>CAJQZJ010016855.1:556635-626178 GCA_907164525.1 Lophiomys imhausi | reverse complement strand
TGTGTGTGTGTGTGTGTGTGTGTGTGTGTGTGTGTGTGTGTGTGTGTGTGTGAATGCAGACACATGCATGTTACTTACAGTGCACATGTGGAGGTCAGAGAATGACTTTCATAAATTGGTTCTCACCTTCTTCCATTAGGTCTGGGAACCTAACTCGGGTCATAAAGCTTGCATTGCAAGTGCTTCCACCTTCTGGTCATGTGGTTGGCCCTTGTGCTGTTTCCTTGATAGTCCTCCATGATATGGTGGGTGAACCAAATGGCTGTAAGTAGACTTCTAGTCAGGGAATGATAGGTTGTGGGAGGAGAGGATGTATTCTACAGAAATCCCATCAGCATTGGTCTCTCAACGAGCTCCCTCTCCGGTGAATCTCACATCTGTTTCTCATTCTCTTACCCCTTTTTGGGTGGACAGATGAGGTGTGTGGGCTGAAATAGGATGTTTCCTATTGTTCAGATCAGTTACATTGTGAACGAATCCCAGCAGGGCAGGATCTTGCTAGTTTCATGAGGAAAGTTCTTGATTTGAAAAACATAAATCTGTATTTTTCAGAATGACTGTGTTTTCTCTCCCCTGAAAGATGTTTGTAATTTTTTTCCCCGAAAATATCACTAAGATCCTGGTCATCAAACTCATGGAGGTAAAGTTCACAGAAGTCTGAGGGCCTCCCTGCAGTGGGCATCCCTGGAACTGTGCCTAGGCTCCCGGTTTTACTGTTACTGCAAGCAACGGGTCTCTCCCTCTCCGACTCCTGTGTACCTGTTTGCTTTGTGACCCCCATCTCGTGGACAAATAACTGGACTTCCTTTTCTCTTGTTTCTTTTATTTTTTTTAAATCATTTGTGTGCTTATTTATTGAGACAGGATCTCACTAAGTAACCTGAGCTGGCCAGGAACTCATGATCTTCCTGCCTGAGCCTTCCTAGGGCAGAGATTACAAGCGTGCACTATCATGCTTGGCTGAATTTTAAATTCATCCGGTGCTTTAGTTGTTAGAATTCAATGAAGACTTCTAACTTCATACATGAAGAACCAGAAATCATAAGGCTTTAGTGAGACCTTTTAATATGAAAATTGTATCCTTCCATTCTGGAAGTGTTCTAGAATTACCTCATGGGCAATAAACCTTCTGCTTTTTTTGTGCACAAATGGTTCCCATTCTTTGCAGCGTAAGAATAAGACTTGTGTCTCAACTTGTTCTTGACCGCATCTACTGTCTGTGTGCATTTGAACCCTGTCTCTCCCATTATTTTCCTCATCTCCAACAGGGTCCTTGACCACCTGCTGGTGTCTAAGAGAGGAACATCAGAGGCTGAACTCTCAGTGAGGGGACTGTGCTCAGTGACTTCAGAAATGACTCCAGAGCCACAGAGCTGGTGGTTTCACTAGGAAAGCCTGAATGCTGATGTCATTAGGTCTTCTTGTTACCGAATTTTTTAATTATTATTATTTATTTATTATCAATATTCACTTATAACAAACACCAACAATTTCTTAACTATTAACCCTATAAATTCTCACAACCCCTTTAACCTAATCACTAAACCTATTGATAATTATTTTCCTAACCTTTTAGAAGGATACAGTCTCTGGGGCAGGTCCTCAGTCGTCAGGAACACAGTCTCTGTGGTAGACCCTTAACACACTTAACAGTCCTTTTTCTGTAATATCTCAGATGCAGATTCATCAGGGTAAATTGCAGTCTCACCTTAAATAAAGCTTGATGCTTTCTTCTCTCTGGGAGACCCCAGCTGTCTGTAGGCCAACTTATTTCTTTCCTATCAGCAACTCTGCCACTCTGCCTCAGTCCTTAAATCCAGTCACAGTTTGGACAGATCAAACCCCTCTAGGCAAAAGCTGAGCCACAGGGTTTAGTCCTTGGCCTTTTGCTGTCTTGCTGAGGCTTTCTTTGCTCACCAGCTTCTTTCTGCCTTAGGGAAGTCTGATGACCAGCACTTTTTTCAGCAGGACTCTTGGAGCTCTCTAGCATTAGAGGCCTCTTCTTCCTTCTGGGCTCCATGCACTGTCCTTAAATAGGAGGAACTCTGTTTCAGCTTAATTTGGGCTCCACCCACTTAGCACCTGAAAACAATGCTAGGCCAAATACTTTGTTTCTTAGTCCGTTAAAGTCTTTCCTGTTTTTCCTGGCTTCAACCTTGTTTTTCAGTCCATTAAGTCTCCCATTTGTTTCCTGTTTTCACCTGACTTTATCCTTGCTTTTCCACAAGCTGATAAGCTAATCACTCACAGCCAAGTTGATCTTCATGCCCCTAATTAAGAGACTGTATCAGATATTTACTAAATCTAAATTAATCTAACTCCCTACATCTTCTCTTCTCGGCTAGTAAAACTTTGATACTGGCAGGTCAGTTTTCAATAGTCTGCCTAAAACTTTATCATGAACATTCTACCTGATCTCTACTACCTGTCCCAACTTTCAGTGGAAAACTTTTATCTAAAACCTCTCATATTTAATGACATATCCTGTTGTCAACTATTCCGACATCCTCCAACCCAGAAACTGTGTGTTTTACATTTCTGGAGAAGAAACATACAGGCTTCTAGTGGAAGCAATTGATCTGTACCTTGTAAGGCACAGAATCAGGGTTGTAATCACCTTTCCCTCTCTCTTTTTTCCTTCTCCCTCTCTCCCTACCCACCCCCTTTGGTCTCATATGTAGATCAGGGTCTTGAACTTAAGTGATTCCCCTGCCTCAGCTTCCTAAGTACTGGGATTCCAGTTGTGTGCACTGTCTGACCCTAACTGCTCCTTTAACTGATCTTCCATCAGTCTTTCATTGTAGCCTCATCTGTCCTCCAGGAGAGTGATATTTCTAATTCCTAATGGTGTTTCCAATTCCTGGGAACAGTCAGGATTTAATGCTGTGAGATCATTTGCACTGTATTTTTCCTTGCTGTCTTGGTGTTTGAATGAAAATGGCCACCACAGGCTAATATATTCAAAAACTTGATCTCAGTTGGTGGAACTGTTTGGGAAGGATTAGGAGGTGTATCTTTGTTGAAGGTGTATTGCGTGGCTGTGGAAAAATACCACTGCCCCTCCCTAGGAAAGCCTTCCTCTCTGTTCATGAGGGCCTGACCTTATGACCTTGGGGAAATTCCACAGAACTCGGTTCTGGAACTACTTAATTACAAGGTTGCAGCTGTTACCACAGACAATGGTCTCACCCCGTTGCCAAAGGCAATGATTGCTGAAGATTAAGGCAATGGTTGCTGAAGATTAACTGAAATGTTCCCCCTGAACCCCCACCTGTTTGCAGTTATTGTGTTTAAAAGCTGCCTGTAACTATTTTTTGGTGTTCACTCCTTCCCAAAGGCAGTCGAACCCAGGCCTGTCGGCTTAATAAAAATCCTCTTGCATTTTGCATCAAACCTCGGTCTCTGGTGGTCTCTGGGCGTCAGGACCTCAGGGGACTCCCAGGGTCCAACAGTATCAGTGAGTGTAGCTTTGTGGTTTCAAAAAGCCCATTCTGTTCCCACTTAGCTTCTTCTGCCTCATGCCTGTGAATCAAATGTAAGCACTCAGTTACTGCTCCAGCACCATGCCTGCTGCCATGCTCCCTACCATGATGGTCATGGACTCTCACTCTCTGGAACTATGAGCCCCAAACTAAATGCTTACCTTTGTAAGTGGCATTGGTCCTGATGCTTTCTCACAGCAATTAAAAACTAACTAAGACAGAATTGGCTCAACTTTTAGAGTTTCTTAGTCAGCTACCGGCCTTCATCTACTATCTCTAATTCCCCAAATGGTGTGGCTATTGTTTTTCCCATTCTCTCTTTTACTGTGTCTTATATCTTTTGTGTTTATTGAATTTAGTGACTTTATAGCGCTTCATGGGAGAGTAAAAGCTGCCACACTGGGTGAGTTGTTAGCCTTCTCTGGAAACTTCCCAGCCTTGTGTTGCCCTTGTCCTGCCTCAGTCCAGAGGACAACTCTGCATGTAGCTATGGCTTCTTCAGTCCATATGTCTGGATTTGTCTAGGCCAGTTCCTTTGATCCCTCTAGAATTGGGTGAGTGTGTGTTGGATCCACGAAGGTTGATAACCCACCTCTAACCATTAGATGCAAGGATCTGCCCTCTGTCAACTCTGATCAGCCTGGGTGGATGGTGATGTTCCATGTAAGCAGGCTGGCTGGTGTAAAGATCAGACCTGCCCTGGGCCCTAAATCTATGTTGCTGTGACTAAAGCAGCAGGATGCTTTAAAGAGTGAGGTTGAGATGTATTATCAGGATCAACCTGCTTACAGGGCAGGGGAGTGACAGCAGGCTGGTGGTTCAATCTAGGCCTTGTGTGGTGTGTTCTTGAGCTTTAAATGCCTCCAATAGAGACTTTTATCCATCTCTCATGTGATGAATGTTCAGGAACTGACTCAGGTAGATCCAACTGAGAGCAATCTAAGTGTCACCTTAGGGAACACTTAACCTATTAATTTACAACTGGCCATGTCCTTTTCCAATGACTAGACCATTTATAGTTGTCACCCAGTATCAAGCCACAGGTATAAATGGTGCAGGAGAGGGGACCACATGCACACTGGGAACAATGTGTACACTGAGGTAGCAAACACATCAGTGAGCCTTTGAAAATGGAGTAATCACAGCCCAGCGAGCATGGAGAATCCTAGGGACACAGAGTAAAGGGAGATCACTGGTGATGGTAAGGTTGTCTTCATCATCATCATCATCATCATCATCATCATCATCTTTTCTTTCTTTCTTTTTTTATGGGGTGTTGTCTTAGCATTCTATTGCTATGAAGAGACACCATGACAAAGCCAACTCTTACAAAGGAAAGCATTTAATTGGGGCTTGCTGACAGTTTCTGAAGCTTACTTTATTATCACCATGGCGGGAAGCATGCAGCATACAGGTGGCAGAATGCTGGAGAAGTAGCTGAGAGCCTTACATACTGATCCTCAGGCAGCAGGCAGAGAGAGGAGAGAGAGCGACACTGGGCCTGGAGCAGGCTTTTGAAACCTCAAAGCCACCACCAGGACACACCTCCTCCAACAAGATCTCCTAATCCTTCCAAAGAGCTCACCAACTGGGGGCTAAGGATGCAAATATACTCACTCAAACCACCGTAGGTGGTATGCCCTCCTTGATGAGGGTGGCCAACCCAGGAAGGAAAAGGATGTCCTGAGAACAGCTGGTAGCCCAGAGAATATACTAGAGTCTCTTGAAGTAATATACGTGAAGAAGGATCCTATGGAAGCTGCCAGAAGTTGCATTTCCTTTGCTCTGGGAGATAAGACACCCAGTGCCAGCTGAGCTGTGTACCCAGTGGATTCGGCCATGTAATGCC
This sequence comes from Lophiomys imhausi, assembly GCA_907164525.1. Classification (NCBI taxonomy): domain Eukaryota; kingdom Metazoa; phylum Chordata; class Mammalia; order Rodentia; family Muridae; genus Lophiomys; species Lophiomys imhausi. The sequence goes on along the minus strand of CAJQZJ010016855.1, from coordinate 620,847 downwards.
TGAGCTGTAATATGAAAGAGGTGTGTGGATGCTTTCTGCTCTAGCCTCTAATTTTCTGGCCAAAGTGGATAAAGGGTAAGATGAGATGGAAGTGCTAGTTTGCTATCTTTTATAGCTGGGGTTGGGGGCAGGGCTAAAAGGAAAAGAGAGTACAAGTTAGGTATTTGCCCAAACCTCCCCTTCTTGGCTCTGGGAGAAACCAACCAGTTCACACTGGCCCTTAGCTGTCCATGGCAGTTGAGGAGATGCATGGAGGTCCCCATGGGAGTTCACTAGCACGAAGAAGCTTAATTGCTCATAGAAATGGTGGCGAGCTACCTAGGATAGTGCCTTCCACCCATACCACTGTACCCAACAACAATCTTTGAAGAAAGACAATAAAATCTTTTCACACTGTATTGAACCTCAAACTCTTTCCTTTGGTATCTCTTTAGGTGCTGACTCCTGGGGCAACTGGCACTTGTTAAAACAGATGGTGGTAATCTTCAGAGATCCCACCACCCTCTCTAGAAGTGCTTCATTACATAGATGTTTTGATGTTTACTCCCAAGTGCTTTGCAGATTTAGAAAATCATCGGAAAGACATACAGGTGCACCTAAGGGAGTAAGGATGGGAAACCAGTTCACAAAGGTACAAGGGTCAGGCATAGCTGTGGCATTCTTAGGAGGTTTATGGTTGAGATGGGCATAGATAACACTCAATAAGGTAATTGAGAAAATCCATAACACCCTGTGCCTGTCAATGTTACAGCAATGGTTAGAGAATGAGTGAAGGGTACCCCGTGTGGGTGACAAAAGATGTTCCAAAAGGCACAGGTCACTAATGGAAACCCCCAGGCCAGAGATGGGCTACCTCCCTACAAGTTGTTGGCCAGGGAGGACTCCAAAACAATACAGGATATTTCCATTGCTGTCGGTTGTTTCAGAATATTTGAACACATTGTAAACCACAACACCGTAAACTGTAAAAAACTTCTTCTAATGGTGGGATGGCTCAGCCTTTAATCCTAGAGCTTTCTGTTTACTATAAACAAGTACTTGTGGTGTGGATCTGCCCTAGCACACGCCTTTAATCCAAGAGCTTTCAGTTTATTGTAAACAGGTGGTAATGATGTGGCTCAGCCCTAACACACACCTTTAAACCAAGAGCTTTCTGTGCATAGTATTAAATACAGTTAACCCGGGCAGGAGAGATGGCTCAGAGGTTAAGAGCAGTGGCTATTCTTCCAGAAGTCCTGAGTTCAATTCTCAGCAACCATATGGTGGCACACAACCATCTATAATGGGATCTGATGCCCTCTTCTGGCATGCACCATATATGTACACAGAACCCAGATACATACGTATATTAAATTTTAAAAAAAGTTAACCCTAGGTCAAGAGAAACCAGCTGACAGGAAGTAAACAGAAAGGAGGGACATTGAATTGGAGGGTATTTAAGACATCATGGAGAAGGAGTTGGGAGTTTTTTCCCTTCAAAGTTTTTCTTCCTTCTGGGCTTCTTCCTTTGGGTTTTCTCCTTTGGGGTTTTCTCCTTTGAGGCTTCTTCCTCTAGGCTCTTCTGGGCTTTTTCCTCTAGGGTTTTCAGCTGAATAAGAAAGTCAGCTGAGTGAGCTAGCAATCTTTTTTCTTCTGGTACAAGAGCTGATTAGGAATACTTTAGCCTTCTGGGACATTGGTGGAGTAGGAAAGTCAGCTGGGTGCTGTCTCTGCATCTCTGAGCTAGCAGTATGTGGCTCCTGTGTCTTCATTGGTAAACTCAAACAACTGGGATATTTTAGTTTTTAAAAACAACAGTTGGTTGACCTCCCCTTATAGAAGGAAGAATGGCGAGAGTCATCAGACTCTGACCTGAGAGCTCAGCCACACCCTTCTGCACCATCTTCCATCTGTGTGTAATTCTGCCAAGCTCCGAGTCTTCAGAGATGGTAGAATACATACATACATACATACATACATACATACATACATACATACATATATATGGTTCACTGAAACAGGGCTTACTTATGCAGCTATGGAGAAGTCCTCATCTATGCTCGGGTGAGACTTTTCAGTAATGGAGCTTCTTTAGAGTTACTTGTGCTCCTGTGAGGAATCCCTCCCCCATCCTCCATAAGCAAGCCCAATAAACTCACTGGTTGCCAAATTTCACTTTGATGGAGTTGTACTGTGGTCTGTTGCTGTCACCCTGTCTGGAGTGAACGGACGTTCACATCTCCCCAGGAAAGTTCACAAACCTTTCAGTTTGGCCAAACCTGACAGTTGGAAAGGGGTATGGCACTTGTGTAAGCAACAGCTCTTCCCTCGCCATGGGTAATTCTGCACCCCTGCATTCAGTCTATTACCTTAGTTGTCCTAGCCTGTTACAGCTCAACTCAAGTGTCACCTCCTCCTGGGAACTCTCGTGCCACCCCAGTTTAATGACCCAATCCTCAGTCAAAGTCCTTTCCTGAGCTCCTGTGCTTGCCTCTGACCTGTATTTGCTGCCACATGTTCCATTTGTGTTGTCAAAATTGTTCCACTGCCCACCCTGCCTCTTTACCCGCCTGGATACTCAGATATCATTATTCATCTGTGCTTCTTCTGTCTCAAACAGATTCAAGGGAGAGTTCAATGAATATAAAATGATTAAATGAATGGTCATAAAGGTCTAAACTATGTGTGGTCCATGCTAGATGTGTCCTGAGCCATACATAATACTACAGGGCAGCGGAAGAAAAGAAGGGTAAGGGGAAGAAGGAAGACTTTCTGAAGGGATAGAGATAGAAGATATTGGATCAGGGTGGCCAATGGACTCAGAGTGCTATTCTTGGGACTGAGATTATGAAGATGAAAGCCTCAGATCAGAGACCCTCCCCTCTCCTCCTACCTACATCCTGTGATGACTGTTTTGTAGCTGGAACTAATGTTTGAACGTTAGAAGGGAACAGGCCATGGCTGGGCGGTGGTGGCACACGCCTTTAATCCCAGCACTCAGGAGGCAAGGCGGGAAGATCTCTGTGAGTTTGAGGCCAGCCTGGTCTACAGAGCTAGTTCAAGGATAGCCAAGGCTACATACACACAAAGAAACCCTGTCTCGCAAAAAGGGGGAGGGGACTTAATTTGTCTTTGCCCTGGTCATTTACTGAGTTCTAAACAATAGACACCCAGATTGAAAGGAAAACGCAACTGAGCCCTCACAGGAAGTCCTTACTGTATTCAGTCTTTGTGGTTTACCCTCAGAGCTTCCTGTCACTGCTTACCCAGGCTTACCAAGCCTAAGGAGATGAGAAGAGGGGGGCAGACTGGGTCAAAAGTGTGCCACCTGGGTTGCAAAGCAGGTAGCTCTGGTGGATTGGTTCCTAGTTTTAACTGAACTTTCCCCAGCACCACTGTCACCCGGGTTCTCCAAAGGGGTGTCTTCTATAACTGCCAATGGGGATTGCGCTGCCCTGTTCACGACGGTCACCTGCAGCACTTAGGAATGGACCCAGGGGCCTCTCAGCCTGCCCTTAGGCACATGGCCTGATGGGTTCCTGGTGTCTCCAGTACCTGTAGAGCCCCCCTCCTTTCACTGATAATGCCACAGATCATTGTGACCCCATTTGAATAGCCAAGGAAATGAAACTCCATGGGCATCTGTTGCTGAAGTGTGTACACAGAGGTGTCTGTCTGACAGGATGCTGGGCCTCCTTTGCAGCTGACACAGAGGTGTCAGTTCTGGTCATTCAGATGGGGATTTATGTGCCTTTAGTGACCTGAGTGAACCAGATTTGATGTGATTGCCACCCAAACCAACCTCTTTCCCATTCTGTGGCTTCCTCTCCCAGACCCTGGTCTCCTTTCTAAAACAAGCAGGGACTGTAGCAAATCAAAATTTTTATTTTTATCCCTGTTCAAGGGAAGTGGTCATTGTCTGTCAGGGTATCTGAGAAACTCAAGAGCCTCTGTAGGCTGCCTGTAGGACATGGTGGCTTACATGGACACAGGACCTGAGAGGAAAGTGAAGCCTTTATGCTGCTCACCCAACATCCTTACATCCACAGGATTAGTGTCTCTCTGTTTCTTATGTGACAGATCTAAGAAGCGGCCACAGATTCCAGGGACTAGACCATGTGGTTGCATGGCTGAGTGAGATGGTTCCACATAGACTGTGCCCTGCAAGCCTTGGGAAGCATTTGGGTCCTACTTGAATAAAACACTCAATGGAAGAGTGAGCATGTGCACCAGGAGAGGAGAAATCCGTGCAGCTTTTTATTAGAAATGACAGTGTCTACCTTTTTAATTAGGGGATGGCAATGAAGCATCTTCCCCACCCCCAGTGGGAGGCTTTGGCTGTACTCGAGGTCTGGGCAAGGGGGGGCCTTTCTGTTGGTGAACTTTCGTGGCCGATTGAGGAGGTCTCCTTTTCTGCTGGTGGTCACGGGGGGTACGGTGGCTTGGAGGCAAGGGACGATGGCCAGGTGGAGGAGGAGCTTGGGAAGCCACTGGATCCTGAGATGCTGCGACTGGGGTTGAGTGCGGCTTCGGGCCCCTTTCCACGGTGCTCATTCTGGGGGCTTTTATCTCCAGCTCTTCATCTGTAATGGCAAGACCTCTTGAGAGCTCATTCCAGCAATATCAAACAATATAACACAGGGATGCAAATGTGTGTGTGTGTGTGTGTGTGTGTGTGTGTGTGTGTGTGTACATATGTATGCAGGTAAGCAAGCATGTATGTGCCAAGGAACAACCTTTGATGGTGTTCCTTAGATACTGTCTACCTTTCTTCTTTTAGTGATAATCTCTCTCTCTCTCTCTCTCTCTCTCTCTCTCTCTCTCCTGTAACTTACCAAGGAGACTAGGCTGGCTAGCCAGAGAGCCCCAGGGACCCACCTGCCTCTGTTTTGGTACCACCTTGCCTTTTTATGTGGGTTCTGAGGATTCTACTTTGTTCCTCGTGTTTGTGGAATAAGTACTTCACTGATCAAGCTTCCTCCCCAGCCCCACAATGCAACCATTGACCATGTCTCATGTGACAGGCATCAAACCAGCTGCTTCAGGAGATGTGAAGAGGAAAGGGAAGTTACTCCTACCCTCTGCAAGTTCTGGATGTTTCAGGGGAGAGAGAAATGCTGGCCAGAGGTACAGTGAGCTCACAGGCCTCTTTAGAACTCAAAAATATGAGGGAAGAGGTCCCCTGGAAGGAGAGTTTTGTGCCTACAGCTCCAGAGTATAGAGTGGGAGTTGTAGCTGGATGCTCCCTAGAGATAATCAGCAAGATTGCTAGGCAACAAGCCTCATGGTTTTAACCCACTCTAACCCAGGCCTGACCATGAAAGACATTAGTGACTAGGTTTCTTCGGCGGGGTCCGTAGAGTAGGTCTGCCTTTTGCTTGATTTGACTATCATACAAACCACATTCTGAAAGAAAATTGGAGTACCCTCCAAGGGGCATTCTTGCCCTTAGAAATGGACTAGCTCTTCCGAAATTCATAAGCAAGACCCATCCCTCTTGGGCTTTAGCGGGAAAGATGACTCCTCTCCTGACACTTTGGGATTTTCTGTTTTGTGTGGCTTCAGTCCAGGAAGAGAAGCCTGAGACTTCGTAGATCTTCGTATACTGTTTTTAAACCACACAGGAAATCTGTGGGAACACTCAGCTGCCAAAGGCCTGGAGGACACTGCTGGGCTCCTTTAGGGCACATTCTTGCCATTCCAATCCCTATGCCCAAGGCCACCCCTAAGGAGGCAGAAGGAGCTTCTCTGTGGGGTAAATGAATGATCACTTGCATCCTTACAGCGACATATAACTTGAGAAGCATCTCTCGGCATCTCCTGTGGGCTGACAGTATGGACCCGAGGTGACACACTGGCTACTGTTAAGGCATTGTGAGTGCACACTCTCACAGCCTAACAAGGTGGTTTGACATCTGAGTGACCCACATTCCCTAAGCACACACAGAAAAAGACACCCCCAAAACAGACTATGTCTTTTATGCCATGTTTGGTGCGCCCGAGGTAGCTGTGGTCATGTTTAGGAGGCTGGAGGTGAGACTTTGGCTCTAATCCCCAGTCCCACAGTGGCAAGCTCTGCTGGCACCTCTGCTTGGTGGCATTTTGTTCCTCCTGTGACTTCTATGCATGCTTCATGTGCTGTGCCCATTGGTGAGCTGCTGTAATGAGGACAGCAACACTGTTCTCAGTGAGTGACAGAGTCAGACAGCACATCACATTGTCAGCCTCCACCACGTTGGGGACCACCAGAAGGTGCAAAGAACCACATGAGAAGTGGATGTGAGTGTGAGAAGTGTGACCAGGCACTGAGCCCTTACACCGAGCTGGGCGGCAAGCTGGCTCTATGGAAGCTTTATGTTTGGTAACATTTATGCCGCCTGCCTGTTAGGAGCAGGACCATAGGGCCCCGGTACAACCTCCCCAACAAGGTTTACCATCTGTTCCAGGGGTCTTTTGTGTCATTTTTTCTTCCTTTTAAGACTGTCTCTTGGTGACTCAGCTCAGGTCACAGATATAGGTGACGAAACCCAGGTCCATGGGTGTCAGATTTAAAGAGGGGTTGTGTAAGAACAAGATAAGATGCCTTAAAATTCAAGAGCTGAACTTCATTTTTTTTTTTTTTTTTTGGTTTTTCGAGACAAGGTTTCTCTGTGTAGCCCTGGCTGTCCTGGACTCACTTTATAGACCAGGCTGGCCTCGAACTCACAAAGATCCGCCTGCCTCTGCCTCCCAAGTGCTGGGATTAAAGGCATGCGCCACCACCGCCCGGCAAGAGCTGAACTTCTTACCTCAGCCTAGTCATACTTCAGCCTATGGACTGTAGATAGTGAGCTAACTTGCTTCTTCATCTGTGTAAATGTCTACCTTTAAGATCATGAAGACAGGGAGTGGTAGGACCATCGAAAACACCAGACTTAACGCCTGGAAGAAGACACTTTATCCTTGTGAGCTATTGTCACACTGCTCTTTCCAGTCTGGTGGTGGCAAAGGTTGCCTTGTCTTGGGGGACACCTGAGGCCCACCTTGGAGGAATGTGTCTGACCCCTGGGCAGTGAGAATGGGCCTTGTAGGTAGTGGTGGCAATAGTATGAGCAGGCCCAGAGTTAAGAAAGTCAGTGTCCAGGACTCTGCAAGCCACTCAGCTGTACTGGATGGGGAACCTGGGAATGATCTAAGATATGAAAGGTACCGAGTGAATGTTTATACTGGCCCCAGGCTAGGGAAGCCATGTGTGAGATGACAGATGGGGGTGTTGTCCTGAAGGGAGGATTAAAACAGCACCAGAAATGAGGTGTGTGAAGAAGGAAGCCAAAGCTAGAGGGCACAGGACCAGGGGCCACTGTGGGGTGTGGGCAGACCCAGCCCACAGGCTGTGCTGGAAGTCAGTGCTTTGAACATCTGGGCCTACTCTAGGTAGAGATCTGCGGAGATGGGACCCAGCTCTGTGTGAGTCGGAGATTTCCAGGACCCTAGGGACATACCCACCCTCTAGCATGTCCAACCAAAGTCTGCCCTTACCCCAGCATCTGCAGTGACATCTGGACATACTCCCTGACATATTGTCCCTTGGGTGGTCAACTCCCTGCTTAGGATCAGCATAACCAATTCCTGCTGCATCAAGGAAATCATACTCCCGGCCTGAAAGCATCCCTCCCTGATTTTGGCTTCCTCTGTTCTTGCAGTGCTGGGAATCAAATTCAGAGCCTCACACACACTGAACAAGTGCTCTACACTGATCCACCCCTGGAGTGTCTCCTGGCCAGAGATAGTCTTATCTGTATTCTAGGTCTTGAACATACCTTTGAACCATCCAAGGCCACATTTGTTCATAGATACAGGGTTGGGGTGGGAATCTCTCTACCTTCTGGAAGTGTGTGGACCATTCAGGGGTCTCCACACTAGTCTTTCACCCAGGCAGCCTCATGTGGTGGATTCTATTCTAGGGAGGCATACATCCTGAGTGCAACTTCTCAAAGGTCCTTTGTTGTTGCCCCTGAGAACTGTCCTTCAGACATCAATTCGAGCGCACACAACAGAACTACCCAGAATGTCTGCTTCCAATCTTGCCATTTGACTCTACCCTTCTCTTTCTTCCCTTCAAAGGCTCAAGGAGAGGTGTTCCCATGGGGATTTTGCTGCAGCCTATGGTAATAAAGAAATGGGGGTTGCTTACCTTTTCTCCTCCTATTCTGTTTTTTCCTCTTGCAGACACAGAAAGTAAGCAGTGCCCCGAGGACCACCAAGAGGAGACCTCCTGCACAGGCCCCCACAATGATATAGAAGTGCAGATCTTCCTCTGCAAGAAGAAAAGATGGCTAAGGGAGAGGGTCTTGGGCAGAGAGGCCCTTTCATTGCTATGGCCCAGGCCCCAGCCTCCTACATCAAACAGATGAATGAGTTCCATGGGGTTTTCCACGTCACTGAGGCTGAGCTTCCGGGCTTGGGGTTATACGAGTATTTAAGGGCTGAGGAACAGGGCATGCCCACCTCACTCCATCCCCCACTGAGGAGAACAGCATCCAAGTTCTAGAGAGGGAGGATGAGTTGCCTGAGGCCTCATGAGACCTTTTCCCAAGTCAAGCATCATCCAACCTCAGTTTTCAGCTGTTCTTCCTCCCAGACTCCTCCTGGGCTCAAGAAAGCAGCCTAGAAACTCAGTGGTTAGCATATGTGGTTCTGATCTCTAGTCACCTGCCAGAACAGTGAAGAAATAACAGAGGGAAACAGTGGTTGTTAAGGGCATGTTAAGTTGACAAGGTTGTTGAGAGCTTAGTTTAGCTCTTCCAGGTAAGAGCTGTGTGACCTTTGGTAAGACACTCCACCTCTCTGAGTCTGTTTCCTTCTTTGTAAAATGGAAACAAAGCAACTTACATCACAGAGTGGCTGTCTGAAATCAGATCAGATAATGGATGGAAAAGTGCTTTTGTAAACTGTAAAACAACACCCTAGATGTGAGGTCTTGCTCTTACTGTGCACTGGTGTTTCTGGTAGCTGTTTCCCAGGAGGGGGAGGTTAAACCAGCTGCCCTTTGTGAGACAATGGGCAGTTAGAGAGAGCAGCCCAGGAGCAAGGAGGTCAGAGGACTATAGGGAGCCGAGCTCAGCCTCACAGAAGACACTCACAACCGGGGATGGGCCCCACGAAGCAGGGCAGAGTTTTATTCCATTCTGTTGGTGTAGGTCACCTCCTTTCCCCCCAGTCTTCCCTTCACCCAGACCTCACCTGTCAACTGAGAATCTGTCTGGGCACTGCCTGTGTAGGGACATCTCTCAGCAACCCCTGAAGCTGTTTCAAGGATGGATTTGGGGACCTTCAGGCCCTGTTGGCTTGCCAAGGGTGTGGGATGCCAGAGTTAGTTCCCAGGTGTGAGCAAGGTGGACAGGGCACCATGTCCAAGCTGAATGTCTATATTCACCGATCCACCAAAAGACCTTAGGCAGGACCTAAGTGTCCCCAGACACTTTGGGGAAGCAGGCACGCCCCCCACAGTTTGGTCTCAAGTTTACCCAGTACACATGCCCTGGGTGGCAGAAGGTGTTCCTGGTGGGAACATCAGTAGCTGTAGATTTGTCATAGGTCCTTGTAGTGTCTCATTCCAACTATCCTTCTCTCCCGTGCTTCCTTTTGGAGACACTGTGCCTATGTTTAAGTGAGGGATCACCACTCCAGGACCAGCCTGCTTCCTCCTCCTCGGAATTTAAGTACACACTCACTTTATCAGAGCCTACAGTTAGTTTCCTGCCTTAGCCTTTAAAATGGGAGGAATATTCAAATCCCCTTCAGGGCCTTGAAGGGAATCCCTCTACTTCCAGATATTCCTCTTTCTCCTTGGTGGCCATTCTCTGAGCCAGCTTCAGCTTCTGCTCTGAACCACCCATCAAGGGACCTTCATGGTCCTCCACCCCCAAACCAAGCCTTGCATTCTCTCCTTCCAGGGATCACCTTCCTTGATAAACACTTATTATTCTTCTGGAGGGACCTAGTTACAATAAATGTGAAGCATGAGGTTGCCAGATAAAATACAAGACAGCCAGTAAAATCTGAATTTCAAGTAAACAATGAATAATGTTTAGGATTAATACATAGGACTGCTTTTGGCTGGCTCAGGGACTAAGTCTGGTTGGTGTCTCTAATGCAGGGCCTTCTGAAATAGGAAAATGTTTTGGAGTCAACGAGGGACAGCTTTGCCCCTCATGTCTTTGCGATGTCAAAATGGAGAGTCGGGGGTTCTTTCAGTGGCCGCCCCCCCCCCACCTCTGTGGGCACCTCTGCTGTGTGTGTGATCCCTCTGGGCAAATGTGAACTGTACTCCTAACCTAAGGTGATCCACCGAAGTGGCAGGGCAACCCTCCTGAGACTAACTCGTAAAAGGCTCTCACATCTCTCTCTTCTTTCTAGGACACTGACTCTTGCTTTCAGGTTGCTCTGAGATCCTAGCTGCCATGTCATAAGGCAGCTCGGAGGCCCATGTGAATGAGCCAGGGAGTGGGTTCCAGAGCCTCTCATCCAATATGCTTCATTCTGGGGCTGTTTTTTTCCCTGTGGAGCATAAGACTGAATCCCACAGAAGGAAGAGAGCTCTGTTAGGGTCAGACCAACTAAATTCAGATCAACTAAAACTTGCCATCTAGATCTCTGGAACTTGGATACTATCACAGGCTTCTCCTCAGAAACTATTGCTGGGGCATCAGCACAGTGATGCACACCTGTAATCCCAGGGGGAGACTGAGGCAGGAGGATTGCTGCAAGTTGGAAGCCAGCCTAGTGGGCTACGTAGCAAGACTCTCCCCCAAAAAGCAAAGCAAACTCGAACAAAACAAGAACGAATTCTTTCGGGGAGCTGTGGCAAGACCAGGATCTGGAGATCAATTAGGCCTTTGGAGCTGAGAGCCTGACTACAAACACCAGCTGTGGGCTCCGCTCTGCTCTGTGTGGCAGGAAGGGTGTGCCTCTCTGTCCCTCAATTCTGCTCTCCCCTGCCCTGCCTCCTCCTATGCATTCTGAAACCTTGTTCCTCATGTCAGGGCTGAGCATAGACCCTTCCGAAAAGGAAACTTTAAAGAGACGACGGAGTTCCCAGCTAGCGGAGGGACCTTGTACAAGTTAAGATTTCCTCCTGCAAGAGCCCCCTTCAACCCTGCAGTCCTTACTTTGAGGGGAGGCTCCTTACCTGCCCAAAGCCCAGTCACACCTGTGAGTGGGCTGCCAAAATGGGTATCCAGGAGCCCACCTGCCCAAAAGGTTCCCAGGAGAAATAGGTGCCTTTTCACCCCCTCCCCCCACTGGCCTCCCAGCCGGGGCTCTGTGTCGCAGAAGTGAAAGCTGCCAGGGTGCCCTAGGCCTGTTGCATTTGGGCCCATCCTGACCTCCAGTCACTGTGTACCTGAACAGCTGACAACTGCTGTGGTGGATTTCCCACTGACACTGTTGTTTGCCTGACACATGAATGGTGCCGTCAGTTTCGTCCACTTGTGACTCATGACCTTCTGATGGACGCTGTTGAGACGTTTCCCACCTTGATACAACTTTAGTTCAAGGTCTGTTCCTTCTGCGACCTCACAGATAAGGGTTGTATTGCTGCACTCCCAGTAGATCATGGGCTTCGAGACCATCTCTAAAAGAAAGATCCAAATTCTATTAGGCTATTTTGGATACTTTTTTAGAAGACCAGTTGACACTCTGTAGACCAGTCTGGCTTAGAAGTTTTCTTCCACCTGTCTCTATCTCCTCCGAGATGGGAATATGGAACTATGGCCCCATGTACAATGGTCGCTTTATTCTCAATCTTAATAAATATATTAAGATTGAAAGGGAAGTTCAAAAGTCCTAGTTTTGTTTTTATTTTTTGTTATTGTTGTAGTTGTTTGTTTGTTTTGGTTGGTTTTGTTTTGTTTGTTTGTTTGTTGAGACAGTGACCCAACATAGCTCAGGCTGGTCTCAGACTCATTCGGTAGCTGAGGATGCCCTTGAACTTCTGATCCTCCCACCTCTACCTCCCAGGTGCTGGGATTTTAGACATATGCCACCATGCCAGGTTGTTTGTAGTGCTAAGGATCAAACCCAGTTTTTCCTGTGTTTTAAGCAAGCATTCTACCAACAAATCTATATTATATGGAAATTCTTTTGAAAACAATTTTAATTGACATAGAACATCTTGAGCAAAATCATTTCTGGCAAAGTTCATAGACACAGAATGTGAGTAGAAATAAGACATTGTAACTGGTGTTTATATAGTGTTTCAGCTCTCAAGTGTTTTCACATGCATGGCGTCATTTGGCTCTAACAAAAAAAGTTCATGTTTTTCTTCCCTTTTGCAGATGAGATGTCCAAAGCTATTCTACCTTCAATGCCTAGCTTTAGGGTATCCATTCAATGTAACAAGGCACAGCCAGCAGAAATGGTTCAATGGTTAGCACGTATTGCTTTTTCAGAGGACCAGGGTTGGATTCCCAAACCCTTGCTAGGCAGCTCATGATTGCTTAGCTTCAAGAGATCTGACGGGCCCCTCTGTGGGCCCCTGCACACAAATAATAGACAAACACACACACACACACACACACGAATAAAATTAATTTTTAAAAATATATCAGACCAGAAAAAGAACCCTGCAAAGGATTTCCAAGTCTAGGATTATAGGTGAGGTCAACCAGAAGCCCCATCTTGGAGAAATGGCTATATGAGAAGCCCATGGCCTTAGCTACTTGCCCCACAGGGTCCTAGAAGCAGAGGGCCAGGCCAGCGTGGGGGGTGTCTAAGAAACCGTAGCTTTTCAGAGAAAAAGTACCAGCAGGGAACCAGGATAGACACTGTTGTTCCTGGCCCCAAGTTTCTGAGTTAATTTCTGGCCTTGTTGGACCTCAACTTTAAGAAAGAGGGAAAATACTCCCTGCCTGTCTCAAATCAGACAACCTGTGGCTAAACCCTGGGCAAGTTGCCAGAGGTGGTTCTCACACTCACACTGAGAACTCTTTGCCTCTCCTGTTTAATGTCCCAGGGGGTACTGCCCCGGCTTTGGGGTGGTGAGATCAGACCCAGTGCCCATCTCCCCACTCCCCACCTGAAGACCCACTTCTCTTTTGCATGCCTTACTCTGTTTTCCCAGACCTGCCATCTTCTCTCTCAGTGGTCTCCATTTGTTACACAGGACATCGGTGAATTTTTCCGATTTCCCCTCTCTCTTGCTGTCAGACCACAGTGTCTTTCCCACGGGCCTCCCCGTCTCATTCCATTTCCGCCCCAACACAGAAGCATGTAGAAAGGCAGCTTCCTTTCCATCCTGAGATTCTGTGAGCTCAAAATAAAGAAGTGATGGAGTCGTCAGCATCCAGCAGGGTGTCGGTAGTCACGGGGCTGCCCTGCAGAGACTACCCATCCTTCTAGAATGAAAAGCCTTCGTAGTAACAGCCAATTATTTCAAGAAATACTGATCAAACTTAAAAAAGGCTTTAAAGGCAATTGGAGATCACCTGCAATTCTGCTGCTCGGGGTTATTAACATTTTGATACATATCTTATCAGGTATTTCTTATGCATAAATCTGTAACAGCATTTTCTAATTAAAACTAGATCGTGTACTTGGGGACAGGGAACTGTGCTGAGCATTAAGCCCAGAGCCTTAGGCATTTAGGTAAGAACTCTACCACTGCACTACTATGTCCTCAGCCCTTGGCTCACATGACTTTATAACCCACCTTCAGTCCTTTACTCTGAAATTGAATCAAAACATTCCTTTTTTTTTTTTTTCTTTCTGAGACCCTGGCTGTCCTGGACTCAATCTGTAGACCAGGCTGGTCTCAAACTCACTGAGATCCACCTGCCTCTGCCTCTCGAGTGCTGGGATTAAAAGTGTGCGCCACCATGCCCAGCACATAACATTCCTTCTTCATGGGCACTGGTGAATGGAAATCTCTGTCATCTTTGTGACTGGTGATCCTAATGAAGCTGCCAGAGCTCTAGCTTTTAAATGCACTCTTGTATTTCACTCCTGCAGACACAGTGACAAGCAATCTTGTATAGCTGTAGATTAGTCTCCCTGTAAAATGGCTTTCTGAAGCAGCATGAACTGCTGAGGGCTGCTCCTAGGGATGACTTCGTTCCCACCCACTCTTTGGTTTTCCAAGACAGGCTTTCTCGGTGTAGCCTTGGCTGTCCTGAAACTCACTCTGTAGACCAGGCTGCTCTCAACATCACAGAGATCCACCTGCCTCTGCCTCCCAAGTGCTGGGCTGGGATTAAAGGCTTGTGCCACCACGCCCACCTAAATACAACTCCTTAATCTTGGGCTTCTAGGATTCTCTCCTCCATAGGAATCTGGGAACCTTGAACTGTCCCTTCAGCCAGTTGCCTCATAAGGAAAGGTAGAATCTAGGAGCACAGAGAAACAAAGTACAGGGGGTCCTCAGCACTGGAAAGATAGGTGTGGTGGCCTAGGACTCCAGGCACCTTCCCATGACTCACAGCACCCCTCATTGAATATTACAGGCCTAATGAGAACCCCTAATAGAAACATCTGAAATATTTCAAAATCCAAAACTATATGAGTCACAATTTAATACCACAAATGGAAAGTCTCACACCATGAGAACTTGTTTCCTACACAGTATTATTTAAAATATTGTATTAAATTACTTTGAGCAGTGCATATGAAGTATATATAAGCAGAAATGAATGCCATGTTTACATTTGGGTTCCATCTCCAAGGTATAGCATACATACACACACATATACATGAAAACATTTCCAAATCTTCAAAAAGCCCTAAATCCTAAACACTTCTAATCCCGTACTCATTAAGTAAGATATACATAACCTGCACTGGGTGACAAGATCGAGAGGCAGAGAACAATTTTCCAATGCTGTGTAACATATAATGGTGGCAGGACCACAAGCTGAGTCAAGATACTGTGTGACATTGGCATTTGCATACAATAGTGAAGCCACTGCTGTTAGTCTAAGGGTATGAGTTTCCTTTGGGGGTAAAGAAGATGTTGCCCATGGTGGTAACCGCACATCTCTGTGACTATGCAAAAAACTGTTGAACTGTGCAGGACGACCAAATGGACCAAATGTGTGGTATGTGAGTTATACAGCAATGGGCTCGTTTGGGAGGGAATATCACCATCATTGTCAAGGAAGCCCTGGGTTGGAGTTCTGACTTTGTTCCTGTCAAACACTGAGAACATGCCCAAGTCACTTCTGACCAGGCCTCTTTCCTTATAGATGGATAGAAGCTTGTAATTATAAGTTCTCAAGACTGCTAAACAAAATCAGGGTAACAAGCTCCTGACTTCTCCCCAGTAGCCATTATCATCCCAAAATAAACATGACAGTGTGGGAACACATGCATAGGGCCTCTATATGGGGCTCCATATGGGTCAATACTACAACAGGACCCTAGAGCTGCGTGGTCTGCAGTCAAGGCTCGGGCCATTCTTGGTGCCCACGATGAGTGCTCATTCTCACTCCCACGCCATTTCTGGAGTGTTCTCTAGACGAGGTTACAGGATTAGGGTCTGGAAAGGGTCACTCATAGAGGACCTGGCAGTAGGTCCTGGAGAGGGGTTGGTGCTAGGCCAGGTGCTGAGTACAAGGCAGGAAGGGCCCCACAGGTGGGAGGAGAAAGGGAGGGGGTCCTTTCTCTGATGACATTTCCCGTGTGAAGCTCAGAATGTTTGTGCCCTCCTTGAATGGTTGATCTATTCTGGGCAGGCATCCTCAGCTTCCTCTGCAAGCAAAGGGAAGGCTTTCTCTTCTTACCTATGATTGCGAGCTGCCCACTTGTCCCTGGACTTTCCAAATCCAGTGACATCCAATGCTTCTTTCTCTTCATTCTCACTCACCCAAGCGTCCTTGACTTCCTCCCCACACCCACACCTGACATGTTGGTATCCCTCTTCATCTCCCAGTCACCCTTTAGTCCAGACCCTTGGCTATCAATGACAGCTGCTTACTTGAAGTGCTTGGAAAGCTACAGATCCCAGTGGTGCACAGACTTCATGCCAGAAGCCCGGGCATCACCAACCTCTTACAGTCCCCATGCTTACTCTTATGTGCTACCAAGATTAAGACCACTTAAAATCCTGCCTGGCCTCCCTTGGATTACAGCAGAGGCTTGCAAGCTATTCTCCTCACATTCATCTTCACCATCCTGACCTCTCAGTACACGCAGAGACAAAGCCACGCCTGTGTGTTTAGTTCCATGACCAGGAAAATCACCATCCATCTTTACTCTGATGGTATTGAGAAGGCTAAAAAGAAAAGCTGTTGGTCCTTCCACTCAGCATCTCTGACCCTATCCTGTCAACTCTTTAGAGCACCATGGCTTGATCTTAGCTTTCCAGACAAGAGACTCACTGCTCCTTGGGCACCCTCTGACCCTGTGTCTTGCTGCTCCTTCATCAGCTACCAAGGAGGTCCACCTTTTTTTCTCTCTGCTAACCTGTCCTTTTTCTAATCAATGCCCACTTTTAATCTGAGACTCTTTACATAGCTGCATAGCCACCCAAAAGAGAGAATGAAAGGCAGACAGAATTGAGGACCACCCCACCCACTGAAATCTTCACTGTGGGCCACGCAGGAAATGTCGAATAGGGATGTTACAGAAACACTGCCTCCCAGCTTGCCGCATAGCACCTGTACTAAAATGAAAAGGCTTCTGAGAATGAAGACTTACCTAGACTCCTCAAGTTGAACTTTTTTTGCAGCTTACTAATCCCATCTGTGCCATACACTGTTACTTCATAGGATCCGTCATCATCTCTCTTCAGCTTTTTTATTTGCAGGGCTCCATTTTTTGCTATATCAAATGCTTCTGATTTCAAAAAAGTTTTCTTATTCTCTTTAGACTGTGCAATGAGGGTCTCTGCCTTTTCCCATCGTATTTCATCAACATCATCAGTCATTTGAAAGTCAGGGATGGTCAGGTTGATATCTTGCCCCAAGGCACCCCAGATGACCACACTGTCTCCATAGACTTCCCCTGTAAAAAGTAAGATGGTTTCTGAGGTCTGGGGACTACCAGGAATCTCCTTTGTTGACTCTCACTCTCATTGCAGGGTCTCTTTCTAGAGGAACTCAACACACACACACTTACCTTTGCTGGAAATGCCGAGAAGCAGTAGGAAGCTAGCTAGGGCCTTACATCTCATCTTCAGAATTCTTCTTCCAGTGGTGATTCTGAGTTCTTTCTGTTGGGACCGTGGTAAGACTGGCAGAAACCACACCCAGCATCATGAACCACGTGCTTCTAAAGCTTGCTGTTCACAGTAGGGCGGAACACGCACCCTCAGTTCCTCTGCAAACGACCCATACGACCCATACGTATGCTGCCCTCCTCTGATAAAACAGGTGTCTGTGCCACATTTAATCTTTACAAAACAGTTTAAGGTGATGGTTTTATCACACCACTGAAAAAAAGAGGAACCAAGAGGTTAGTTGCCAGAGTTACCCTTTTGTAAGCAAGGGTCCACCCACTTCTCTCCACTCAGCTGTGCTGCCTCTATCAGGACCAAGTAGATTTGTTGGTAAATGTTCATAAGGGGATAGAATTCAGATATGTATATTTGGGAAGGTTTAGGAGGTGTGGTCTTGTTGGAGGTGTGTCACTGGGGGTGGGCTGAGAGGTCTTAAAAGCCCAAGCTGTTCTTTTATTTCGCTCTCTCTCTCTCTCTCTCTCTCTCTCTCTCTCTCTCTCCCCCCTGCTGTGGATAGGAATGTAAGCGCTCAGCCACTGTTCCAGCACTATGCCTGTCTGCCTGCAGCCATGCTCCCTGCCATGATGGTCACAGGCACTAACCCGCCAGAACTGTAAGACAACAATAAATTCTTTCTTCTATAAGTTGCCTTGGTCATGGCGCTTTTGTCACAGCCATTGAGAAGTAACTAAGACATGCATCCAATGCCTGAAGAGGTCAGAAGAGGACGTGGTATCTCTTGGAGTTGAAGTTACAGACAGGTGTGAGCTGCCTTGTGGGTGCTGGAAATGGAACCAGGATCCTCTGGAAGAGCACCAGCCAGTACTCCTAACCACCAAGTAATTGCTCTTGCCCTAAGACTATGAAATAACAATGAACAACTGAATTCAAAATACCCAGGATGATTAACACTATAGATTGTTAAGGACATGGAGAGACGTAGGACAAATGGAACTGGGGGAGAGAAAAGAAAAAAAAAAAAGGTTTGAGATCTGGGAGAGCATCTGTGATGTGGGGCTAGTGTTGCCAAAAAGACACTCAGCAAGGTCACATGGGCAAGAGATACAGTGAACATCCAGTCTTTTGGTTCTTTAGAATTCAGTGAGAAAAGATCTTTAAAATCATGATTTTGCATTTCAGATGCTTACAACATCCACAATACATTACAGGTGGGTTAAAACATTAATTATAAGAAAAAAAATTGTAACAATACTTAACAGAAAACATATGAAGAATTTCTATTCTTTTTTTTTTTTTTTTTTTGGTTTTTCGAGACAGGGTTTCTCTGTGTATCCTTGGCTGTCCTGGACTCACTTTGTAGACCAGGCTGGCCTCGAACTCACAAAGATCCGCCTGCCTCTGCCTCCCAAGTGCTGGGATTAAAGGTGTGCGCCACCACCACCCGGCTGAATTTCTATTCTTGAATATAGAAAATCTTCCAGGCTGGAGAGATGGCTCAGCGGTTAAGAGTACTGGCTGCTCTTCCAGGTCATGAGTTCAATTCCCAGCAACCACATGGTGGCTCACAACCATCCATAATGAAATCTGGTGCCCTCTTCTGGCCTGCAGATATACCTGCAGTCAGAACACTGTATACATAATAAATAAATCTTAAAAAAAAAAGAAAATCTTCCTATATGTACCACAAGTCAGAAATAGTAAAGATGGACATTATTGGCCACATAAAAAAATCTAGAATCTATGCATATACAAAGGAATAATGAAAAATGTGAGAAATTCTGACAAAATATTTGCAATATGTGAAAATTGTTAACATCTAAGATGTAAATAGCATTTGTTGTTTTCCCTTTGGGGTGCTGAGGGTGGAACCCTGAATATGCGAGGCAGACAGACGCTCAGCCCCTGAGCTACATCCACAGACAAGTGCTTAAACAGTTTCTATCACTCACTAACAAAAACATTTTTTTTTTTGGTTTTTCGAGACAGGGTTTCTCTGAATATCTCTGGCTGTCCTGGACTCGCTTTGTAGACCAGGCTGGCCTCGAACTCACAAAGATCCGCCTGCCTCTGCCTCCCAAGTGCTGGGATTAAAGGCGTGCGCCACCACCGCCCGGCCAAAAACATTTTTAAAATAGGAAAAAAGGTGTGGATTTACCAGAGAGAGAGAGAGAGAGAGAGAGAGAGTATTCATATGCGCACACAGGCGTGCATATGTGTCCTGTCGTGAGCACACTTGTGGAGGTCAGATTACAACCCATTTGGTTCTGGGGATTGAACTCCGCTCTTCAGGCTTAGGGGCAATCTCTTCTACCTGCTGAGCCATCTCCCCAACCCAGATCACATTGCTCTTATAATGAAAACTTTGTTCATGTAAAGGACGCCTAAGACACCCCTTTCTGAGAAACAGTTAGCATCGGAATCTCCGCCGTGGGAAGAGGCACCATGCCACCTCCTCTGCTTTAAGCCTCTCACTTCCTGGAGTTTCCCACAATCTCTCCGGAGCAGCGACCTCCTCCCATGACTTCTTGCAAGGCTAACTCACCTTTCCACATCCTCTCTCTCCAGTTCTGAATGATGAGCCAGCTTCAAAAGAGGACCATGAAAAAGGGGGACAGACAGGTCTGACTCTGTAAGATGTAAAACGTTTCTATGTAAAAAAAAAAAAAAAAAAACAAAAACTTATTTTTAAAAATTGAAAGGCTGTGTGGTAAAAGAGGCAAATTACTGACAAGATACATGACAAAAGTTAATATCCTTAAAATTAATTTTTTAACAAAAATTAGAAAAAATAGACAGCTATAAAATGGGTCAAGGTTCTTAAAAGAATGATCCACAAAGGAAGAGATCCAATTAAAACATCTTTCACAAATAGATATTTCCTTTATGAATGCTAATTTCCCCTTTCAAAGGAAACCTTACACCCTATTTGTGGAGCTTTCTTTGCCTCTGCTTGTTTTTAACAGCACTTAGCGTAAAATAATCCATATTCCAAAGAGGCACTATTTGAGATGACATATTTTGGTACCCTTTATGACAAAAAAACCAAAACCCGTAAGCTCCATGTTGGGGGATAGTGGCTCCTATTCTGCTTACTTCTGCTATTTTAATATCCTTATCTCGGGCATATATTGCTTTTAATTGATTTAATCTTCATCCTGAGTATGCCCCTAGCCCTTCTTGAAGTTCCAAGGTGGCAACCTCTGCCTTTGGGGTGGGTTTCCAGGAAACAGCTGGCTGGTACTCCTTCTGGCTTCTCCATACACATTCTCTACAGTCCCAGGCTGAACCCTTCTCTGTCTCCACTCATTCCTTTTCTTGCCCAAACCTAGGCTCCTGGGAGGTAGACTAACAGGAAGTGAAAATAGGAAATGGAGGAGGGAGAAGAGCACGTTCCCAGGGGTCTTGGCTGATCTCCCTTTAGTACTGAAGCATCCAATTCCAATTCCTTCGCTCTGAGACAACATAGAGCCAGACAAGGTTCGGGTCAAGTTGACATTTTGACTGAGATAATGTTTCTAAATTCATATCTTACTCGATTGCTTGAATTGTGGGATTTTAGAGAAACTTGGGAGAGAATCTAGACTTCACTTGGCCACTCAGTTGAGGGTTGTAAGAAGTTTCTGGATTGTATCTTCTGTATTAGGTCAAGCCGTTGTGTGGTTTGCAGTCCCTGGGAGCTGGGCTCTAAACTCTGGGAACTTCTGTTTCCTTCTGACTTGGGCCACCACTGAGTCTAGTTTCCCAAGCTTCCTAAGAGGAGCTCCTGTCATTACCTCTCGCCAAGCGCTGGTCACACTTTTGCACTCAGACAAAACCAGCAGTCAAGCACGGCGCATTGTTTACTAAAAACTTGCATTCACCAAGGCTTCTGTGACTACCAGCCAGAGAAACCACACTGCCTGTCTGCTCCCGGCCAGGTTTTTTGTTGATGTTCAGCTTGGTCATATCTGGCTGGCCCCATCTGTCAGCAGCCACAGCTGCATCCCATTCATGGGGACTGTTGTTGCCCGGCAATGGGTTTGGGTGTCCTCGGCCAGCAACATATGTCCTGTGGCAGGTGGTACACTCTCTCTCCATGGACCACCTCCTCCCTGCAGGTCTTCCCTCCACCTAGAGCTGACTCCCCTGAGGCAAAACAATGGAGCTTCCTTTTCCTCCTGCCACCCACAAGGCAGAATGAATCAACCGCCTATGTCACCTCAGGTTCCAGGGAGAAGCATCTTCTAGACTAGAGTCACCGACCGTGGAAGTCCCCCACAGGGTAAATGTCTCTGAAAGAAGGACAAATTTGACTGTCATCAGCTGAGAGATCATGTGATCATGGAGAAAACTCTCCCCCACTCCCCATTATACACTAGATATGTGGCTCCAGACATGGAGGATGTGTGTGTGGGGGGGGAGGGGGTCCTTGAGTCTCAGATTCCGCGTTTGCTGATCCTCCAGCTCATTGTGAGGGTTAGATGAGGTGATATGTCCCACAGTGTCTGGACCCTAAGAAAGCCTTGATGTCTGTCTCCTTTGCTTTCTCTTGCCTCTGTGTACCTGATGAAGAGGCTGACAACAGTCCCTTTACACAGGTGATACATCCCACAAACCCCCATTGGATCTGGGGCTGCTGATCCTGCACACACCTATAATTAACTTTCATTTACAAATTAGGTACCAAAGGAGAGTAACAAGGACTAATGACAAAATTAAGCAATTGTGGCAATATGCTGTGAGCATAGTTATGGAAAACATATGCATTGTTTACTTCTGGAAGTTTCCATGTAATATTTTTGAACTGTGTTTGATCTCAGGTAGCTGTAACTGTGAAAAGGGAAACCCCAGTGAAGATGTGGCTGGTGAGATGGCTCAGCAGTTAAGAGGACTGGCAACTCTTCCAGAGGATCAGAGTTCAATTCCCAGCACCCACATGGCAGCTCACAACTGTCTGTAACACCACTTCCAGAGGATCTGAAACTCTCACATAGACATACATACAGGGAAAAAAAATCATATAAAAATAAATACATAATCAAAAATATACTTAAAAAAAAAAAGATGTGAGGAGATGCTATGTGTAAGAGCGTGGAAATGGGGACAACTGAGACCCTGCGACCCTTCCCCCTGAGGAAAAGCCAGGAAAGCTCATCAAGTGTGGGGCTACGTGCTCCCTGCAGGGCTTCTGAGATGAGGAGTAGCAAGGGCCAGGAAAGTCTGGGCTGCAGATGCAGCTCAGCGGTAGGTGGTGCCTTTGCCTGGCCTGTGGGAACCGTGGGTTCCAGCCTCGCTCCTCCAGTAAACCAAGAAGCTTTCAAGACTGCTTGGGTTAGGGTTAACTTGTCTTGCTCATCTGTGAGACCCGCAGAGCCTGCGAGTTTGTGAGCTGAAAGCCGGAGACGCACGTGTCGCAGAGATGGGGGGCTTGCTTGCTCAACAGCTAGCTTGGGAGCAGGTCATGAAGGAGGTGGTATCGCTGTCTGGGTGGAGGAGGGAAGTGGGCTGAGGCTCCTGTCCGAGTGGGGGGGGGGGGGGATGATCTCATCAGCTGCCCAAGGGGATGCCAGACAGACGGACCCTGCAGATCTCTAGTGAACAGCAGGAGCCCAAAATGCTGGTTGTAGGAACAACAGAACGGAATGGACGCTTGCTCGAAAGGATGATGCGATGGATCCGAACGTAGGAGATGCAGGCTTAATGCGCAGGCTCTCACATCTCCCTCCTGCTGTCTCTGGAAATCAGCGGTTCTGTTCCTCAGTTTCCTCAGAGTTAAAGGTGAGAGAAGGGGGAGAATATGCCTGCTCAATTTGTCTCTGTGGTAAGGACCAGGTGAGGTCACCAGTGAAAATCCTACACTAGCGGGAGATGCACCCCCTTAAGCCCAGCACTCAAGAGAGTTGAGGGAGGGGAGAGGAGTGTCAGGCTACATAGAGAGAGACCCTGTCTCAAAAGCAGACATGCTTGTGTGAGATTCTCAAAGAACTGATAGAGTTTTGAATTAAAAAAATGAAACAAAACAAAACAAAAAAGCAGTGACAACAAAATCACCAGACATTACTAAATGATATGGTGAGGTTAAGGACAAGAGGGGAAAAAACGTGATCTCCTGGCCTGCCAGCCACAGGAGCCACTGCAATATGCAAATATGTGGTGGAGAGATGGGCGAGAAAGAGGATCCAGTACTGATGGTGTAGCAGAAGCCAGAGGCCTCAACCCAGACCACTAACTCATTGTAATGAGCATTTACAAGTAAAACTGTGTGGGCAAAAGGGTGTACGGTGTGACACACTACAGCTTCCACGACCAGATTTTGTGTGTGTGTGTGTGTGTGTGTGTGTTTCTTTTTAATTATTTTTTTTCTTTTGGGGAGAAGTTGCAAGGGTTGGATATGAAGGGATAGGGAGATGAGTGAGATTGGAGTACCTGATGTGAAATTCACAAAGAATTAATAGTTTTATTTATTTATTTATTTATTTTAAAGAAAGAAAGAAAGAAAAGGAGTGAAAACGGCAAGGGGTCAGCCAGCCAGTCACTCAAGAGGGAAGCTTCTGGGTTTGGTTTGGCAGTGGCCAGGTTCCACAGCAGGAGAGAAGGCAGTGAGCACAGTACAAAAGACGACATCATCTCCATCATCATTCTAGCCCCCTCCAGCAGCTTTCATTGCAAAAGACCTTCAGGCAAAGCCCCTGTCTGCTGCTGCCACTCTCTGGCCACAACCTGAATTGCAACTTTGTTAATTTCCTGCCAGGAGTTAGAAAACCCAAACTTATTTGCGTTTGAGTAGTATTTTCAGTCTACTTTCCTCCCCTTCAGAAAGCATGTTTTGGCTGGCTATGGTGACAAAGGCCTATAATCCCAACCCCAGGCTGAAACAAAAGGATTACTAATGTGAGGCAATCCTGGGCTGCACAGCAAGACAAGACCCTGACTTTAAAAGAAAAAAAATCTGACCACTGGCAGAATATCATCATCCCTGTGCTTGGGAGAAGGAAAACAGGAGGATCAGGAGTTCAAAGCCAACCTTGGCTAAACAGTTTGGAGAAACAGAAGACACTTAGCTAGGAAACATTAACTGTTTTGTACAGAGACATAGCCAGGAGGCCAGTCCATTCTCTATTCTCTGTTTCTGAGACCTGTGTCCTTTCTCTCCAGTCTCAGGGGTGTGTGGGTTCATCCTAACACTCTTGTACTAGTTCTCAAAACCTACAGAATCCAACCACCTGATATCTGCCCCCTCCATTCCATCCCCCAAACTTCCCATACTCACCTATACCCGCCACAAGCCGGGAATGGCAGAGATGGCAGGGCACAGGTCCTCCTGTTTTTCAGACTGAGGAGGGAGGGAGGTGAGGCAAATACCTGGGGACTTGGTGTCTATGAGAAGTGTGACTGGAGGATCCAGGGAGAGACAGTGCTACAGCTGAGGGAGCAGTGCCTGAGCCAGCTCCAGGCATCCTAGGCAAAGGAACCAGGTGGCAGAGAGGGACACATGCCCCTGTCCACAGAGGAAAGCAGCGGAGAAGCTGGAGAGGGAGGCTGAAGGTAGGTCCAAAGGCATTAAGAAGTTTCCATTCTTGGCATCTTTCACCTGTGCATTCGCCAAGCAAGCACACGTATCACAGCATAACAATATATCATGGCTTGGTATTCTTTTATTTTTGCAGTGAGTATTTATTGGCCACCTACTTACTACTTTTGTGCCTGACTCTTCTAGATCCTAGGGAAGTAGCCCTACTCATATTTGAACTCACATTCTAGTGGGGGCTGGTAAACAACATGAACTAACATCATATTTAGTGACAGGCTTTCAGGAACAGAATAAGGCAGGAAAGGCATTGTGCAAACTGGAGCCCAGCTTTATGTTTGGAAAGTGTTCAGTTTGAATGGAATGTCCCCAAAGCCTCATGTGTTTGAGCACTTGGTTCTCAGCTTGTTGCACTGTTTGGTGAAGTGTACAGGTAAGGCCAGGAGGAAGAGGGACACTAGGGGTGTGCTCATGGGTTGTGGTCTGGCTGCTGTCTGGCCCCAATCTCTTTCTGCTCCCTGATCTGCAGACATATGAAGAAGGTTCCACCACCCTGGACTAAGCCTCAGCTGCCACCAAGTAAACTGTGAGTGAGGGCAAGACCTCCCTCCCTGAAGGCCACAGTGACAAGTAAAACAAATAGTTTGTAGAGAGGGCTACAGGGACCTCACTGAACAAGTGCAGACATGAAGGCACTGGGAGGACAGGTATACATATGGGATGGTGGACAGACAGGGAGGGCAGTAGAGGCCTGAGGTGGGACCATGTTGGGTGTATCTGCAGACCAGAGAAAGAATCCATCCTTCCTGAGGTGTAGAAGGAGGGGTCATAAAGCAAACCGAGGGACAGGTAGGTGGGGGCAGGGGGGTCACAGGAGACCTTGTTCAGAGTAAGGGAAGTTGCTGTGGAATACAGTTCTTTCTGTAGGGTTTAGTGATGGAAACAAAGCCCAACTCACAGTCCAACCCTGGAGACCTAACTCCAGGTGGGAGGGTTAGGATGGAGTCTCTATCCTAAGGGGTAGGAGGTGCAATGGTCAGGGGCTGGGAAATGTGGCTTTTGGAAGACACATTGATCTGTCTGAGTGTGCTCTGGTTACTATAGGGCAAGCTACCACACGGTGACTTGTGGTCAACCAGAAAGCAGCCACCCTCAGGATGTTTCTGGTGTCCTGGGCTTTTCACTGTGTGGCTGGGAGAGGCATGGGGTGAATAGTTGGATGTCGAGCCTGGAAGATGGTGGCTTCACTGACGTGCCAGATGCCCACACGTGGAGGCTCGACTGGCACATCCCACAAGGCCTCTGTCTGGATTGTGGTTCCCTACAGGGTAGGGCTTCCTCCTCAGAAGAAGTATGCAGAAGAGGGGTGGCCAGACGACAGGTGAGCCACCTAAGAGACGTAGCTGAGCTGCGTGGCTTTTTGCGACTTAGCCACCTCTGGAGGCCACAGCATCCTTTCTGGGCACAGTGTTCATCAGAGTCACAGAGCGCAAGTTCGAGAAAAGACGACTTGGTGTCACTTCTTGGTGGGAACTGTGTCAGAGAGCCGGCCTTAAGAGTGCCACAGGACTTGCAGTTATGTGCCCTCCGGCCCTCCATCTTAGCCAAACCCCAGCCGGAGCCCTGGGCAGCTTTGAAAGTCTGTCTGCTCACTGTCCTGCCTCCTGAGAAGTTAGTGCTATAGCCAAGTGGCACATAAAGGCCTTTTGGCTCCTGATCATGTGCTCACACACCAGGAACATCAGGTCTGGACAGTGGGCACAGAGAGCAGCAACTGACAGCTGGGTGGCTCTCTGAAGACAGGAGAATGCTCAAAGCCATGACAAACTCTGTGATCTGGACCTGGCCATCCATTTCAACATTTGCTTGAAATACTTGAAAGGAGCCTTAGGGGACATTGGAGTCACTTTCCCAGTGGAAGGGTTGGCAGCTGATATTCGTCACACCCCAAGGTGTGGGGGTGCATGGCCTCTTTGGGCCACTACTCTAGAAGGAGAGTAGTAAAATACAATCAGGTACAAGGAAGAGCAGAGGGGAGTGCTCCAATTCCATAAGAGATACAGAGTCTAACAAAAATCCAGCCATATGCATTTTCTAGAACAACTTCACACCTAATACCTAGTCCATGCATAACAAGGACCAGAAGAGATGGTCTTTTTTCCATCCTGTGTATAGCAGAGGCCCAAGGCTGGAATTCAAAGCCAGCTCTCAGCCTCTGTTCTAGTGACTGGTGAACTCATAAGAAAGAAATTCTCATCTGCCTTCCAAGAGAGAGTGTAACAGAAAATTTTTATTTAAAACACTTATATTTATTGATACTTAAGAAATACCTATATCCTATAACCCAATATCTATAAACACTTAATACCTAAGAACACCTAACCAATACTATTTTAAAAGGATATTAGGCCACGGATCCTCAGGGCACCTTGGTTTGTAGTCAGTCTTCTATCTGCAGGCACATCCTTATAGTAATTAGCAGTCTGGCTATGGCAGTCCTATCTTCAGCTTAACTTTGAGGCTTTCCCTGGGCCTAGTTTTGCAGGTTCGTGCAATCAGTTTATTTCAATGGCTAGCTTGTGGCTGGCTTATGAGGCCAGCCTGTTTTAACCACTAAATTTGAGGTCAGCTTCCTCTGTCAGCCGAGACCCACTGTCATAGACTCCTCAGCCCTTGTGTCCCCCATGGTCTAGTCTTCTTCATCGTGGCCTCTGAACTCTGTTTCACTCACTCTTCCCCCCACCCCCCACACTCTTGGGCCCCTGGACAGACATCTTTTGTGTCCACTTTTCAAGAACTGTCTCTCAGCAGGTTCTATGCCTTCCTTTTCTGCCAGCCTTCTTAGGCTGGATTATGGCAAAATTCTCTTTCTTGGACTCTGCCTTTCAATTTCTTGGCAATCCTCACTTTACTTGCCAAGGTTTCTGACCGTTGATTTGCCTCAGGCTATTGTGGTCTAAAGGCTGGCAGATGGCATACCTTGTTTCATTTCTCCAGTGGGTGCTGTCTTCTCCATCCATGGGGGCAAGAGAGAGAGAGCCATGTGGAGCTCTCTGGTTATTTAGGGCATAGTCTCACAGTCTTTCCCAGGGTGTCATGTTGGGGGAAGGTCTAATATTGTTTCTGATACATTGAATTCGATGCTGAGATCTGGTTACCGCCCCTTCTGAGGCATTCTCTTGATTGGTTAATAAAAGTCGCTTATGGCCAATTAGCTGGGCAGAAAGAGTATAGGAAGGCAGGACTTGCTCAGATCACACACAGAGACTTGCTCCCTTTCTGCCTGGAGACACAGAAGGAGACAGACATCTGGAGAAGTCTGGAAGGTACTCACAGGCACATGTTGGTTTGGGGTTAACTTAGAGTAGCTAATTGAGAGTCTGCCCAGCTAAGGGCTAAGCGTTAAAATATTAAAAGGTCTTGGTGTATTTAATTATTGGGGAAAAGACTGCGGCAGCTTATAGGCCCTCAGTCCAAGCAGTCCCTGGCTGTTAGATTCCCAGACTCCCCTTGAGCCCAGGCGAATCTCCCACCAAGCCTCCAGTAATTCTACCTGCCTAATATAACAACTTATATTAATTAACAGAGTTTATTTAGGTTATAGGTGGTGTAAGCCACCTTTGGTCCCGGGGCTCTTTCTCCAGGATAAGTTAGGCAACCGGTTAAGGCACTCAGGCCAGGCCGCCTGCTCCTCTGCCAAGCTGCTGGCTACTTCCGCCGGCTACTCTGCCGGCCTAATATTACAGTTTATACTACTAATAACTACATTAAATAGTAAATTTGCAGTTTTCAGTGTCATGGGCTTATGAGCTCTCTCATGGTTCTTAGTGGTCCTGGTGGCTTCTCATGGCAAACAACATCATCTGTGGCTTCTGAGCCACTCCCCTTCAACAAAGCA
This sequence comes from Lophiomys imhausi, assembly GCA_907164525.1. Taxonomy (NCBI): domain Eukaryota; kingdom Metazoa; phylum Chordata; class Mammalia; order Rodentia; family Muridae; genus Lophiomys; species Lophiomys imhausi. Next base: position 592,311 of record CAJQZJ010016855.1, on the reverse strand, counting down.
TGTCCGTGTTTCTCACAGAGCTGTGGCCTCAACTGGGCTCCACCCATCTTGGCACTAAGTCCTCTAGAGTCCAAGCAACACCAAGCTCCTCCTTTATGTGCTGCCAGGTGCCAGGCCGATCTGCACACTAATTCATTAAAGAGATCTAACTCCCACCACAAGAGAGTATCTCTAGGCTGGGGTGGAGCTCAGTGGTGGAACACTTGCCTAGAGGTTACAAGGCCTCAAGTTTGATCTTCACCCCCACAAAAGGAAGAAAAAAATGAAAAGGTATCTGTCTGTGTGTGAGCCCTTTCACTAGGGGGTTTAGGTAGCATTCCAAGAGCTTTATGATCTAGGCTTTAGCTTGTCCTTCCTGTCAAGGTTGAGGAAACTGTAGCTTTCTCACCTGGGATGGAGGTGTCTGGCTCTCAGCACCCTGTGGCAGAAAGGAAGGGCACTGGTATACCCCTGGAGAACCAAAGGCTTGTCCAGCACTGTCTGAGCTCTCTCGTACACCTCCCTCCACTCCTGCTATGACAATGGAATGGAATTACAGATTATAAGCTGCCACGTGGGTGCCAGGGACCAAACCCAGGTCCTCTAAAAAATGCACCTGGTGCTCTTAATGGCTGAGCCGTTCCTCTCCAGTCCCTTGAAGTCAAATGTGCCCTAGGTTGTTTCTCTAATCTGGAATCACATGTCCACACTTCTTTTGTTCTACTTGGAGCCATACTTTCCTTGAACTCTTGCTTTGTACCATCCTACATTGTCATGCAATCTAAGAACAAACGTTTGGCTTCTACTGGATTCTTTTGTGTGTGTGGGATGGGTGGGGGATGTCTTTAAATGTGTGTGTGCCCATATGTGTGCACACATCTGGAAGCCAGAGAATGACTCCCAGGGGTCCATCCTCAGGAAAGCCATCCATCTGCTTAAAAACAGAGTCTCTAGGTGACCTGGAGCTCGTTAAGTAAGTTAGTCCACTGGCCAGAAAGCCCCAGGCTCTTCCTCCCCGGAGCAAGAATGATGAGCACACATTAACAACCCTTGTTTTCACTAAGGTTCTGGAGACCAGACTTGGGTCTCTATACTCACAAGGCAAGAATTTTACCGAATGAGCCTCCCTGGTCCCAATCACTCTATCTTTTGAGTTGCATTTTCCCATCTGTTTTCTCTATTCTAGCCATTCAGCATACATTATCAAGTAATGAAGGTGGTTTCTGTTCTCAGCTCTTTCAAAATCTCTTCTTAAGAAGCGAAGGCTAGGGGACCACTGACTCTCTGCATCCCTGGGAGCCTGGCTTTGCATTCACCCTGACTCTCAGGGGCTCTAAATACTCCTTTCTGTTACTGTGAGGAAATGAAATCCCCAAAAGTCTTACAGGAACCCTGAAAAGACAAATAAATAAATAATCATTCAATCACCTGGATAAAAGTTGGAAGATTCCATCATTTAATATAAAATAAGACCACACAAACTAAATAGTACTGAAAATGCTGTTAAATGTTGATGTGGGCTGTGTTTTTCTCTCAAGAAAGACCAAGCATATTATCAATAGTAAAGGCAACAGAGCCATGGGGTGGGTGCTGGACCATGTTCTCCAGCTGAGCCTGGCCTGACCGTGTGCACATACACTGTCTTTTCCTCATTTACAAAGATTCTATGGGATGGCTTAAAGTCAGAGAAACAGGTTCATTGTTTATTGTTGCAAAACAGCATAAGCCATTCCCTAATAGACTGGCCTGATTTCCAAAGCAAACACCATAAAATGTGACTTGGGTCTATTGTAGACCCTAGTTTCACATCAGAAGGGGACTCCAATGAGCACTGACAATGTGACCTCATGTAAAAGTCACCTATGTGTCTCTGAGCCTTGTCTAAAAGAACTAGCAATTCAGAAAGGCCCTGGATAAGGGGCCCCCATCCTTACCCACCCACCTCCGAGGGCTGTCATCTGTCCCTCTCCATGGGGCATGGGGCAGTGTCGTGTTCCAACTCGTGCCAAGTGTGCATTAGTAAGTTCTGAACCGTATTGGCAGCTTTGAGGTTTTCTAGAGCCTTTTGCAGCCTAGAAAACAGTTTCCAGCTAGAAGCCCTGCTGTTTTAGCCATTACGTGTGAAAGCAAATAAGCCTATTGCTTGTCCACTGGGGCTGGTGAGTAACAGCAGTGTGTGGTGACGGCAGGGAATTCAAACAAGAGCTAATGTGGCCTGTGGGGGAATGCTGGGGAAGGAAAAGCTGCTCTGGCTGGAAGCAAGGGGCTGGCAGAGGAATCTGTCACATATTGTGGCCACTTAAGACTGGAGCACATGGATGCCTGTTGTCCGTGGTTTGAAGAACGTTCTGCTGAGGGCTCATGTACAGAAGGGGAAATTTTGATCTCACAAAACAGATCCGGTTTCCTGAGAACCATCTGCTTGCATTTCTCTTTCCCAAAGAGCCCACAGTCTCTTGTGGGGAAAATTCAGAATGTTATTGGCTTTCAGAGAAAGAGGGATTGAAAATGCCAGATAAATACAGACTGCAATCGACAGAATCTCGTTGTGTTGCCCCAGGGCTGTGGGAAGAGCCACACGGTGAAGCTGTGGGACTGCAGATAGAAATGCAGAAACAGAACTGTGGGCTGGCGACAAATCGACAAGGGCTGGATTTGTCGAGCCAGACCACATCCACGTTTCCCGTCACGTGAGGGGCAGGCAGCAGTTACCATGTGTATCTTGCAAAACAATATGAGGATTCAAGGAGGCCACGGATATAGAAGAATCTTAGGACTCAACCGGGGCAGATGCATTCAAGCCTGCTATGGAGATGGAACTTAAACCCAGCCAAAGCTAAGCTGTTCATCTGCCCACATTTAAAGCAAATCTTAACTGAACTCTGTACTGGAATGCTTTTGTCTGCAGGTGGCAGGAACCCAGTTTAAAATGCCTCACTCAAAATAAGGAAATGATCCTTTAATTCACCTAACCAATAAATTGATAATGCTTTATTGACTACCCGCTTAGCGCCAGGAGACATTCTAGAAATTTCTATATTCATTAGCAATGAAGACAGCCCTTGTTTCTCACACATTCTAAGGGTGATAGATAGCCATGTAGATGAAAATATGAGTTTGTCAGGTAGTGGTAAAGTGTTCTAGAAAAACAGAGCAGAGCGAAAGGGCAGAGTGACAAGAAAGTTCCACGTTAGGCAGCTACTGGTGGAAGATCGTGGCAGAGAGACGGAGCAGCACATGCAAAGGTGCTGAGGTCGGAGTTAAGAGGCCAGTGAGGATGGAGAGAGCTGAGGCAGGGTGCAGTAGGAGGAGATGAGGTCAGAGGGGAGCAGGTAGGTGCTGGGAGGTGGGGTACAGCAATGTCTTCAGGGTTCTGAGGAGAGCAGCGGTCTCATGTGACTTGGCTGACTGTGGAATAAGAGTGGAAGCAGGGAGACTGCCGGTCCAAGCAGGAACAGGAAGTAGGAATAGGATGTAGGAAGTAGGAATAGGAAGTAGGAAGGTAGCACCAGGTGTAGGGAGGGGTCCTGAGTGTGTCACAGGCTCTGCTAACACAGTTTGCTTGTGGATGAGATGGAGGATGTGTAGATGGCAGAGGTCTAGGAGGGGTTCACGCATGGCATGAACTCAGGCATTAAAACCAAGACTGTTTTCCTGTGCCTCTTGGCATTGTTCTATTCTGGCTTCATGTTCAGCTCTTCATATACGTGCTAAAAACTTTCACTGTCAGCTCAGACCTGTTCTGGAAGTTCTCTCACAAGACCAATGTGATCTGAAGTTCCCACGGGGACGGGAGGAGGAGGTCACATCTATGTAATGGATTCTACATGGCTGGCTGATAGACTGATTAGAAACTCATGATTGTGGAGAGAGTTGATAGTGGGAATGTTATGGATTCAGAACTAAATTATCTTGGGCTATCTTTAGTCCACTTAGTAGCTAGCTATTCATGCTCGCCTCTGACTTCACATCCTGCAGCTATCCGGTGAAATGCTTTGGAATACATTAACAGACTGCTAGTGTCTACCAACCCAAAAGACAAGAACCACCCAGACGAAACCTAGACCAAAGACATATCTGTTTTCTAGAATCTGCCCGCCTGGTGTTTCCACCAAGTGGGTTCAAAAGTTGACCTAAGACTTTCTTTTGTTTGGTAACTATGAAAAAAAAATCATGAAACCTTTTCCATTAATCAGAACATGCCATCCAAGACCATCTGAATCCATGTTCCAAGACCATGGTCACTGATATTAGGAATTAGGCTATCAAATAAAGTATCTTTTATTCCCTCTGAGATCAGAACTGTTTTATGTTTACGGCACGGAAGCTTTTTGTTCCAGAAGTCTGAAATAAATGCCCTCTCTAGTGCGATTGGCTTGAACAATGTCACATGCTCACCCTCCCACAAGGAGGATAGGCTGAGGCTAGAACTACTGTACTAAATTCTGCCTGATCTTCCCCTGTGGTTCCTAAATTAAAGGCAAAGCCAACTTCTCTAAGGCAAGGTGTGTGTGTGTGTGTGTGTGTGTGTGTGTGTCTGTGTGAATGCAGAGAGAAACCAGGATGGTAATAAGAAAGGGGGGTTGGATGTGAGTGGGCACACAATGTCCACCTTGGCCTGGGATGGTTTGATGAAGATATCCAATGTGAGTGGGAAGCAGGACACACATGAAAGGGGGCAAATGATTGTCACACATGGTGGTTAGAGGAAGTGGAGGTTGGAGATGTTTGTAGAGTAACAGGTCATGATGCTAATAGTAGTGGGGATCATGGAATCCAAAACTCGTTTAGGTTGCAAAAGAGTAAGGAGGGGACTTAAACTTCAGACATGTAGAAGAGACACACAAATAATCATGGGTCACAACAGAATAAAATAGGAGCTAAATAAGAAGAATGTGCAAAATACATAGGAGGTTCTTTGGTTGTGGTGGCTTGAGTCACAGAGGACAAAATGAACAACATTCAGGTGGATGCTCAGGACCCACCACCAACAAACAGGAAGCTGAGTGTTCTTGTGCTTGAGGATGAGCACTTAATTATGTATGAAGGCGGAGCCTGGTGGCACCTAAATCCTTGTTATTAGCTTCAACACCAGTCGGTGCTCAGCAGCTGCTAAAAGGAAGCCAAAAGACAGTACTGCTCCTTTCTTCCTCCTTGCCCCAGGCTCAGCTTCTGTTCAGGCAGTAAACCAGAAGAGTCGCCTGCCACGGAGCATTTTGTCTCTAGAGTGAGGACTGGGGCTGGGTATTTTTCAGGGAGCTGGGACCCACACACAATTAAAACCCACTCAGGGACTTTCTCTAAAGGAGGGGCAAAATACAATCAACAAGACTTCCCCAAAGATTGCAAGAAATCTGAAAGGAAAGAAATAGCATTTGTGTCTGAAACAGCAGAGAGACAGGGAGCCAAGAAAACAGAGTCTGCAGCGTCTGTTAAAGCTTCCTGGGCAAAGATATGGAGTGGGAAATTGGAATTAGATCACACCAGCAATGCAATTAAGGAGAATAAGATTCAGTTTTACAAATGTCAGGGGGAAAGGAGATTTTAGAGAGGAAATAAGAGTTAATAAATGCAGAGGACCATGAAATGAATGGTGACCACAAATGGCTAAAATACCCAATTCCACTCTTTGGTGGCCTTTAACTAGGAAGACAAAGGAATGAAATGGAACGATTAAAAGCAAGGACAACTTGAGGGAAGTGGAGCAGACACTGGAGAGGACCAGCTAGCTGCCTTGGTTCTCAGGCATTCCAGAACAGAGGCACACCATGGGATCCAGGAACAGCCCCAGCCCCACATTGGCTCCCGCTGCTGAGCATGTGGTGCTGTTTCCTGAGCTCAAGGAACCAAACAAGGGAAGGAGAGTGAGGAAAGAAGGAAGAAATGAAGGAGGGAGGGAGGGGAAGGAAGAGAGGAGAGAGGGGAGGTATGGGGGAGGCCCAGCATTGCTAAGCGACAATGTTAAGTTTCAATGTGAAATGACTCCCACTGGCTCTGCACTGAGCTCCTGTCCCCAGCTGGTGGCGCTGTTTTGAAGGTCACAGAGCCTTAAGCGGGCGGGGCTTGGCTGGTGGAATCAGTCCTTAAGACTCTAAAAGGCTTAGAGGTAAGCTTTGAAGGTTCCGGGCTGCGAGCTCTGCTTCCTGGACTCCACCCACATGTGAGAAGCTGCTGTCTTAAGGCTCCCGAGGCAGTAGAGTGGCCGGATAGCCACCATGCCTTCCACACCAAGGGAGACTGAAATCCTTCTGGAACCTGTGCCAAAATAAACTGTCTTTTCCCGAAATTGTTTCTGTCAGGTAATTGCTCAGTAAAACACTGAGTATGGAATGCCTCATGACCCATCCCCTACACCTCTCTTTCTCCAGCCACACCCCACCTTTAAGCAGTGAGGAAGACTCAGCCAGTCTTCAGCATGTCTCCTTCTAACCATCTCTCCTCTTCACCCCTTTCCTTACAATCCAGTGTCCAGAATGCCTCTATTGGGGTTTTTCCCCACCCAAAGCACACCTACGAGGTTGTCATTTTTTTTTTTTTTGAAAAAGTCTGAGCCCAGGGATATAACTTGAAAAGTGCACAAAAGCTTCTGCCAACAGGTGAAGATATTTGGTTTTTTTTTTTTTTGTTTGTTTGTTTTGTTTTTTGTTTTGTTTTTTTTCGAGACAGGGTTTCTCTGTGTAGCCCTGGCTGTCCTGGACTCACTTTGTAGACCAGGCTGGCCTCGAACTCGCAAAGATCCACCTGCCTCTGCCTCCCAAGTGCTGGGATTAAAGGCGTGCGCCACCACCGCCCAGCTGTCATTTTTTTAATAGAAGAAAAAATAGCAAGCTGAGTGAACAGACTGGTTAGTTGGTTTTTGCTCGAAAGAAGTTGATTTCGGGATCTTGCAAGTAAAGGTCCTAATATAGCCAAGTACTCTGACAGGCACTAGGGATGCAAAGATACCAAAGAGCTCCCTGCTAAGCACACACACACACACACACACCATTAAGGTGTGGTGCCTGCGATAATGCTGGGCGTCCAGACAAGGTGTCCTGGTGGCTCACAAGAGGGAGCAACTCTGTCCTCATAGACTGTGAAGCCTTCTAAAGGTCTCTCTCTGGGTTTGCTCCTGATGAATGACCAGAGTTTTGACAGGTGACAAAGGCATGCTTTTCAAGACAGCAGGAGGCCCATCTGTGAAGGGCAAGAGGCACCCACAGTGCATGAATTCAGCACGTGAGTCATTTGCTTTCCTCCCTAAGTCATTCCAACACAGTCTTCCAGCGGCCTAAACATTCACCTGTTTCCTGCTAGAGAATTTCAGGAATAGATTTAACTCAATCGTCAGAGCAAGCTACCTCTTTTTATTACAGTACAAAAGAAAAGGCCACAGTAGGCAGATGGGGTCCCAGGTGCCATCAGCCTGGCATGGGGTGGGGAGTAGGTGGCACATGAGCCTTCTCCAGGCCAAGGTAGGCAGGAAGTGCACGGGCCCAAGGCAGAGGGGCTAGTGACAGGCTGAGGACCAAGGCAAAGGGGGCTAAGGTTAGTGGGGGTGGAACCAGAAGAACAAAGGATGGGGCAGGGACACAAAGGAAGCTGGGAAGGTGAGCAGCTTCCAGGACAGACAGGCTTAAGGCCAAGCCCTGTTACTAAGCATCAATGGGAGGGTGTTAGGGTTAATCTCCATTGTCAACCTCAACATATATAATCACCTGGAAGGTACACCTCTGGGTGTGACTTCGAGGTCGTCACCAGAGAGGTATAACTCAGGAAGAATGACCCACCCTGAATATGGGTGGCACCACCTTGTCAGCTGGGGTCCCCATAGCACATAAAAATAAGAAAAAGAGGAAGCTGAACATTCATCTCTCTGATGGTGGGTACAATGTGACCAGCCACCTCACACCCCTGCCACCCTCACAAGATGGACTGTATCCCTCGGCCCAGGAGCCCTTCCTCAAGTTGCCTGTGTCAGAGATTTGGTCACAGAAATAAGAAAAGTAATGAGTACAGCTGATATTGTCATTCCATATGATTTTTGTCATTTTTTTTTCTTAAAGGAAAGGTGAAGGTAATAATCAAGATGAAGGAACTAGAAAGGAGTTGTTGATTTGGTAAAACACCATAAGAAGTCAGACTATCAATCAATCATACAGTGTCAGAACTGGAAGGAAACTTCAGAAAAAGAAAAAAAAACTTCTCTTCAGAACAATGTTGACAGCTGTTCAAACACCCTCTGTTCCAGTGCTTCAGTCCCTGGGAGCAAACTACCTTAAAAAGCAACTCTGACTTTGTAAGAGGTTCTGAAAGTGGGAGAAGGTGGGGAGGGACATGTTTTTCTTAGATGGAGTCAAAATGTATTTCCCAGCAATTTCCACCCATTTGTCTTGGCTCTGTTCTCCAAAGGCCAGGCAGGCCAATGTCCCTTTCAAATGTGCTACCCAGAAAGCAACATCAGACTCCAAATGTGGTCTGATTTAGTTAGAGCCCCCATGGGGAATTTCGAGGCCATGGAAATAATAAAGCCACCGAGTTAACCAACTTTAAAAAATGACAGACATAGAAAGCTTGAATAAGTAGAACCTTAGGATCACAGGCTAATGTGAGACTCTGAAAATACCCAGCTGGTCCTCTCTCTCTCTCTCTCTCTCTCTCTCTCTCTCTCTCTCTCTCGGAAACTCATACCTGAACCTGTCCAATCCATCGGGGCCCATTTTTTAAGGTATCCTAAAGAGAACGTTCCATGCATGTTGACCATGGAGAGGTTTCTTACAAATCACACAAATCAATCACTATGAAATATTTTCAGATCAGTGTTTTCTTGTAGACTAACTTATTTTTGCATTTCCCCCTGCCTCATGCTGTCACCTCTTCTGTCACATAAACAGTCTCCCTAATGAAGCTGCTTATTGTATCGTATTCCGGGAGTGTGTTGGTCTGCTCCTGCAGTGTTTCAGTCCCTGCAGCATCAATTAACCACACTTCCTCTATTATTTCTCTCTCTCTCTCTCTCTCTCTCTCTCTCTCTCTCTCTCTCTCTCTTTGTATTAGATGCATGCTATTAATCCTTATATTGCCGCGTGTCCCTTTGTGAGGTGGTTGCGACCTCAAAAGTAGGGACAAATCGAGTCTCTGTCAGATGAGTCTGCTCCACTACAAGTGCCTTCCAAAGGCGTTTTGAGTGTTTGATATTTAGAGTCGCTGTCTGGGGGCAGCGTGGGAGAAGGGAAAACACTGACCCCTTGGAGCCAGAGAGGATAATGCTCCAACGTGGGTGAGATGGGATAACACCTCTCCAACACTGTAAGAAATGAGTAACTGCACTCCATTCCTGCAGTCCGAAACACAGCCGTGCCTCCCAGTCTTCAGATTAAGAATCTTTTTTAAAAGGAATGCTCTTCTCGATGATTTTTTTTTTTTGACAAGTTCTCAAGTCCCTGTACCAACATTCTTAAAATGTTGAGACACACATCCTGCCTATCAATTCCCTTATCTACCTTTTCACCAAACCTCCCAGCAGGGTCCTGTTCCACAACTATTTCCCGTCTGGTGCACAATAGAGGTTAGCTTCTATGGTGCCAAGATGGCCGCATCAGGTTCAGGCTTCAATGGCCAAGCTGTCTCTCATTAGCATTTAAATGTCTCCTCCTGAAAGTAGGGCACATAGTAAGGTCCAAAATCCTGGCACTAGGGAGGAGGAGGCAGGAAGATGTTGAGTTCTAGGAGAGCCTGTGCCTCTTAATAAGATACTGTCTCAAAAGAAAAAAAATTGTTAATTAATAGTAAAACAAAGTATCTCCTCCCAATTCCCTTTTCCATGTTTCTTGGGTCTTTTTGTTTCCTCAAGCTCTCCTCTAGAAGAATAGAACCTAACAAAAAATTGTTTTATTAGTAGAGTCTGGTCATAAGTACCATGGGGCACCCAAGGAAGAGAGGACAACTTGTGGAGTCAGTTCTCTTCTACCTCTACGTGGGTTTGGAGCAAATATAGATCCTCAGGGCTCTGCAGCAGGCATCTTCACCCATTGAGCTCTCTCAATACTTTAAGTCGGGGTTCTTATATGTGCTAGATCATCCATCGCTCCTGCCTGACTTGAGCCCCTCAAGTCACCACATCCATAGGCCGAGTGCTGCGGAATGGATGCCTACCCACCCTCGTTGGGAAGTTCTTCCGGATGCTACATGGACCACATTGCTTCAAGTTCTGGAGACTCCAGTGTATAATGGTGACAGTTCTTAGGGGCCACAGTGTTAGAAACAGAACCATAGAAAAGCTGTTCTCGAATGTTTTTAAAGCTCAATGAAAAGGGCAAATAGAGTAGGTTAAGGCCTACACAGACTCCACCTCCTGAACCCCATGAAGTCAGCCCCACTCCGTACTGGGGGTAAGATGATGCCGCTCCGTGTTCAAACCAGTCAGAGATCTTGGTTGCAAACAATTGAGACCAAGCCCAGCTGACATAAATAAAAGAATGTGATGGAGAGAAATCAGCCAGGTACAGAGCAAATGGGAACCATATACTGGAATTAGGGCAATCTGATTCCACTGGGGCCTCCCCTTCCAGAACATGGAAAACTACCGCACAGCAGAGTGAGCTGTGAACTGTTTGGCTTCTCTGTGTTACTCATTGGCAAACTCCATGGGAAACTATGCAGCTGGTAATTTGGAGGTATGCTCACATCCAACTGCTATGCGGCAGGACAGCAAGGATGAAATCTATTTTCTTAGGAGAATTCCCCACAATCTGCTGCTGGGCAGTCTCTTGAGAGAAAAATGTTCAGTGGCTGTTGAATAGTTTTCTTTTTAAAGTTTTGTTTTATTTTTAATTATGTGTATGAGTAGTGTACCTTGTGTAGTGTATACATGTGTGTCCAGGTACCCTTGGAGGCCAGAACAGGGTGTTAGATACTCTAGAACTGTACTTCTAGGTAGTTGGGGGCCAGCAGGTGTTCTTAACCCTGCCCCCCCGCCCCCCAGCCATCTCTCCACCCCTAGGGCAATGAGCAAAGCAGTCAGCCTTGGTGCTACACACTGGTTATCAGGGAGCTGAAGAGGGTGAAGCAGGAGAACCTGGAGTTCCAGGCCAGCCTGAACTGTGTAGCAAGATCTTGTCCCAGAAAATTGGGGAAAAAATGGAGGAGGGATGCGAATGGATCTACTAGATAAAACTTAATCAATAGCTGGAGAGGTGGCTAATGGGAGCTCCCAGCACCCAGATTAGTCGCCTCAAAACCCTGCAACTCAAGCTTCAGGGGGATCCGAAGGCATCCATGACTACCTGCATTCAAGTTCAAGTATACCTACCCTGACACACATTTATACATAATTAAAAATAATAAGTAAATAAACATAACCAATGGTAGAAAACTTGCTTGCATATCCATGGAACAACAACAACGGCAAAAAAGACAGTGAATGTTCTTGATAAATGAAGAATGATCAAAAACTCAGAGGGAAGAGAGTAAGAAAACAGGAGACCTGCACTGTGGCTCCCAGATTTAGAGGCTCCTTGCACTCGGGGTACACAAGCAGGGACTGATTTTCTTACTTTGTTTCTCCTGATACATGCAGAAGAACTTGGGATTGTGGATTCACTGTCACTTGGGAATAATTTGCTCACAGCTGCTGTGTATGAGAGAAAAGAAAAGGTGTAATACAATGTCTTCACCATGACATGGAGATTTATTCTCTGTAAAAGAATCTGGAAGTGGGCAGTCCTGGGCTGGTCTGTTGGTTATGTGGCTTTCCCAAGTCCAGGCCTCTCCATTGTTGTTCTTTGTCATCATTAGCAGTATATTGCTCCTAACCACAAGGACACTCCAGACAGGAAGTGGTCAGAAAGCAAAAGGGCAAATGGCAAGCAAACAGCATCAACAAAAAGATCTGGGCCCTCTTAATATCCTAAAGCTCACAATTACTTGTAACAATGTCTTAACAAGTGCTCAAGCTATGAGCCAGCCTGAGAAAGTCCACTCATTGCTATGCAACACGGAGCAGGAAATTAGCAGGGGGGGAGGTTGTCTCAGAGGGAGATGGAGGTTGGTTGGTGGTCTTTTTCTCCTTTTGCTCATACTTTGTCCCTTCCTCAAGTCCCTTTAGGTAGTGTCACTTAGAAGCAAGGAAATCCCCTTTGGAGATGCCAGAGCAGATACTCTGTGGCCTGTTTCTGATTTTGCATCATTGTGGCAGGGCACTCTGAGAAGCAAAGCCGAGTCATTGGCTGGGCAGAGCATTGCGTGACCACTTCATCTCCAGTGGTTCCCCGTCTCTTGCATAGCTGCTCCATGAGGTGGGCACAGTGGCACCCACTGAGGAGCCAAGGACCAGTGGCAATCAATAGTAAACCCGCTCATGGTGAGTGGGAAGGCAGGTTAGAGACAAGTAGCAGGCTGACTCATGATCTCCAGCTCTCAGCCAACATCCTGCAGGCAGGACATTGTCCCACCTTTAATCCTAGTACTGGAAATACAGAGGCAGGTGGGTCTGAGTTCAATGGCAGCCAATGCCAGTTCAATGTCAACCGTCTATATTAAAAATTCCAGGACACCTAGGGCTGCATAATGAGACCCTATCTTGAGGGGGAAGAGGGAGAAGAGAAGGAGGGAGAAGAGGAGGAGGAATTAGTCCATTCCTTAGTCACTCTAGGTGCATACAGTGACCACCCTTGAGTATTTTCAACATAACATAAAGTTCTAGAACATGAGGTTTTGGGGCTTCCATTCCTTGTCAAAAAGGAAAGGAGGGGGTCAATCCCTTCATCTCCTGCCTCTTTCTCTTATTCCTTTGCCTCATTAAACCATCAGCTCCACCCTGCAAAGGGATGGAAGAAATTCTAGAAAACAGCAAGCTGGTGAAAGTTGGAGAGAGCAACGTATTCCATTTGTTCTTCTTGGGGACAAAGCATCACCTGGCCAGTGAACACTAGCAGAGTTGAATGCCTGGATCCAACCCTGCTGGCCTCTCAGCCTTTTGGTTCTTTCCTTAGCCTTTATTCCTCCTTTCTCAACACATGCGAAGTGTGATTCCCTGCAAACCTCCTCTTTGAAAAGGTCACAAAGCTTCCAGCTGCGGCAAGGAAGCAGGGTGCCGAACACATTTGCATCTTTTCTCGGTTGTTGCCCTAATTACACATAATAAAGGTATTTAGTTTTAGAAGAATAGCTGGTAAGCATGAACTATCATAAAAAGGCCTTGCCAAGAGCTGTTTCCTCTGTCAAGAGACAACTTGCTTACAGACAGTGGGAAGCTGTGATTCATCCATTAGCCACAAGTGTTACAAGAAGAAATCCAATTCATGGGGAGTGGCTGTTGCACAAACTTTTAAGAAATGACAATGTCCCCGAGTTCTTGGCTATCTTCTGTGACTGCCACCAATGCCTTGCCTAAATGTATGGTGACAGCAGACTACCACAGAGCACATCGGAATTTGTTTATCAAGGATCACCAGCCTTTGTTTGGGACAGGCTGCCTGTTTTTCTAAATAAAGTTTTATGGGAGCACAGCTATGCTCAGTCACTTACATATCTATTATGGCTGTCTCTGCACTCCAGCAGTAGAGCTGGGTATTTGCAGCAGATGTCTTATAGTCTGCAAACTCTAGAATACTAACCAGATGGCCCTTAGTAGACTGTGTGCTGACCCTTGGCTTGGCGGGCGGCAGGAGGGCAGCATAGTGTCTCAGGCTGTGTTGTGATCCTCTGTGGGAAGGTATGTCAGGGTTCTTTAAAGAAACAAAACTGATAGAGTAAATACATATATATTAAATGAGGGTTTAATAGAGTGGCTTCTAGCTCTTGTCTGACTAGTCCAACGATGGCTGTCTCCTACAGAACGGTCAAGAATCCAATAATCATTCAGTCCACAGAACTGGATGTCTCAGCAGTCCCAGTCTAGTGCTGGAGTCCCAGTGGATCCTAGAGAGCGCTGGTCTTCAGTCTACATTGGAGTCCTGAGGAAGTGAGTTCTAGTACCACTGAAGGAGTGCCTCAGCCACAGGATAGATGAGCCTGCTAAGGAGAGTGAGGGCAAGCGGGCAAAAAGCAAAAGTTTCCTTTATCCATGTCCTCTTATCTGGCCTGCTATCAAGAAGTATGCTCCAGGTTTGTAGTGGGTCTTCCCACCTCAAATGATCAGATAAAAAAAAAAAATCCCATGCCAGATGCTTGGGTTTCAGCTGATTCCAGATGTAGTCAAGCTTCTAGTTCAAAGAAATATCCCAAGTCCTTAAAACGACCTGTGGAAGCTCTCCATCAGCTACCCACCACAAACCATTCTACTTTATAGTCGGCTGAATCCTCGTGACTCCCTCTCCCCCAGCCACTCCTGGCTTCTCATGAGCGCTCACACTGCCAAACACCTGCCCACCACGAGGCAGAAGAGGCTAGTTGGACATTAAACATGCCTGTCACTGTATGGCCTTCCTGCTGGAGGCAGCTGCTCAGCCAGGTTCCCTGACATTCAGAGGTGACCATGTGACTGATTTTCCCCACTCAACCATGACAAAAAAAAAGTTATTCTCTTGGGATGAGAGGACAGGAAGGACTTTTAAAAAACAAACCAAACAACAACAAACCCCTCCTATGCTTTCTCTTGCTTCATACCTTTCTGCTTAGTAGGAAGGATTCGGAGTTCCTTGTAAAAGGGAATCCACAAGACTTGGAGTTTTGGAGTCTGGACAACAAAGCACCAGGCTGGAGAAGGAGCAAGAAGCAAGCACTTGGGGCTAAAGGGATGGATCAGAGACTGAGAGCACTTGCTGCTCTCCAGAGGACCTGCGTTCGCTTCTCAGTACCCATGTGGGGTGGTTCCCATGTAAGGTGGCAGAATTCTGCTCTTCTTCGCAGCACACATCATCCAACACAGTCTTGACTACAAATTTAATTGGACTGAGGGACCCAAGGTTAGAATGGCACCCCTGAGTATGCCTGTGGAGTGCTCTCAGAGACAGGGAGGTGATTAGGTCTCTGATCTACGGTGGCACAATCCTTGATGGGCTCAGAAGGTGAGTGGAGAAGTGGGAGAAGTAGGCGTGGAGGTGTGCTGTGAAGGGTGTATCTGGGCCCAGGCTCTTCCTGTGAATGAGCCAAGCAGCAACCTCATGGGCTGTCTTTCTGAGAATGTACAGGAGGATTTTGTGGGAAAATCAGCTTGGGGACAGATGATGGATAAAAAAGAAAACCGGGCATACAAAAAAGGAGCTTACCTCTGAAACTTTTAATGTTAATCGCTTAAAAATATTTATTTTATGTTTACGGGTGTTTTGCCTTTATGTTTTATAGGGAATGGGTGAAGCCCTTTGAGAGTGAAGCCCTGAGGAAGTGCGTATTGTCTGACATGAGCTGGCCACGTCAGGGACCAAGGAATCAGACCTATGGGAAACTGAGAAAGTCTTTCCTCCAAGTCAGGTTTGGAAAGAGAAAGCCTTCCTTTACCCAGATATATGAGTCTTTAGGAATAATTGATCTGTGTGTGCAAAAACTGTCAACTTCAGCTTCCCCCTCCCAGATGTTTACAACCCCAGACTGCCTGCCTATAGACTCCACCCACCAAGCCCATCTAACCCCTCCCCCGTGCTGTATATAACAAACGCAAACAGGTTCTACGTCATAGTAGTAGTTCATAGACTCCTTCAGAGCATGCACAACCTACCTGACCCCACTTTTCTGTGTGCATGTGTCATTTCTTTAATCCTCGTCTTTTCATCATTCCTTCATTGCTCCTAGGCGGACTTCCAGGACCACGCTGTGCATGTCTGTATACCATGTGTGTGCCTAGCATCCTCAGAGGCCTGAAGAGGGCATCGGATCCCCTGTGACGGGAGTTACAGGCAGCTGTGATTACTCATGGGGGTGCTGGGAATTAAACCCAGTTCTAGAGGAGCAGCCAGTGCTCTTAATCACTGAACCATGTCTCCAGCTCCTAACCATCACTGATTTTTTTAAGGTTTTATTTTGAGGGATAGAGAGATGTCTCAGTGTCTAAGAGCATTTGTGATCCTGCAGAGGACTCAAGTTCAGTTCCCAGTGCCCACATGGCGGCAGCCATCTATAGCTCAAGTTTCTAGGGATTCAACACCCTCTTCTAGCATCCACAGGCATGAAGCACCTATGTGGTGCACATACATACATATATGTAAAACACATAAATATATTTTTAAAAAAAGATTTTATGTTTTAATTATGTGTATATGTGGATGTCTGTGTGTGTCTGTGTATCTGGGTGTAGTGCTGACAGCGGCCAGAAGATGGTGCCAGATTCCCTGGAGCTGGAGTTACAGATAGTATTGAGGGGTCCAATGTGGGTAATGGGAACAGAATTTGGGTCTGCTAAGTACTAAGTTCTCTTAACCACTGAGCCATCTCTCTAGCCCTGGTACTGACTGCTGTTGGATACTATAGGCAACTCACACCGAAGCAGGAGCTGCCCTAGTCCTCCAAGCTCTCCTTGTCTCTAGACAGACGAGATTACGGATAGTAGCAGCATATTGAGAGAGCTCCTGTGTCACAGGGAACCCGGGCCCTCTGAAACTCAGGCCTGGGCATCAAAATCCACCCAAGCAGCCAGTGGAAGCTTGCCAAAAGAGACAACACTTGGCAGAAGAACCCAGAAGAGGTGTTCCTGGCATAAAGAAGGGCAAGTGACATGCTGCAGCCTGGTGAGTAGGAGGAGCCCAGGCAGTCAGCCACAGTGTGAACTCAGGGCAGGAGGGAGTGGCAGGGAGGGCAGAAAGGCCTGTGGGGCCTGGGTCAAGAACAGACTTGCTTGTTGCCTGGGCTCTATCCTGAAAGCAATGGGAACCAAAGCAAAAGTGGTCCAAGCAAGCCAACACATGACACGTGTGCACTTTACGGGGCGCCTTCTGACTGCGGCTTGTAAAACGGCCTGGCCTGGAGGTGAGATTAGAGGCCAGATGAGGCAAGTACATCACCATGCCCAGGGGTGGTTCTGGATCCCAACCCAAACTGCTGCAAGATAGCTCATGCCACACGGGCTAATGCCAGCCAACAGGAGCCTGCACCTTGTCCCACTTTCTTCCTCTCTGCATCGGGTAAGCAAGGCCTGGGCGTCATCTGAGTCTGGTTCTCTGCACTGTGAACTCCGGAACACAGTGAGCAGATGACTGGGGTTGACATTTCCTGGTTGGAAGGAGCCAAGGAAGATGGCTGGGATGCTAGCAACAGAGCTGTACCTACCTGCCTGGAGGTCATCAGTAAGTCCCCAAGGCTCTTGTTTTGTTAGGTGCACTTAGATGCTTGCTTCCATGTGTCACAGTGTCCATGCTGTGGGCCATACACTGCTAGCATCAGAACTCAAAAGCCTCATTTCTATCCTGTCTTCAAACTCCCTACCTGAGCAACAATAGTGGAAGAAGGGAAGGAGGTCCCCCAGGATGGGCAAAAGTCCTGAGCTCAGCCGGGAGTGAACCCAGGGCTCCAGTTTCCAGTGGGGAGTCATGAAAACTGGAAAAGGATCCAGATTATCTCTTCTTCCCATGTTTGTAGAAAACCATGCTCGCTGTGAGAGGTAATTCGTATCCCATGGGGCTTAGAGAAGGCCAGAGGGGCCTCTGTAGTATAGTGAGAAGGGCAATAGTCAGGCATCAGAGAGGAGGGAAGCAAGAACCAGAAAGCTGAGGAGAGCCATATAGCTGAACACCAGGGGAAGGTAGACTAGTCTCCATCCTGAGGGAACTGCCCTTCTCCTCCAGCCATGTGTGACATGACCTCAGAGCCAGTGCATTAATTAGATCTACCTTTCTGAGGGGCCTGCAAGAGCTGGACTTTTTATCAGTGTCAACAGAGCCCCCAAATCCCAGCAACTTGTCACAGCAACAGTTCATTTCCACCCGTGATGCACACTGGCAGCAATCACTCTGTTCCACATGCTTTCTCACCCCAGGCTCAGCAGTTAAGAGCACTGTCTGCTCTTCCAGAGGTCTGGAGTTCAATTCCCAGTAACCACATGGTGGCTCACAACCATCTATACTGGAATCTGATGCCCTCTTCTGGCATGCAGGGGAACATGTAGATACAGCTCTCATACATGTAAAATAAATAAATACATCTTAAAAAAAAAACAAAAAAGAGGAGACTCCATCCAGGACTTAGCCTCTCATGGTACCTCTTGAAGCCACTGGATCCAGGTGAAACAGGCCCCCCTCCTTTAACCAAGGCAATTCCTTGGCCAAGCCTGGGAGAGGGGTGAACAGAAACATCCCCACTCTTCCACATATAGGCATGCCACTCACATAGCCACTAAACAGCCAGAGATGGAGAGAGAAGTTCTGTGCTCTTCTCTGAAGCAAGCATGCTCCCAGAGTCCCTTGTGTATGAGAGTCTTCTCAAAAAAAAAAAAAAGATAATATACTCTAATGTTATGAATCCTTACTGGCTCTTAATGATCACAGCTTCCTTTTGTAGGTGCCCATAAAGTCCCCTTTAAACAATTCATCCATACATACACATGCCCTAGAACTTATAAAGCTGCTGTTCTGAAGTTTTGAGAATTCATTTCCACTTGTCTTTTGTATTCCAAATATTTTCTTGGGTCTGGTCTGAGTCAGCTCAGTTCACCACTCTGTCTTGGGGAAGACTGACAGAAATCAATACTCACATAGTCAAACCCTCTCGACACTCAAGGAATGTGATGTCCTCTCCAACCAGAGGCTCTTTCCAAACTGTCAGCAGCTTCTTCATAGAAGGTGCTGGGCCCTACTGTTTTCTTTGGGAACCATATAGGCAGAATCTGGAGAAACTGCCATTTGAACCTACATCAAGCTTAACATGGTGCTACACATCTATAATCCCAGAATTCCAGACGCTGGAGCAGAAGAACTGTGAATTCAAGGCCAGTCTGGCCTACATAGGAAGACCCAGTGTCTAAGAAAAGGAGGAGGAAATGGAGAACGAGGAAGAGGAGGAGAGGAAGAGAAGCCTCAGCTGCTTCCATTTTGCTCACAAAGAAGGCTGGAACTCATCTGGGTGGTACCTTGGGGTCCTGCATCATGGATCTTGTTGTGTACAAAGATATACACCCAGCCTGCTGTTTGGAACACAGGAAGTCATCTTTAGCCTGGATGGTGGTTTTAGGTTTGGATAATAAGTGCTTGGTTTCAGCAGTGTATGTTTTTGTAATGGTCAGACTTGACCTGTGGTCTCTGAGTCTCTTGATTTCCAAGAACAGGAGTGGAGTGATGTTTCTTAACTCTGTAGGAATGTACTGAATTACAGTATTTTCACATTCTTTCAGAGTTGAGGGTTTGTTTGTTTTTTGGGTTTTTTTTTTTTTTGAGACAGGATTTCTCTGTGTAACATCCTTGACTGTCCTGGACTCACTTTGTAGACCAGGCTGGCCTTGAACTCACAGAGATCCACCTGCCTCTGCCTCCTGAGTGCTGGGATTAAAGCCGTGCACCACCACACCCGGCAATTTTTTTTTCAGAGTTGAGTGTTTTTACCAGAGCAATTGTTTGTGAGAGCTAAGCCCAGAGGATGGTGGAAGGACAGGCAAGCTGAATGTTCTCTTCTTTTTGGAGGAGATGGAAAACGTGAACTGAAGGTGTGGGGAGGATCCCAGATGGGAGGTTTCTGTTCTTTGGGTGGCCTTATTGCAGATAACTCCAAAGTTCTGGGGACAGTTGTGCTCTGATGGAACCACTGTGCTGAGTGTCCCAGGACGAGACTGACTGTTGTGCTGAGGGCTGGGCTTTGGGGGAGAGTGGCATCACTGACTGTCACTGTCACCACAGAGGAGCAATACAGGAAACCTGGAAAGGGGCGAGGCCTCAGATCTCTTTGCTCCTTCTTAGTCTTAAAGGGGCTAAGGCTGGGACTCTAGATAGTATGGTCCTGACTTTGAAGGCACTGGCAGTATGGGCAGTTGTACTGCCTCAAGCCAGCTGGTGGCTGGATGGGAGCCCTGGAGGGAGACAACTCGGCTTGACTAGAGAACAAAAGCACCTAGCCAGCGGGGTATCATGTGTCCAAGGACAGGGTTCCATCTAGCCTAGTGGGAATTGTCCCTGCTAGAAGATAGACATGACTTTTCTTTGCACAGAGATACCCCCGAGTAACCATTCCTCTGTCCATGGGATGGTTATGTAGGATATCCTAATGCATGTATATGTCAGGGGCAGTGAGAAAGGATACGTTCTTCTGTACTGTCAGCCCAAGGAAACATCTACGGATCATGAAGGCATCCTCTACATGCAAAGCCAGGACCTGCCCTGGGGGGTAGTATAGTATTTTGTAATAGGTACAAAGGCATCCCCAAGGGAATGGAAAGATGGCTCAGCAGTTAAGAGCACTGGCTGCTCTCCCAAAGAACCCTGGTTCAAATCCCAGCATCCACATGACAGTTCAAAGCTGTCTGTAATTGCCAGGCATGGTGGTATGCACCTTTAATCCCAGCACTTGGGAGGCAGAGGCAGGTGGATCTCTGTGAGTTCAAAGCCAGCCTGGTCTACAAAGCGAGTCCAGGACAGCGAGGGCTGTTACACAGAGAAACCCTGTCTTGAAAAAACAACTCCCCTAAAAAAAATAACCAAAAACAAAACAAAAAACCCACAAAACACAAAACCCAAAGGCATCCCCAAATCTGAGACTAAGGATCCTGAAGTTCATAGTCTTCTGTTTTTCTTTGTTGACATTAGTTTTTCTTAGTTATTCTGCCTTCTTCTCTATCCACCCCTCCTTTCTTGCTTATGATGGTATTGCTATGTAGCCCAAGCTGGCCTCAGATTCACAATTTTCTACATCAGGCTCTCAGGCTCAAACTTGCTGTCTTCCTGCCGCAGGCTCTAAGGGGCTGGGATTTCGCAAATGTAATGTTCATCTAGCTGACTGTTCTACTTTGAATCTTAAATAAAGACTTGTTAAGAGTCAGAGGTTTGAACTCTCCTTTGAGAAGTCCATGCAGGTTCTTAATGCTCACACTTAAATCTACATTAAAACCTTTTCTTAATAAACTCCAATTAGCATCAAAAAACAAAGGACTCAGAAGACTGGCTCTAGGCCATGGACATAGGTACATAGAGATGGGGAGGGGCAGAGAAAAACCTCTGTGCTTGTGCATCTGTGAAGAGGACGGATCGAGCAGCCTCCACTACCTCGAAGGCTAGGAGAGATGGCAGACATCTCTTGTCCTGGGGCTTGTCTCGAAGCGGCAGCATAGATGAGCTCACAGTGGACTGATGGAAGTGAGTTACTCTGCAAAACTCGTTAGTGACAGGAGAAGATTGTGGAAGGCAGTCAACACTCAGAGCCTGCTAGCCTAGGAACCTCAAAAGATTGCTCTGACAGACTAGGGCCTGCTGGGACAGGAAGGTGTTCCAATCCGTGTGCCAACTCTACTTCCGGCCATGGCTGCACCTTGTTCAAAGCAGAGCTCCATCATCTGCCTCTCCCAGTCAGACGATTCATCTTCTGGGAAGAGTCGGGACGTACAGGCAGTAGGCGGCGCACTTTCTGGTGTCATCTACTAATGAAGTGTAATGAACTTAGCCCCTGGCCGCTTCCTCAGGGTCTCCTCATGGAGAATCTCTTTTCACAAAAATCTGCCCAATTAGTCCTTCCAGAATGTTCCTAAAAGCTGTTATTCAAATGGTACCAGCCTCTCAGCTAGCTGACTCTACATGTCATGTGAAGGCCGAGGGCTCTTGAGCTCCTGTCGTCTGCACTTCTGTAGAACATGGTGCCTGGCCTTGGTCCCAGATACCAGAGCTGTCAGATGGGATTGCTTACCAGAAGCCCTGAGTCTGGCACAGTGGTTCTCAGCCTGTGGGTTGTGACACCGTTAGCAGGGATGTTGAACAACCTTTTCACAGGGGTCTCCTAAGACAGATGGAAAACACAGATATTTGCATTATGATTTATAACAGTAGTAAAATCACAGTTATGAGGTAGCAATGAAAATAACTTTATGGCCGGGTAGTGGTGGCACATGCCTTTAATCCCAGCACTCAGGAGGCAGAGGCAGGTGGATCTCTGTGAGTTGGAGGCCAGCCTGGTCTCCAGAGTGAATTCCAGGACAGTCAGGGCTACACAGAGAAACTCTGTCTTGAAAAACCAAAATAATAATAATAATAAAAATGTTATGGTTGGAGGTCACCACAACATGAGGAACTGAATTAAAGGGTCACAGCATTAGGAAGGTTGGAAAGCACTGCTCTAGTAGAGTGGGATTCCATCATCTTCATCCATCTCACTGCTGTGCCTGCGCAGATATATGTAAAACCAGAAGGGAGGTTCATGTCTCTGAGGTACCCTTCTTCTGGGTACATGTGCCTGTGCCTGCGTGTTGGTTTCTGCTAGTGGGCTTTGAATTCTCGTTTATCTGGTTGAAAACCAATCCATTTGTTCCCATGTGGTTTCTGTTTCCTGTGCCTGTCTGGAATTTGGCTTTCTGACCTGACTCCCTAGCACCTGGGCTGTGATACCTCACAGGAACACCTTGTGTATCGTCTAGATAGCCATACAACCTATAGTTGAGACAGCCACAGTTTTCTTATTCTCCTCATCTCTCAAACCCCAGGGTATGTGGGTTTGTACACATTGTTACATCTCATGCTCAGGACAAATGACTGAGGTCACTATTTGATACCAAAGCAGATACTGGCCCTCAGGTTCTCAGCAACTACGTTACAGGGTCATCCTGACTGCCATATCCCACACTCACCCTAAACTCTTCAGCCCAGAGACTGAACTGGGCCCCTTCCCCCACCTTCTCTTCCCTGTATGACCGAGCTATTTTGTCTGTGTTGGTATCTTTTGCATCTTGGCCGCTTGGTCCATGGCTTCTCTCTTAGACTCCCCCCTCCTCTCTCATTTCTCTTCCCCTGCCATTCTCCCTCCCCCTATCATGGCTCAGTTCAGTCTGGATCCTTCCAGAGGCCTCTGGCTGTGCTCACCCTCTTACCTACGGTAAACCTTCTCAATACCTATTGAGGTGTCATGTCCTCCTTTCATTTCTTCCTTCACACAGGTGTCACATCTAACACAGAGTCTCTTGCCTTCCCCCTCATAGCTCTCTCCTTTGAGGAAAGAGCTCCTTCCCTTGTTCTGCATCCCATTTGCCTTCTCAGTGGAACCATCAAAGTTGCCTGGATCTCCCTGAGCTTAAATCCCAAAGCCTCCCTCTCGGTACACTAGGATGCTCTCACCCTGGGGTACAGACACCCCAGATTGCACATTTGGTACCCCGCGGTTATGTTGTCCCTATGAATTACCAGATATCTTCCCCCATTCAGCTGCATTTGACTTTCTCTTATCAAGTTCTGTAATTTTGCTGCTTTAGCTGGTACATTATGTAGTTTTTTTTTTCTTAAAAAAAAAAAACAAAAACAAAAACAAAACAAAAATCCAAGTCACACAAGCTCCAGCAATGGAGAATTTGTGAATTCATGCAACCAGACAACAAAGGCTGGAGCAGGGCAGGCCATGAGGGATGGTGGCACTGGGAGCCTGGACCTGCTCTCCCCACCCCACCCCAAGCAAGATGCTTGGCCTCTTCCCTGTGGCTCCTGGGCAGTTGAATTGGAAGCCAGCCTGGGCTAGAGACCCTGGCTCAGAAAGAAAGAATAAAATAAAAGAAGGGGAAAGGTGGTCAAATGAAGGTGTTGGCAACAGTAAATGTCCCCTACAGACATACAGACGTCCAGGTTAAACACATCCTGGCTCTGACCATCCTTCATTTGTTCTCCTCGGTTTTGTTTGTTTGTTTTTTTACATTGGGAATTTTGTGGCCCAGAAATCTTCTGCCTTGGCAACTTCGTTGTGAAGAACGTAGCCCTAGGACACATAGCTTTTCCTGGACAGGATGCAGCATCTTGCTGTGGGGTTGTACAGAACAACAGAGGGCGTGAGAAGGGAAGTGAAGCGGGTGGAGGATCCCAGGCCCCTGCAGTTTTCACAGCTCACATGTAGTAACTTACACATGCCTTTGGCCTCTGGTTGTGACAATGAATGGATGCTGGCTATAGAGAACGGTTCTCAGGGCTAGTTCTGCGGCCATAGAGTCAGAGTTTGAAATGCCCTGGCCTCTTTATTTATCACTAAGGACACAGCAGGCAGAACCCTAATGTAGAGGGCAGGGTACATATGCTATGGTAAAGCTTCTCTCCTGCCTCCCTCCATGTGAAGACCCAGCTCCACAGGACTTAGTGAAAAGCAGCCATAATTTTTAGGCCTTTAGTCCCAGCACTGAGGAGGCAAAGGCAGACATCTGATCTCTTTGAGTTGAAAGCTAGATTGGTCTACATAGGGAGTTCAAGGCCAGGTAGGCTACACCGTGAGACTGTCTCAAAGAATAAGTGAATAGTTATTTAGAGACCATGATCAATTAAAAAAATTTAAAGGTAGTGGTGATACAAAAATATCCACGTATTACATTATTTTAGCAGTTAATGGTGAGGTGCCTCTTGTATAGTATTAAGTTTTAGATGATATAGGCTCTGGTTGGCTTCTTCACCCAACAACCATCTTACAATGCTTTCCAGAGAGCACAAAATAACTCAGGCTTCCTCTAAGTTGATTGATCAAAAAATTATGTTCTCAATTTTTAAAAATCATTGAAAAGAATACAACTTCAGCAGACAAGTTCCTCATTTGCTCTTCCCCAGGATTGTACCCTAAATAGAGGAATTCTGAAAGAATTCCTTTGCATAATCTCTCCCAAACAGAGAACTCATGGGCCGTTTATAATCATACACACTACATATAGTCTACTCCTGACACAGTCTCCTTCACTAGGATCCGAATAGAATGAATTCCTTTACTTGCAACTTGGCATGTCTCTTGGATTGAGAGAGATTCATGGACGAACTTCTGGCTTTGCACAGCTAGACTTTTCTCTTTCTCTCCTTGGATGTGTCCATTGTGGGTGCTGGAGGAGGGGAGGGCAAGCTCATGTTACATAGTCCCTCTGGTCTTACAGCTCCTTTAATATTCCTAGGTAAGTTTTCCTGGTAGGTGTATATTAGCCAGATTATTTTTGTTGTAACAAAACATCCAAGTCTAATAAACAACTGAAGAAAAAAATTTTGAATCTGTGATTGCCTTGATTTGTGGTTGCTGGCCTATGGTGGGCAGGCCACATGGCAGCAGGAGTGTGGGGGGAACAGAAGTTGTTTACCACATGGCTAACAGGAAGTAGAGACAGACAGGAAGAAGTAGGGGAACCACTTCCCACAGTGCAGTTTGCCTCTTAATGACGTCATCATATTAGAAATTCATCAAGGGATTAATCACTGCTTAGGTCAGAGCTCCCAGGATGCAAACTATTTCCCAATTCCATCAGCTGACTACCAACCCTGACAACCTGCACCTCAGGGATGTCTCAGATTCAAACCACAACAGGGCAGTAAGAAAAGTCCTTCACACAACAGCTAGGAACAAGGTAACAACACAAGGACGTGTCTGAAAACTACAGGCATATCTCCCTCTAATGTAATTGTCCTCAACCTTCCTAATGTTGTAACCCTCTAATACAGTTCCTCATGCTGTGGTGACCCCCAATGTCTTAGTTGGGGTTTTATTGCTGTGATGAGACACCATGACCACAGCAACTTTTATGAAGAAAAACATTTAATTGGGAGCTGGCTTATGGTTCAGAGGTTTAGTCCACTATCATCATGGCAGGCAGATATGGTGCTGGAGAGGTAGCTGAGAGTTCTATATCTGGGTTGACAGGGAGCAGGAAGGGAGAGTGACACTGGGCCTGGCTTGAGCATTTGAAACCTCAAAGCCCACCCCCAGTGACACACTTCCTCCAACAAGGCCATATCTACTCCACAAGCCCACACTTCCGATAATGCCACTCCCTATGAGCCAATAGGTGTCATTTTCATTCAAACCACTATACCCAACCATAAAATTATTTTTGTTGCTACTTTTTTTGTTTTTGTTTTTTTGAGACAGGGTTTCTCTGTGTGTCCTAGGCTGTCCTTGACTTACTTTGTAGAGAAGGCTAGTCTTGAACTCACAGAGATCCACCTAACCTCTGCCTCCTGAGTGCTAGAATTAAAAGTATGCACCATCACACCCGGATTGTTGCTACTTCATAACTGTAATTTTGTCACTATTGTGAATTGTAATATAAATGTCTGTATTTTCGTATGGTCTTAGGTGACACCTGTGAAAGGGTCAATTGGTTGAGAACCACTGTAGTAATGCTTAACCACATCACTAATTCAACTTTCCTCAGTTATGTGTGTAATATACTCCACCGGTCCAAATTACCTGACCAAGGAGAGACTAACTGAAAACAATTCAAAATGGAAAGAGAAATGCACTTCATAATGGTTTAAAGACCTGTCCTTTGCACACTTATAAACCCACAACTGCCTGTAATATAAGTTCCAGAGAATCTGATACACATTTCTGGTCTCCAAGGGTACCAGGCTTGCATGCGGTGCACATATACACACGCAGGCAAAATAGTAATACACAAAAACTAAAAATAAATTTTAAAAATTAAAGATAAAACAAATAGACACAACTCCCACATAAACAGATTTTTAGGTTTTCCCTCCACTCCGGGGTCTTGAAACTGCCCATCAAAGGAGCTTCATTTGTTTCATGGTATATTACATCTATGCCACATTTTACTATGGAGGACAGTCAGTGCCCACGTAATGAGGAAGGGCCAAATTGTCTTCAGTGGGTTTGCAAAAAAAAGAGTAAGTAGAAGATGGGCTGTTTCTATTTCTAAGCTTCTGTGTATAGTCATCAGCAAAGTCACACATAAAAATACTGCCCCGAGTTTTTACAAAAATACATGACATGAGCTGCGAGAGATGGCTCAGTGGAGAAAGTGCTTATTAGGCAAGTGTGATGGCTATTCCTGGTTGTCAACTTGGCTACATCTGGAATTCATTAGAACCCAAGTTCACAAGGCACACCTGTGGGCAATTTTCAGTTAATTGGATCGTTTGAGGTCAGAAGACCCACCCTAAACGTGGGCCACACCTTCTTGTAACAGCCGATACAAAGGTCAAGAGAGAAAGATGTGTTTTGGTTTGTCTTTGCCTGCTTGGCCTAGTTCTCACTGGCAAGTTCATTCCTTCACTGGCATTGGAGCCTTCTTCTTCAGGATTCCCACATACACTGAAGACCGGGTGAGACATCCAGCCTTGTGGACTGAACGACTACTGGATTCTTGGACTTTCTCTTGGTAGACAGCCATTGTTGGAGTAGCTGGATCACAGCCTGTAAGACAGTCTAATAAATCACGTATATATGCCCCATATGTATGGTTATTTTATATTATTACATTGTATTTATATGTGTATACATATGTATATTCATTATATGTATATACATATACACATATCCATTCTATCAGTTATGTTCCTCTAGAGAAACCTAATACAGCAACCATGAGGACCTGAGTTCTGATCCCCAGAACCCACTAAAAAGCCAGGTGTGGTGGTGATATGTACCTGAGACTCCAGTGCTGAGGGGTGGTAAGGTCAAGGACAGGAGGATACCAGAGGCTCATTGGCCATCCAGTCTAGCCAAACAGGTAAGCTCAAGGTCGAGTGAGAGACTGTATTGCCTAGTTTTATGTCAACTTGACAAGCTAGATTCTTTGGAGGAGGGAACCTCAATTGGAAAACTGTCTCCATAAGATTGGACTGTAAGCAAGCTTGTAGGGGATTTTCTTAATTAGTGATTGATGCAGTAGGGCCTAGCCCATTGTAGATGTGCCATCCCTGGGTTGGTGGTCCTGGATTCTATAAGAAAGCAGGCTGAGTAAGCCATAGGGAGCAAGCCAGTGAGCAGCACTCCCCCATGGCCTCTGCATCAGCTCCCGCCTCCAGGCTCTGGCCCTGCTTAAGTCCCTGTCCTGACTTCCTTCAGTGATGGACTATGGTGTGAAAGTGTAAGTCGAATAAACCCTTTCCTCCCCTATCTTGCTTTTGGTCACAGTGCTTCATTATAGCAATAGTAACCCTAAGACAGAGACTTGGTCTCAAAATATAAGATGGGAGATAGTTGTGAAAGACACCTGACAGTGCTCATTGCTGTCTGTCTCACACATAGACACACCATAGACACACACACATAGACACACACACACACACACACATAGACACACACACACATAGACACACACACATAGAAACACACACATACCCACATAGACACACACACATAGAAACACACACACACACATAGACACACACACACATAGACACACACACATAGACACACACACATAGAAACACACACATACACACATAGACACACACACACATAGACACACACACATAGAAACACACACATACACACATAAACACACACACACATAGACACACACACATAGACACACACACATAGAAACACACACACACATAGACACACACACACATAGACACACACACACACAGACACACACACACATAGACACACACACACATAGAAACACACACACACACACATAGACACACATACACACACCCCTCATATAAACAGACAAGCGATACCATCAACAGTGCAATTTAATGTAGCAGAAACTAATTAGTTTATTTGTTTACCAGAGCAAAGGGTTGTCGCCTAAATAAAATGAACAGATTAATCAAGGAGGTGTTCAGGCAAAGGTAAGATTTTTTTTATTGCTGTTTCTCTATTTATTTGTTTGCTTGGTTTTGTTTCTGTTTTTTTAAAACAAGGATCCCCTGGGCTGGAGAGTGGGCTCAGTTAAGAACACTTGTTAAGAGCAAAGGACCTGGTTCCATTCCCAGGACCCACATGGAGGCTCACTGCTTGCTCAAGCAGCAGTGCATGTGGTGCACAGGCACACATGAAGACAAAGCATGCATACACATAAAATAATAATAACAACAAACTTAAAAAGAAACAAGGATCCCCACGTAGCGTCATATTTGTAACTCCGTACTTCTCTAATTCTGTAATGAAGTACTGGGACTTCAAGAATAATCTATCCACCCTCTGGAAAAGGTGAATTTTGGGCAAGTTTTCTTAACAGCTACGGCACAAAAAGCCCATTCTAGAAAGAGTCAACAGGGCATCCAGTTGTATATAGAGATAGAGAGCTACTTTAAGTTGACTAGGACAGACCATCCACAAAGGAGGCATACATGTTAAGTTGGAGCACAACTATTTCTGGCCAGAGCTAAGCATGCGAGCATGAAGTAAACAACTGGAAAGCTGACAGAATGTATGAACCAGATGTTTCCAGCTATTGAGAAACAGGCATTTCGAGGGAGGGATTCCCAGCCCCCCGCAGTCCCCCTCACAGCCCCCCAACTGTTCTAGCCTTCACGTCAACACATTCTACACTAACCTGCACCAGGATGGCGGGATCAGGGAGAGGATGGAGGGATCAGGGAGATGATGGCCTTCTCACTGAACTGAACAGCAGTCAGGCAGGAGAACTGAGGAAGGCTGAGGCCACTGGAATTGGTTGGCAGATTAAAAAAGTAACCCGGCTTTTCCAAGTCATCGGATGAATTACAACATGCAGAGGAATGTCAGTCAGCTACCAAAACGTTTGGTTTCTTCTGAACTGTGTGCTGTTAGTTAGCTTTGTGGGGGTATCTTGTTTTTGTTTTTTTTCTGTGACTCTGAATTAATGCCTATAAGATACCATATTTTGGCTTTAAAGGAAACTTTCCAAAACTATATAAGTTTTAGACTGAAGCAGTAGTTTGAGGATGAAGCATAGTGGTACGCGTCTTTAATGCCAGCGCTCAGGAGGCAGAGGCAGGTGAATCTCTGTGAGATTGAGTCCAGCCTGGTTTACATAGTGAGTACTGGGACAGCCAGGGCTACACAGATAGACTCTAACCCAACAACAACAACAATTTCTAAAGTTCTTTGTAAGAACTGTACACTTGGGAGGCAGAGGCAGGTGGATCTCTGTGAGTTTGAGGCCAGCCAGGTCTACAAAGTGAGTCCAGGACAGTCAAGGAAACACTGAGAAACCCTGTCTAAAACAAAAACAAAAACAGAAAAACCAAGAAAACAATAACAAAACTAACCCCCCTCCAAAAAAAAAAAACCTGTAATGACATTTTTTAATGAAAGACTGAGTGATAAGAGCCCCAAATTGAGATGTTTTTATTTTTATTTACTTATTTATTTTGGGTTTTGGCTTTGGCTGTCCTGGAACTCACTCTGTGGACCAGGCTGGCCTCAAATTCACAAAGATCTGCCTGCCTCCCAAGGCCTGGGATTAAAGGCATGTGCCACTACCACCTGGCCTCCAAATTGAGAATTTGAACATTTTATAACAAAGAGTTTCTTTAGCAGTCTTTTTATTTTATTTCTGCATGTGTCTGTATGTCTGGTGTGCGCTCATGCATGTGGGTGCAGGTGTGTGTGCACAATCATAGCGGCCTGAGGTCCACACTGAGTGTCTTCCTCAGCCACTCTCTACTTTGTTTGTTGAGGCAGGACCTCTCTGGGCACCCTGAGCTGGCTGACTCCAGCTAATCTAGCCAACAGCACTCCTGCCTGGCTGTGATGTGGGTTCTGGGGAAGCAAACCCCAGTCCTCAAGCTTACATGGCATCTTCTCTGTGCAGAGGCATCTCCCAGCCCTGAGAAAATTTAAATTTTTGATAATGAGCAACACTTGTCTATTTAGTGACAATAAACGTTTAAGAAAATCAAGCCTCTGTTTAATTTTAATTGTATCCACATCCTTTATCTATATAGTTTAAAATCTATATGTAATACAAAAAACTTTCCCACCAATACAGAGATTAAGATAATGTTAGGCCATCAAGATGGCTCAGCAGGTGAGGATGTTTACTATCAAGCCTGAGGACCTGAGTTCATTCCTCCAGACCCACAAGCTTGAAGGGGAAAAAAACCACTAAATTGTCCTCTGACCTCCACATGCATACCACACACATATACACAAAAGAAATAAAATGAAATCAATTATTTTCTTAAGATAAGAATATTTAGTGATTCCCTTCCATTTAACCTTATACTCCTACCTTAGCCAGTGAATAAATAAATAAAAAGACATTAAAAAAAAAAGAAAGGCTTACAGATTGGTCAAAGAGCAATGAAGCTACTTTTTATTCACCCAGGACAGCACTGTGTACCTATAAGTACTAATCAACTTACCAAAAAAGGATAAAGGATTAATAACTGGCCTTGGTGAGATCACAGAGAACAAGATCAATATACAAAGTCAATTGCGTTCTGAAAACTGGCAGGAAACAAGTGGGAAGTAATCCGCAAAATACCTTTGGTAATAGCAACAAAATATGTGCTACAGTCCCAGGAAAGGGTTCTGCAAAGCGTGTACAAGACTTGTGACAGCAGGCTGGAGAGGTGGCTGAGCAGTTCAGAGCACTGGCTGTTCTTCAAGAGGATCAGGGTTCAATTTGTGGTATTTACATAGTAGCTCACAACTATCTACCAGTCGGTCTAGTTGAAACTAGCAGTATTCTGGTACAGTGAGAGACCCTGTCTTCAAAAAAGAAGGTGGGATGCAGTGTGATTGAGAAAGGCACCCAACATAGACCTCTGACCTAAACACACACACACACACACACACACACACACACACAGGAACATACGAATGTTTGAACTGTAACTGTCTCCATCTGCTTTCTCACTTTAGTGGCAGAACTGAGTACCTAGCACAAGGGACCATATGGTCCACCAGGTCTTAAGTAATATCTGGTGAATGCCTGTGTATAACACACTTCTACCACAACTCCTAGCCCACTAGGCATGAGGCTGCCTCGTTCCCTACTCCTCATTACAGCTTATTGGAACACAGGTACACCAGAGTCATTCTAGAAATAATCTTTAATCCCTTCTAATTTCTTTAGAAAAACATAAATTGTTCACAAATTATAGCAATTCATAATTAATAATAGGTTACTCGCAACATTCCTCACAATTCCTCACAAAGCTGCCATTGAAAACTGATCCTACTGGAATGGAGATAATTATACATTAAAGTTGTATGGTGTGTAAATATGCAAATGAGGCATCGTAAGTCTTGTTTAACCCACTTTATAAATGAGGAGGCTCACTGACAAGTGCATCTGCTAGAGCCTGCTAGAGGCAGGAAGGCTAACTAGTTAGGAAAAGAAAAACCTATGAGACAATGAAAGGGATAGCTGAAAATTAGTGGTGGATTGGTCAGGGGTAACAAGGACACGAATGTCAGGGTTCTTAGATATGGTTACCTTTGATATGGTGGGAAATTTGCAAAGAAATGTAAGTTCTGGCATTGTAAACAAAGGTTATACGATCCATTTGCAAGTGTTTAAAACAGTGCCTTAATTAATTAATTAATTAATTTTATTTATTTATATTTTGAGGCAGGGAACTCACTGTGTAGACCAGGCTGGCCTCAAACTTATTAATTCACCTGCCTTTGCCTTCTAAGTGCTAGAATTAAAGGAATTCACCACCATACCCAGGAACTGTGCTTTTTAAATTAATGAGCTTAAAAACTATCTTGTTATCTTTGTCTTCTGATGCTATAACAAAACCACCAATGCTCAATAATGTACAAAGGAAAGGCAGAAGCCTCTTGTCTAGAAAGACTAGTGCTGTTGTCTGCTTCAATGTGATACAGCAGTGAGAAGAGCGGAGTGTGAAAAAGAACGTGTGTGAATAGGAAGCAAGAAAGTGGCAAATATTCAGGGGTCTCCCTCGTGGTGGTAACCCATCAGCCCTGTGAGAACTGCTTTAATCCCTTCCAGAGGTTCTGCCTCCTTGGTTTGTCATCACATAACCGCCCACCCCCTCAACAGCATTACACTGGAGACTAAGCTTCAGATATTGAACCTTTGAGAGACGAAACACTTCCAACACACATAGCAGACTGCCTGCAGCTTTTCAACCCTAGGATGAACAGAAACCACCTAGAGAAGCAGCTGCCAGCTAGGGAAGACGGGGGCTTAGTGCCTCTGCCTATCTATGGTTCTCTAGTGAGTTCTAAACACATCTCCTCCTAAAACTGATTCTAATGATCTATTTTCTTTCTTTCTTTTTGTTGTTGTTCTTTTCTTTTTCCCTCCTTCCTTCCTTCCTTCCTTCTTTCTTTTCTTTTTTCTTTTTTTTTTTTTTTTTTAGGTTTTTCAAGACAGGGTTTCTCTGTGTAACATCTCTGGCTGTCCTGGAACTCACTCACTCACTCTGTAGATCAGGCTGGCCTTGAACAGAGATCTGCCTGCCTCTGCCTCCCCTCCCGAGTACTGGGATTAAAGTTGTGCACCATCACACCCAGCCATTACAGACAGTTTTGAACTGTCATGTGGGTGCTGGAATTTGAACCAACGTCCTTTGGAAGAGCAGTCAGTGCTCTTAACTGCTGAGCCATCTCTCCAGCCGCTTGTTTTTGTTTTTCAAGACAGGTTTCTCTATGTAACAGCCCTGACTGTCCTGGAACTCAACTTGTAGACCATGTTGGTCTTAAACTCAAAGAGATCCACCTGCCTCTGCCCTCCAAGTGCTGGGATTCTAGTGATCTATTTTTAACACATGACACATCACACCTGTCTCTTACCTGGAGTTCGGGACCAAACTCAAGTCCCCATATTTGCACGGCAAGCATTTTGCCCACAGCTCCAGAATTCCACATTCTGCATTTTTAACAAGCTCCCAGGTGATTCTGATATGGCTGGTTAGGGGACATTTTCTGCAGAAAGGTACTAAAAGTGACTAATGAAAACCCAAGGGTAGAAGTTGTGAGAGGTTCCTGCCAGAGAGTGGTTTTCATGTAGCTAGAAAGAGACTGCCCATCATCCATCTCATTAAGCAGTGTGCTGTGGTGCGGACCCTGACTGTCCCCTAAGGCCCAGTGACAGAAGCTTGGTGCTCACCTTGGCATTATTGGGAGGTTGTGAAATTCCTTAAGAAGCAAAGCCTGGTTGAAAATCTGGTCATGAGTCTGTGTCTTTGAACAGGATATGGAGACCTTGTTCATTTCCCAGGAACCCTGAGGTGAACACCTTACCTTCCCTGCATGATTAACTGTCTCCCCACAGCCCCCAAAGCAAATAGTGGAGCCTGTGGAACCATGGGAAAAATAACCTTCCTTCCTCATAAACTGGTTTCCTTAGTCATTTTATCATATTAACAGGAAGTTGGCTGACACAAGGCAAGATAGCAAAGAGCTCACAATATTTTAAAATTGATTTTTATTTTATGTGTATGAGTACTTTGCCTGCATGTATATACATATGCCACATGTGTGCAGTTGCTCCTGGAGACTAGAAAAGGGTGTTGGATCCCCTGGAACTGGAGTTATAAACTGTTGTGAGCTGCCATGTGGGTGCTAGGAACTGAACTTGGTCCTCTGCAAGAGCAGCAAATGCTCTTAACCACTGATCCGGCTCTCCAGCCCTGAGAGTTTACAATTTTGAGGAGATTCTCAGTGCAGAAAAGATGATGATCCAGAACAGCCGAGGACATAGAAAAGAAGGAGGGGGGGGGAGGGGGCGGGAGAAAGGAGGAAGGACAGGAAAGGGTGGGAATTTACTGCCATTAAGTTCTGAGAAATACCAAGCTTTAAGGACAGCTCATTGGATTCTTTGTTACTCATGGATCCTGATGGTCCCAGGCCCCTTCCCTTGCTCAGTCTGTTCTCTTTTCCCAGCTCCGTTTAGGTCTTCTGTGCAGAGCTTTGTCACCCCTTTTGCTAGAAGCAATCTCATCCCATCACCATCGGGCTACCGTTGGAGCTAAGTGTTTTTATGGCCCAGAGTCCTCTCCCTGTTGTTGATTGGTCCAAGCGTAGGTACCTGATCTTAGTTCAGGCAAACATGTTTCTTCCCTGGGCTTAGTCAACTAGGAATCTGTCAGTATCAAAAGTTATCAGGTACAAAAATCTGCTAGTTGTTGGCCGTTTGTGTTAGAAACCAGCACCCAGAAGTATTAAAGACGGGTGATGCAAGAGAGTCCTGGAGGAAGTCCTGTCCCCACCCAGTCCTCTGATCCCAGCCACATCCCTTCCTTTCCCATGAATTGGTTATTCAGCAGTCCTTTCCATGACCCAGAGGATTCCTACTCTTGCCTAAGGGAGCTTGAGTCACTGGCACAGAATCCTGAGTAAGGCCTGGCAACCCTTTCCTAGCACAGTCCCAGCCCCATGCCACCTACCCTCCACCCCTCCACACTGCAGCCTTACCCAGCTATTCCCACAGGACAGCACCAGGCCCAGACCAGCTGGTGGCAGGGACCATCAACTCTAGTGTTAGTCTTGGTGGATGTTAATGTGTCACTGAGCACCAATGTACCAAATGGCTGTGTCACGGCAACAGCAGAAGGGAGTCCACAGAAGCTTCATCTTTGGCACACTGGGGCCTCCACTGGCAGATTGCTGAGACCCTGGGGGCAGAAGTTAATTTGCATAACTATTTGCAATGCACAGTTTCTTTTTTATTCATTCAGGCTAAATTAAATTCATTTTTGGAATTCTCACAGTTGCTTGTTGACTTTTCCCATTAGGGTGAAGTCCTGAGTACGGTTTCCCAAATCCAAAGCCACTTCCATTTCCAGTCCCCCAATATCTCAAGTCCTTAACAGTCTCAAATATCAGTTTTTGAAGATTTTCAGAAAATAATTAAACTCTAACTGCTTGGAATTTTTTTTTTAATGTTAATCTGCTGTTCTGCAAAAATAGAATATCACTAGAACCTCCTGTTCCTTTACCTATTCGAATGCACACAGATACACACACACACACACACACACACACACACACACACAC
>CAJQZJ010016855.1:517132-546262 GCA_907164525.1 Lophiomys imhausi | reverse complement strand
CACACACACACACACACACACACACACACACACACACACACACACACGGAGAAGAAAAGAAAAAAGACAGTGTGGTGGTTTGAATGAAAATGGCTCCCATAGGTCAGGGACTGGTACTATTAGGAGGGATGGCCTTGTTGGGGGAGGTGTGGCTTCGTTGGAAGCATATCCCTAGGGCGTAGGCTTTGAGGTCTCAGAAGCTCAGGCCAGGCCCAGAGGCTCACTGTTTCTTCCTGCTGCCTGAAGATTCAGATGTAGAACTCTCAGCTGCCTCTCCAGAACCATGTTTGCCTATGTGCTGTCATGATTTCTACCATGATGATAATGGACTAAACCTCTGAACTGTAAACTACCCCAATGAAATGTTTTCTAAGAGTTGCATGGTCATGGTGTCTCTTCACAGAAAACCTCTTTGTAGAAACCTTAACTAAGACAGACAGTAAACAATGACTCTAAGGAAGGGGATGTATAATATTGTTCAGTCCCTATGTGTCTGAAACTTTGAACTTTTCATTCATAAGAAGTTGGGGGAGACTTAACAGTGAATAAAAAAAAAAAAAAAAAAAAAACTAAGCTTGCTCACCGAGCCACTGTTAAAATCAGACACACTTTGCCCATTCTGATTCACTTGAGCACCTGTGGCCAAACCACTCTGAATGCACCGGAGCTTATCTGATTTCACTCCAACTTTTAAAAATATATATAAAATTTTATTGACATACACAGTGATGGGTTTTATAAAGATGTCTTCCTGCACACATATTGACTCTCACTTTTCATCCCAACTTGACTATCTTTGGACTTTGGTGTCAGGTCAAGTCAGGAACCCAGAGCAATATATCACATGAATTTTTGAGGCTGTACAATCTTTAAAAAAAATTAACCAGGCTCCTGCTGTGTATTTCCAGGTGTCTCCTTCCCTCCCTCTCCCCTTTTCCTTCTTCCCCTCCTCTCCCTCTTCTTACCTTCTATTCTTCTTTCTTCTTTTCTGTCCTCTATGTCTTTCCACCACTAATCTCCAGTGCTGAGTTTTTAAATGGCCTTGGTTCTTGCCTGTAGCTCCACACATTCTAGATAAGATTTGCTTTGAACAGAAGCTGGGAGAAGCTGGTCTTGTAGGCAACCTATTCACCATGCACAGACCCCTGAAGCATGAAAGCAAAGGTCAGATAGATTAACCTAAATCTTTAGTTTATCCAGTCCCAGGCCACAGAGGGAACTGGCTTGTGAGGGAGGAGGGTCTCTGGGTTGTGAAAGGACTGGTCTGGCGCTGGCTGATACAGTATAGATCAGGCATAGTCCAGAATGCTGGGCCATCTGGCAGTTTCTAGACAGCAGGTCCTTGCTGCTTCCAGTCCCTAGGGCCAGAAGTGGGCAGCCTGTCTCAGCCACCATTGGCAAGGAGCCCTTTGTCTGTGGAGCACTAGTCCTGGCTGAGTTCATTCTCAGTCATAGGTATCTGTGGATACCTCTGTGACAACTTGTGGATTTGATCCTCAGCTTTTCTATAGTATTCCTGGTTCCCCAAGTCCCTGTCCTTTGTGGGCTGTACATGGATTGGGAGAGATTCTGCCATGTAAAGCCTTTTGAGGATCCTGGCCACGCTACTCACTGATGCCTAAAATTTTGAACTGTCAGGGGTGACTTATATGATAGGCAGGGTCACAGACTCACACATCAAAAACTTGGTGAGCTGAAGACTATAGTCTTCCATAACACCAATGCAGTCATAACATTTTTATCAATTTTGCCCACAAAGTCCTGCTCACTTCCTAACACACACACCTCAAAACAAAGCATCTTGTTTTGAAGATAGGCTGTTGGTTCTATTCTTTTGACTCTCTCTCCAAAACTTGTGGTTCCTAGAACCTTAGCATCAACAAAAAATATGGACTGGAGCACAGTTGGAAACACCTTTAATCCCAGCTATATAGGGGCAAAGGCAATCAGAACTCTGAGTTCGAGGCCATCCGGTCTACATAGTTCCAGGACAGCCAGAGCTACAAAGTGAGACCCTGTCTCAACAAAAAGACAGATTAACTAATAAACAAAAACCCAAACAACAGCAACAACAACAAACCAATAAACCAGCAAAAATATGGAGGATGGATACCTGGAGCCCTTTGTCTTGACTTTCTTGTGTTTGAGACAATTCCTCAGCCTCCCTCCCTCTACATCACTCCTGTGTATCTGAACTAAAGAGCAGAGCTGGGTTGGTGTGGTGTGGTGGATTCTTCCCAGAGCTGCATTTTAAAGGACAATTAGAGGACAGCTCTTTTTCCTGAAATTATGCCCTTTAATATTTTGTTTCTCTTTTTAGCAGTGCTGAGATATCAGCGATAGGAGATGCCGTTTTGGTATAACCTCCTACAGAAGGTCCCGACAGACAAGGCTAAAAATAAAAAATGAGTCGCTTAAAATGAAGTTCCATGTCACCAAAGTGAGACTAAGCTGTTTATCTGACCTTGTCAGGAATGGGGTGACAGAGATGATGTCCAAACTCCCAACCTCGGCCAGATTCAGGCAGCAGGATAATCAAGGCTACTGTACCCTAACCCATACACCTACCACCACCCCCAAAAGTGCTGGAAGTTAAGGACTCTGTTATTTTTGTATTGTTGTGTCTCTCACCGCCGCCTTACAAGGCCAGGGCTTTGGAACAGCCAATCTGCTTTTTGCTCTTTGTTTCTGCTTTCTCCTGTCTTTTCTGTCTAGGAGACTGAGTTCATCTACTCCATCCACTGGAACACTTACTTTACTTTATGCAGCAAAGGTGCTTGAATCTAGAATCACAAAGCCAACAGAAGGCTTTAGACTTGCTCCAATTTTGTCTCTTGACAATGTTAAAATGCCCTTTCTTCTCTAAAACTGTCACCATTGCAGATGGCCATTTGAATAAATGGTCCATAAAATGGCAAAAATGGATAACCTTGAGTTGGTCCTGACAACTTCTCCCCCAACTCCATGGACCATGGTCTATGCAATCCCGTTCTTGGAAACACTGGCTTAGACAGACTTACATCTTCTTTTCACCCTCTCCTAAGCTTCGTGGTGATCTCTAATCCCACTCCTTTGGCTCCCCAGGCCTCAATATTTCTTCCTCTAGAATACA
Organism: Lophiomys imhausi; assembly: GCA_907164525.1. Taxonomy (NCBI): domain Eukaryota; kingdom Metazoa; phylum Chordata; class Mammalia; order Rodentia; family Muridae; genus Lophiomys; species Lophiomys imhausi. The sequence goes on along the minus strand of CAJQZJ010016855.1, from coordinate 543,150 downwards.
GCACTCCTTTCCTGAGACTTCTGTAGTTATTAGTGGGGATAGAACCTGACCCATGTAAACATGTGATGTACTACTGAGCCACACCTCCACTCTCTTTTTAGAATTCTTTTGTTTTGAGACAGAGTCTCAGTAAGTTACCCAGGCTATCTTTGAACTCGGTTTAGCCCAGGCAGCCTTTGAACTTATATTCCTCTTTGAGTGAGGATTGTGGGCCACTAGACAGGACTCTTCCCGTCATCTTCTGGAAGTCAGAACTGCATCTCATTTCCTCCTGTTTTCTCTGTTTGTCACAATGCCTGGTACACTGTAACTGCTCGATCAGCCTCGAAGTGAATGAAGAAATATATTAATTCCCAGAAAAATTAAGGTAATGGATACAATTTCTTCAGCTCTTAGCGATTTTTTTTCTCACTACATTTTTATTAAATCTTTGGCACCTGTTACTGCTTGTGCACTGGCCAGATGACAAGAAGAATTAGCAAGTAGCAAATGAATATTAATGGAACCAGACACAACCCACGGTGCTCAGTTTGACAGATTGTTTTTTTTTTTTTTTTTTTTTAAGATGGACAGGTGTTTGGGCTTATGGTTGTAGTTTTATATTGTCTGCTAGTGTCTGTAAATTTAATTAAATTTAACATTTTTTTTCTTTTTTTAACATTTTTATTTATTTATTATGTATACAGTATTTGCTCTACATATATGCCCAGGCAGATCTCAATGTAGATGGCTGTGAGCCACCATGTGGTTGCTGGGAATTGAACTCAGGACCTTGGGACGAACAGCCAGTGCTCTTAACCTCTGAGCCACCTCTCCAGCCCAAAATTTAACATTTTTTAAGCAACTTAAGCATAAAGGTGCTAAATATATAATTTTGTGCTAATTTATAGGCTTCAGTTTAACTTGAATCTATCAGTATTTCACAATGCTCTGCGAGGGCAGTGTGACTGATTGGATAGGCTTGTGGCATGAAAACACTTGCACAAGTTGGGCTGGGAGGCAGATTTGGGTTGGAATGGGTTACATGGAGCTGGTAAGGTCCAGAGAAAAGGGCTGGAGTGGTCTGCTCAGGTTAGGATGAATTCTCAGCCCCTGTTGTTCACTCCTGTTTGGGTCTAAAATGCAATTCTGTCATGTTTATTATCATTGAGACTTTCAGTGTGTTTATCTTCCTCATCTGTGTATTCTGAGGGTGTAGTTAATGTCTAAAACAATTAGTTATTATTGGATAAGAAAGAAGTACCTCCCATTTCCCTACTCAATATGAGTCTCCCATGCTCAACTCATGTTATATTCTTTCTCTACTTAAAAAAAAAAATCTCAGTGGGTGAGAGGCAGGAGGATCTCTGTGAGTTCAAGGCTAGCCTTGTCTACATAGTGAGTTCCAATCCAGCCAAAACTACATAGTGAGATCCTGTCTCAAAAAAAACAAAACAAAAAAATCTCAGCCACTGTTTCCGAAGTAAACCAAGCTTTGCTTTCTTGATGTAGTCTTTAAGGCCTCTCCAATCCCGAGCCGTGGCCGTCTGTGGCATTATCTCTGTAGCTTCTTTGTACCTCGGCAGTCACACAGCCAAACTGAACTGACCACTTGATTCTCCAGGGCACCCAGAAATTTGACCTTGCATTTGCTGTTGCCATGTCCCGATCCCCTGCTCCCTTTCTGAACGCTGTCCCACAGTTTCTTTAACATCTCAAACCTCTTCAAGGTACCTAACATTTTCTGCTTTTTTTTTTTTTTCGAGACAGGGTTTCTCTGTGTAGCTCTGGCTGTCCTGGACTCACTTTGTAGACCAGGCTGGCCTCAAACTCACAAAGATCCGCTTGCCTCTGCCTCCCAAGTGCTGGGATTAAAGGCGTGCGCCACCACCGCCCGGCGCATTTTCTGCTTTTTAGAGTGTCAATTTCTGTGCTTTGTTTTCCCAACTCTATGCTCCAGACTTTTAAAAATAAAATAATCATGGTTGGGGAGGTTTGCTCATCTGTGTCTAGACTGTGTCTGGCATTTTGCTCTTATTTTATCTATACTAAAGCCAATTTGTGTCCTCAGTGATGCTAGGCTAGCTTCTGCATTTGTTTTGCTGTTGTTCTGTGTCAATGATACTTCCAGTTTCAAATCACACATCAGTCAATACAAAAGGACACAGTCAGTGAGAAAAATATATGACCATACTCACATACAAAGAGATCCAGAGGGAGGGAGGCTCCAGGGTTGCACATGATGTACAGTGGTATCATTAAACACTGTCAGACCATTGGCTAGCCTCTGTCACACTGGAGTTGTTGCAAATCCTGTTTCTGTTTGCACACCACAGCGAGAAGAAGCAAAGAAACCAGAGCTTCTAGGACTGTCTTTTTATTTTTACCAAGAAACGACCAGAAGATTCATATATAATTGATCAGAATTACAATGCATTCATACCTAAAAATGATTGCCGGCACAGGGACTAGAATTCTTTTGGTTGATTCGCATTAGTCAAGATTAACAGCTTTGATCAGCAAAAATAATTAGATCAGCCTAATCACATGACCATCACATATGTGAACAAGATTGGGCCTGAGGTGGTTTGAATGGGAATGGTCACATAGGCTGGTATCTTTGAATGCTTGGTCCCCGGCTGGTTAAACTGTTTGGGAAGGATTGGGAGGTGTGGCATTGTTGAAGAAGGCGAGTCTTTGTTGGGGCAGGGGCAGGGTTTGCTGGGGATATCGTAAAGGTTTTTAAAAGCCCATGCTATCACTGATGAACTGAGTGGGGCTGATAGGTGGGGGCATCCCACCCTAGAGGAGTAGGATAGGTGAGAGACAGGGTAGACAGGAGGGGTGGAGGGAGAGGGCTGTGGTGGAGATGTAACTTGAATTAATAAATAAACGTAAAAAATCAAATAAAATAAAAAGCCTATGCTATTCACATTTAGCTCCATCTGCCTCAGGCTTGTGGATCAGATGTAAGTTCTCAGCTATGGCCCTAGCACCATGCCTGCTGCCATGCTCCCTGTAATGATGGTCATGGACTCTCACCCTCTGAAACCATGAGCCCCAAATTAAATGCTTACTTTTATAAGTTGCTTTGGTCCTGGTGTTTTCTCACAGCAATTGAAAAGTAACTAAGACAGTGTTGATTCCGTTTTTAGAGTCTCTTAGTCAATTACTAACCTTCATCTAACTCTAATTCCCCAAATGATGTTGCTATTGTTTTTCCCATTCTTTCTTTCCTGTGCCTTTTATCTTTTGTGTTTATTGAGTTTAATGTAATTATGTAGATCTTCAGGGGAGAATGAAAACCGGAGCATAGGGGAAGCTGCTAGCCTTCACTGGGAACTTTACCCCTCTACCGGGAGGGATTTAATAATAATGAATACTGTCCATTTCTAAATAAGAAGTTCCTGTCTTCACCTCAGTCCTCTAAAGCTCCTCATCCATCCTCAGGTCTGCCAAGAAATCCCACATTCTTGTACCTACAGCTACCCATGATTTTAAAGATTTATTTATTTATTTATTTATCTATCTATTTATTTATTTATTATGTATAGGGTATTATGTCTGCATGTATACCTGCAGGCCAGAAGAGGGCACCAGATCTCATTGTAGATGCTGAGAATTGAACCCAGGACCTCTGGAAGAGCAGCCAGTGCTCTTAACCTCTGAGCCATCTCTCCAGCCCGATTTTAAACACATTAGCGACTATGCTGCCTTTCCTCCAGCATTCTATGTGATACCTACCTGCTTCCAGCTCAGGCCAGTGTTTTCACTTACACTGGGACCCCCAGTCCAAGTATGTACTCAAGGACATCATCCGTTTGATCGCTTTCCTGTCTCCTGCATCATTGATACTCTACTCCCTGTTATATCCTTCTATTACCAAAGGTTTTAGGGTTAAAAAAAAAAAAAAAAGCCAGGGCTCCAACAGACCTGATAAGTTAAGTTTGGCCACCAGCTGCATTATGACAGTTAAAGAGAAGAGTAACCCTGGAAGGCAAAGAGATTTATTCAATGTGGCCATATTGGGTGAAAAAGGCAAATAAAGGAGTCCAAGCCCCCAAGTCTGTCTTTGGGGTGTGCTGACATAAGGTTTAGGCTTCAACAAAGGAAGGATCTGGAAAGGGGGCAAGAAGTCTCATAATTAAGCAGTCCTGGTAAAGGTATGGTTCTGCCAATCATTGTCTCAGTTCTGGTTTGGCAGGGTGATCCAAAGAAGTTCTTACCCTTGCCATTATTTGAGGGGTTCCTACGAGATGGTCACTTCTGCTCCAGGACACAACTTCCCTTACTTGGATAACTGCCCTCAGTTGGGGATGGTCCATCCTGCCAAGTTTTGTTCCTCCTGGCACTGAAGATAATTTCAAGTTTAATCTGTGTTTGCAGTCTTGAAGGGAGTGGGGCAGGCATACAAACACATCCCTTGAGTGACTCATACAGTGACTTGCAAAAGTAAGTGGGTGAACCAAAGTTAAAGAGAGTCACCAAACAGAGACACCTGGCTTTCACCCAAGGGAGGGCCTCAATGATTTTGTTTGGTTGGTTGGTTTGGCTTAGGCAAAGAGCTTCTAAATGCCTGTTAGACTTCTGTCTGCAGACAGCATGCTCTCAGTCGTAGGCACTCTTTTAACTTTATGTCCTTCTAGTGCTGTGAACCATTTCTCTTTCTCATTTGTAAAATGGAAATTTCTAGAATTTCTCAAAGGGGTTACCTGTCATCTTGATTCCAGCACCGTCCCTCCATTCTTTCCATAACTTCTCCTCATCAGGCTTCCATATTTATTGCTTCACTGAAACTTTCAAAGCACCAAAGTGTTCACTGGCCAAGTCCAGTGACCAATTCTTGGTCCCCAGTTATTTCAGTTATTCTTCTCATTGATATGACCAAATATCTATCAAAGCAACTTAAGGGTTTATTTGGGCTCAAGGTTTGAAGGCACATAGTCCACGACAGTAGGGACAAGCATGATGATAGGAGCTTGGAAGTTCACGTTGTGTCTGCAGTAAGAAGCAGACAGAGATGAATGCTGGTGGTCTGATGGCTTTCTCCTTTTTCTTCAGTCCTGGAACCCAGTCTACGAGGGGTGGAGCCACCCACATTCACCATGACTCTTCCCTCCTCAATAAAGCCTTTTTGGAAACACCCTCGTAGACACCCCAGAAATGATTTTCCACAGTGATTCTAAATCTAGTCAGGTTGATGATGAAGATTAGTCATCTCACCATCTTACGTAATTACTTACAGATTTTCCACACAATGAGTTCTCCTTTCCCACAGAAACACATTCTGTACTCAGTTCTTACACATGCCTGGTGTTTTACCTATTGGGTGGTCCTTCTTATCACATGTACAGATTGTACAGATTCCCTCTTCCTTTTCAGGTACTGCTCTTCTCCAGGTCGCTGTCCTTGGACTTTTTAAAATGTTCTCTCTTCCTTCCTTGGTGTTTTTGTCACCCTTGTGATTAAACTATTGTCCATATGCTCAGGACTCCCAATATGTCTTTTCAGCCTGGATATCTTTCCTGGCTCCTAAACTCAGCCAGCCAACTGCCTACATGGCACCTTAATTTAAGTGTCCACCTCACATCTCAAATGTCATCTTGTTGCACCAGTTACTGATGACTACAAAACAATGTGAATCTCAATGGCAAATTTGGCTTGACTTGGCTACATGATTCTGATCTCCCCGGCTTTATTCATACAACTGAAGTCCCCTGAAGCAGTACTGGGACTAGGTGGTTTATGAGGTCCATTGGTTAGGACTGCTGGCAGGGCATTTCTCTTTTCCTTTAGTGGTGCTCCAGCTAGAGGTGCTTGTGTAATTAAGGCAGCATTCTAAGTAAGGCACCAGTGTGCAAATCCCAGTGAGGGATTCAGGAGGGGGCTGGTAAAGTAATGATCTCTCACAAAGTCCAAGAGATAATTCATAATGTCTGCCATCTTCTACCCCACCACTCAGTCAAGAACTGAGCAGGGTTCTATTGCTGTGGAGAGACACCATGACCACAGCAACTCTCATAAAGGAAAACATTTAACTGGGGCTGGCTTACAGTTCAGAGGTTTAGTCCATTGTCATCATGGTGGGAAACATGAAGGCAGACATGGTGCTGGACAAGTAGCTGAGAGTTCTACATCTTGATCCACAGGCAGCAGGAAGAGACTGAGACACACTGACTTGGCTTGATCTTCTGAGACCTCAAAGCCCACCCCCAATGACACACTTCCTCCAACAAGGCCACACCTACTCCAACAAGGCCATCTCCTAATGGTGCCACTCCCTCTTAGACTATTGGGGCCATTTTCTTTCAAACCACTACAACCACTAAGCCCAAATATGCTTTACCTGATATGGGGGCACCTTGATTCTTGTGTTCCCACTGACTGGATTTCACTGGGGCCCAGAGAATCTGAGCAAGCAGAATGTATTAGAGAGAAGCATTCTCTTCCAGACAGAAGGAGATGGGGGGAGGGTCAGCCCACAGGGCCTCAGGCTTCACGGGTGTTTTGTTTCTTTGTGTTTGCATCTGTTTTTTTAAGACAGGGTCTCACTGTGTAGCCCCAGTTGGCCTGAAAATTTCTATGTAAAGCAGACTGGCTTTAAGCTCAGTTATCCACCTGCTTCTCCCTCCTGAGTACTGGGATTAAAGGATTGTGTCACCAAGCCTGATCAGGCTACTTGTTTAAAATAACTTCTGTGTCACTTAATTGTATCATCTACCTTCTCCCTTTGCATTTGTGGCTTTGAAAGTGGCTATTTTGGAATTTATCTCCCCCAGTGTATGTTCCCACTCACAACCAGCTTGCATCAAGACTGCTCATGATTGTGTGTCCAGATCATGAGGGATTTTTTTGTTGTTATTTTTATTGGTTTGGGTTTTTTGTTTTGTCTTGTATTTTTATTTTTTCGAGACAGGGTTTCTCAGTATATCCCTAGTTGTCCTGGACTCTCTTTGTAGACCAGGCTGGCCTTTAACTCACAGAGATCCACCTCCTCTGCCTCCCAAGTGCTAGGATTAAAGTTGTGTGCCACCATGATCGGCTGATGATTTTGTTTTTTGTCAGGATTTCTCTGTGTAGTTCCGGCTGTGCTGGAAGAGACTATGTACACCAGCCTAGCATTGAATTTTTAGAAATCTATGTGCCTCTGGCTCTTGAGTGCTGGGCTTAAAGGCATGCACCACCATGCCTGGCCATAATTTAATTTAATCTAATACTTTTGCTATCATTTAAGCCTCCATTTCATCTTTTCAGTGGCTCAGGCCCCAAACTCAAGACATTCTTAATCTCCTGATAAGTCATTCTCAAACTCTGTTCTTTTTTTTTTTTTTTAATATTTTATTTATTTATTATGTATACAGTGTTCTGTCTGCATGCAGGCCAGAAGAGGGCACCAGATCTCAATATAGATGGTTATGAGCCACCATGTGGTTGCTGGGAATTGAACTCAGGACCCCTGGAGGAGCAGCCAATGCTCTTAACCGCTGAGCCATCTCTCCAGCCCCTCTTTTTTTTTTTTTTGGTGGGGAATTTCTGCTGGTAAGGCTGAAGTCTGGAATCACCAGAAAGGCCCTGAGCTCAGTGCTAAATGACAGGTTCCGTTCGTTTGCTGGAATCCCCTCCTCCACATGATCTGGGGAAGTTCTAGATAGATCCTCTAAGGAGTGTCATGTAGCCCAACTCTTTCCTGTTAAGAAATCTAGAGTTCTTCCCCTACACCCCTGCCAATGGGATAATTAGGTACTACATTTCCTTTCGTCTGGGATAGGCCCATACCCAGCAAATCAAACACATTCACCCCCCAAAATCCTCCCCATTGCCCAAAGGATTATAATGTACCTGATTCACAAAATAAACTCTCTCTCCCTCTCTCTCTCCCTCTCTCTCTCCTCTCTCTCTCCCTCTCTCTCCCTCCTCTCTTTCCTCTCTCCCTCTCTCCCTCCCTCTCTCTCTCCCTCTCCCCCCCCTCTCCTCGCTCTCCCTCCCTGAGACTCTCCCTCCCTGACCACCTGAGACTCATCTGTTTATTCTGGGCTTGGGAAGGAAGTGCTCTTCCTTCCATGAAGAATGGCACGGCTGTCTCTTTGGCCAGACTTGCACAGGGTGCAGACTCCTGCCTTGCTGCTGCCAGCTGCCTACCCAGAGTCACATCTCGATCACCTCTGCCAGTCACCTCAGTGGGTTCCTCCAAAGCTCTCTGAGAGGCGCTGCGATTCTGTTGCCTCTCCGGAACCACTTGCCCTGCCACCTGGCCTGACTCCGGGAGCTCCAAGCTCCTTGAAGCTGCCCAGCCCTCAGCTAAAAGAGCAATAAACCTTTTGCCGCATGCATGAGAGAGTTAGGACTAGCCAGCTCTCCTGCTTGCTTAGCTAAAAGAGCTGTGACACTTGGCAGTGAAAATAAACTTTTCTCCTGTATCTCAGGCCTGACATTGAGAGGGTGCAGATCTATGATCTGCGTTCCACCTTTTCTGCCCAGTCTGAACTAGTTTGAGCCTTCTGGCAGAGGAGCTTGTGTTTCCAGGCTGATATTGGACAAGGCTGGGAATTACCCCACTGGACTCAGAATGGCAACTTTCCCTGGCAGACACAGAACTGGCATTTAAAAGAAAAAGAAAATCTGGGGGAACTGGAAATGTGGCTCAGTTGTTAAGAGCACTGACTCCTCTTCCAGAGGGTCTAAGTTCAATTCCCAGCACTCACATGGCACAATAGCCAGTAATCCAGTCAGTATTAAGGAATCTGACATCCTTTTCTGGCCTCCATGGGCACCAGGCTTGCATATGGAGCACAGACATGGATTCAGACAAAACACATACATATAAGATAAAAACAAATATAAATTTTTTGAGACAGAATCTTCTTGCTTCCAGCTCACAGAGATCTCCTGCCTCTGTCTCCTGAGTGCAGGGATTACAGATGTGTGCCAGTATGTCAGGCTTACAAATAAATATTTCCCCTTCCTTCCTTCCTTCCTTCCTTCCTTCCTTCCTTCCTTCCTTCCTTTTTTTATAAATGTATTTCTGTTTCATGTGCATTGGTGTTTTGCCTGCACGTGTGTCTGTGTGAGGGTGTCAGATTCTCTGGAACTGGAATTGCAGACAGTTGTGTGGGTGCTGAAAATTGAACCTCTGGAAGAGCAGCCAGTGCTTTTAACCACCGAATCAGCTCTCCAGCCCCCTCAAATAAATATCTTTAATATAAATAAATAAATGAATGAATGAATGAATGAATAAATAAATAAACAAACAAACAAATAAATAAATAAATAAAATCTGAATCCAGTCATTTGTCACCAGTACTGGTCCACGCCACACCATCTTTCACTTGGATTATTCACTGAGATAAAACTATTTTTCTTTCCTCCTTCATCTGCAGTCTCTTGTCTACACAGCAGCCTGAGAACCCTGTTAAAATGTTAACCAGACCCCATGCTCCTTTTACTCCCTCCAGGGTTTTCAGTGTCAGGCCAGGTCCTGCACATTAGCACTCTTGGCTTCCCTCTCACCCCACGGGTACACTCCCCTCCTGAGCTTGTTCACTCCAACTGTCTTTGTTCTCAGGCCTCCTGCCCCCACCCTAGTTGAGCTCCTACTGGGTCCTGTCAGGTCTGGTGTACCCCTCCGGCCTCAGGACGCTTCCTCCTCAGATGAGGGCATGCTTGCCTCCCTCACCCTCCTTCAGACCATATTCAGAGGTCACATCTATAGGAAATCTCTGGCTGTCCCTCTAGCACAGCCACCCCCTTCTCTCTGAAATTCTTTTTTGGTCTCATTTTCTTTCTTTCTTTTTTTTTTTTTTCACTTGGGAGTATTTTTGGTTTGGGGTCTTTGCTGTTCTTTGTTTTTAAACAGGGTCTCATTCTATAGTCCATGCTGGCCTCAAACTTCCTGGTGGTTCTTCCTGTTTCAGCCTGTTTCAGGGCCAGGATTAAAGCCATGAGGCTCCACATCAAGTGCTATGGTCTGCCTGTGTTATCCCTCTTGACTTTCCTCTCAGCATTTTCTATCACCTGATGTGCTTTATATTTTAGGGGTTTTCCCCCTTTAATATGTCATGTGTTTTAATTATCTGTTGGTTCGTTTGTTCTTGTGGAGTGGAAATTCCATGAGGGCAGGGTTTTCTTTCTGTCTCTTGTTCTCTCAGCTCCTGCACCAGAACACTGCACTTAACCAGAACACTGCACCTAACCATATTTGTTAAATGCTGAATTTCCTGCAGGGGTACTATGTGCTGATGTTTCTCATGCTGACTATATCAGTTACTCCTTTCCGTACTGTTACGAAACACCTGACATAGGCAACCTATCAGGATGTGCGGGGATTTGGTCCTTTTTAGCAGGAAGTGGCGGCTGCCAAAGGAGGATATGACTGCTCACAGTGGGTCTGCTCTCAGGGTGTCCAGCTCACTTCTTTTTCCTTCAGTAGAGGACTTCAGCCCAGGGATCTGTGCCACCCACATTCAGCATGGATCTTCTTACCTCACTTCTTAGGAAACTCCCTCAGAGACACACCTTGGATGTCCCCTAGGTGACTCCAAATCAGTTTGACAGTGAAGACAAACCCAGACCTCTAACCCTCTGAGGAAAGCTCCCAATGATAAGGCAGGCACTCTGGTCTCCACTCCGCAGATGAGGCAACAGGTTCCCAGACTAAGATCATTCTCCCAGGGGCTGGAGAGATGGCTCTGTGGTTAAAAGTGTTTGCTAATTCTTCAAAGGACAAAAGTTCTGTCCCCAATATCCACATTGGATGACTCTCTACCTCTTCCGGCATCTTCAGTCATGCACACAGACATGTCTAAATACATAAAACTAAAATAAATCTTTTTTGTTAAGTGGGGAGGGGCTGGAGAACACGTCTTGGTAGTGGTGTTTTACAGGACCCAGGTTTGGTTCCCAGCACTCACATGGTAGTTCACACATCTTAAAAAAGAAAAAAGCGTGCTGGAGAGGTGGCTCAGAGGTTAAGAGCACTGGCTGTTCTTCCCAAGGTCCTGAGTTCAATTCCCAGCAACCACATGGTGGCTCACAATCATCTACATTGAGATCTGCCCAGGCATATATGTAGAGCAAATACTGTATACATAATAAATAAACAAACAAACAAACAAACAAACAAACAAGCAAACAAACAAACAAACAAATAAATAAATGTTTAAAAGAAAAGAAAGAAAAGAAAAAAGAAAAAAACTGTAGATGCGCAGCGGTGACCGCAATCCCAGCACTTGGAGACAGAGGCAGGCAGATCTCTGTAAGTTCAAGGCCAGCCTGCTCTACTGATGAAGCTCCAGGACAGCCGGGGCTACACAGAGAAACCGTCTTAAAACAAAACAAAAGCTCTGAGGCCATGTAACCAGTGTTAAGAGCTCAGAAAATGATGCTTCAGGGATTGACCCTTTGGCTGAAAGGGTTGGATTTTGCCTCAGAATCAAGATCTCTTTGACTTGTCTTTCCCTAGTTTTACTGTATGCAGGGGGACTTTCTCAGGAATTCCTTTGTGTGACTAAAGGAAGCTTTCTCCAGAAAAAAAAAAAATTAATTGTTTTCAATCTGCTTCTGAGGAATCTCATTGAATAACTAGGAAAGCTTAAGCCACCCTAGAACTCTCGCCTAGACCTGTATCTGACAATTCTTCCCCAAGACTGGAGAGGTTACGTCAGAGACTTCATCTGCATAATCAGGTGACCTTTCTTGCATCCCAGCCTTCACACTCAGAAGTTGCTTAAGCCTTCCCCATCTGGCCCTTGGGGAGGCTCGGGGCTTATATGCACTGTGATTTCTTCCCACCTCCCGTTCATGTTAGTGAAATTCTGTTCCTTTTCATTCTATTAATCTGTCTATTGCTGATTCATTTCAATGAACCTTTGAGGGGCAGGAGAAATCTTTTTTACCCCTCCACCAGTGAAAGAGAATGTCTTAGTTGTTTTATTTTTTAGGGTTTCTTTGCGTTTCTGTGATAAAATATCCCAACAAAAGCAGGTTACAGACGGAAAGGTCTGCTCTGAATCCCAGTTCACGGCAATCGGGTGGGGAAGTCAAAGCCCCGGGAGCTTATAGCAGCTCGTCACATTGTGTTCAGAGTCAACCAACACATACGTGGGCTCAGCTCCCTTTTTCTGTTTTATAAGGTTCAGGATCTCCTTCCACAGTTATGATGGGTTTTGCACACCGATTAACATCAGGATAATCCCAGTCAGGCATGGCGAGGGGTGGGAAGCCTTTAATTCCAGCACTCAGGAAGGAGGCAGAGGCATATGGGTTTCTGTGAGTTCAAGGCCAGGTTGGTTTATATTTCAAATTCAAGACTAGCCAGGACTATGTAGTGAAATCATGTCTAAAAAAGAAAGGGAGAGGTGCAGGAGAGAAGGAAGGTCCCACTTGGGTGTGGCAAGAGGCTTGCCTTCCAGATTAAGAAACTGTCAAATTGATAATGAACAGAGGAAGTGTGTAATTTGAGTTCCTTGTTGAGTGTACTATCATCTGTCTTCATCTGTCCCTTCATATTCCCACAGAAGGACTGCCAACTCCGTGGCCCTCTGATATAAGTGTATTTGTGTGGTGGGACATCTGACCATGTCGCTCTGATTCTGTTATTGTAAATCAGTAGCTGAAAAGACGATATCAGAGGAGAAAAAGATGGAGGAGCTGTTAGAAGGCATGGTGCCTAGGACCACACAGATATCAGAGGAGAAAAAGATGGAGGAGCTGGTAGAAGGGATGATACCTAGGACCACACAGGTCCTAGTGTACAGCTGAGAAAAAACCACACAGCCAAAATCCCCAGGGGACGCACCCTGGTCCCTGCTCTCCTCCATGTCCTCTGCTACAGCGCTCCACACATGTCCTGATAACTGTGTCCACCTCATTTCCTCTTGGTGGCAAAGGCCAGAGTCCCAGACAGATGAAGTGTTCATCAAGCAGCAGCTGCTGAACCTGTGGCACAAACCTTCCCGCACCCAGCCCTATTCCCAGGTGACTTTGGTCTCTCTCCAACCCCATAGCAGGCCTCAGGCAAGATCAGGCCTCATTCAGACCCCAGGTGGAGCCCACAAATGTCTGTGAACCCCTCCACCGTGAAGCTGAAATGGTACTATCATGGGTGAGGATGAAAGGAAGGTCGGCTTGACTGCCTCACATCTGGTGGCCAGGAGTGGCTAGGGGAGTTACTGTGGAAGTCTATGAGTCAGCCATTGTCATAGTAAAGGGTACTTTGGCCCCGCTGTTGATAGCTGAAACACACACTCACTCACACACACACACACACACACACACACACACACACACACAGAGAGAGAGAAAGAGAGAGAGAGAGAGAGAGAGAGAGAGAGAGAGAGAGACTCACCCACATGTGAAGGAAAAAAATTGGTTTTGAACAGCTTAGGACCAAGACAGATGGCTGTAGTTGATAGTCTGGAGAAAAATAGCATTTCCTGCATTTGGGTTATCATATGAGAGATCACCAAGAAATGACTTTGTTCTGTGCTGGATTCTCTGGGCAATTAATTGTGGAAGATCTGCCATGAGGTCCCTGCTGGGTTTGAAATACTTCAGACATATTTCACAGATATTCGTGGTTACTTCAAGCCTCCCTCCCAAGCTCCCTCCCCCTTCCTCTCTCTACTCTTTTCTGTTCCATCTGCTCTTCTGTGTTTCCCCTTTCCAATTCTCCTTTGGTCTGCCCTTTCTTTCCCTGGCCCGTTTCTTCCTTTTGTTGTGGCTCCCCAGCCCTCATCCATAAATAGCAAATTATAAGTAATGAGAAGGGGAAGATGCTCGAGCGGTCATTGGGTGCTGTAAAAATTACAAGTGACTTTGGAGAGAGCTAGTTGGCATACATATAGGGTAATTTGCACTGTGAACTTGGTCCACGTGTAGCTCCCAAGCGACAGGCAGCAAGTTTGAAACCTGGAAGCTGCTGCTGCTGCTGGTTGCATCCCAAGGGCTGCTGGGACTAGGCTGGGTATGGAATTTGGAGACCCCCACAGATAGTCCTTCCCAGTTCTTGTAGTTGAACTAAAGAGACTGATCAGGAACTGAAGTTCTTTGTACAAGTCAAAACAAAAAGTTTCACTGCTGGTGTCTCTGTGAATCACCTCCCACATCCTCTAAGGAGAGAATTAGATACTGTGGCCAAGTCACCCAACTTGAAAACTTACAAGATGTCCCCACCCCAGCTACTGCAGTGTCATAGAGCCCAGGGGCCCAAGGCCCACTCTGTGGTGAAAGTAAGTTCAAGGGCATTCTGTCATGGAATCAATTAATTATTCCGAATCCATTCCGTAATGCTTCCATTGCATGCCTGCACGGTTACAGTGGGGAGTCAATGACCTCAAGAAACTTACTAGGAAAAACATGCATTAAACAAAGAGCCTAAGTCAGTGGGAAAGAATTACGCTGGACTTCTGTATGGAGCACAGGGCTGTTGAAGACATGAACTCACTCCGGAAGAAGGGGAGGAGAGATGTTTTTTACTCATAAAAAGTGTGGGAAGTTTGCCAAGCTAGTGGCAGCAGCAGAAGAAAGAAACAGCCCCCCTCACCGAGTACCTGGCACTCCCACAGGCATGGTTGGGAAACCACAGCTTACTGATAACTCCAGCTCACAGCAGGCAGAACTGAAAGCATAGGGTAGCTGGAGAGAGATCAAGGAGATTGGAGAGAGGCTTAGAACCTGTTCAAGGAAGTCCCTGTCTTACCTAAGCATGTGGCAGCCTCAGAGGGGTCCCGTCTGTACTTTAGAAGCACGTACATCTTTTTTGGGAAGTTGTTTTGAGGCAGGGTCTCAACTATGTAGCCCAGGACAGCCTAAACTGGAGCTCACGTCACTACTGCCTCAGCTGCCTGGAGTACGGGAATAGGATACACACTTTGGAACGGGCAGATTAGAGAGAGTGAGGTCATTAAAACATAAACTAAACCTTGTCACTTTACGGCTCTGAGCTATGTGATGGTCCCCACCCCATTCCCACACAGAAATAAAACCCAGATTCCCACAAGACCCACATGATCTGCCTTGGCCTTCCTCTCTTACCTTCCCTCCTGTCTCGCTCATTCCCACCACTCTGACTTTCTCTAATAGCCGAAGCCTGGCCTTCCCAGTTGTCCTCTCACCCTTAAAAGCTCTCCCCTTAATCCTAGTGTAGTTTGGTGTTTTAGTATAGTTTTGCGTTTCTGGAACTCACTCTGTAGTGTGTAGCCCTCGTTATCCTAGAACTCACTCTGTAGATCAGGCTGAACTTGAACTCACAGAGATCCATCCTGACTCTGCCTCCCAAGTGCTGGGATTAAAGCCATGTGCCACCACACCCAGCCATTACAGACAGTTTTGAACTGCCATGTGGGTGCTGGGATTTGAACCAGGGTCCTTTGGAAGAGCAATCAGTGCTCTTAACTGCTGAGCCATCTCTCCAGTCTCTCTCCAGCCAGATTTTTACATACTCATTCAACGAGTATTTATTGAATATGTGCAGCATCTCAACCTTGATTCTATGTATTGAGCATATCCTTGAGAACCAGACAGAGCAGAACCAGCTATTCTGAGACTCCATCTTCCTGGGAAGACATACAGAGAAGCACACAGAGCAGAATAGCATAAGGATTTAGAAAAAAAGACTTCCTTCTTTCAGTTTTCACTAAGATTTATTTTTATTTATCTGTATATGTTTCTTTATGTGTCTGCCGCATGTATGTAGGTATTGATGGAAGCCAAAGGAAGGCATTGGATCCCCGAAGTCACAGGTAGTTGTGAACTGCCTGAAGTTGGTGCTGATAATCAAATTTGGGTCCTCTGCAAGAACAGCCAGTACTCTTTACTGCTGAGCGATCTCTTTGATCTCTCCAAGCTTAGGACTACCTTCTTTAACACCTAAGGGCATAGAACACTGCTTTCAGTTAACTGAATATTTATTCTTTCTCTTTTTCAAAAGACAGAAGTCTTGCATCCATGTTATTTTTCAGTATTATTGAATACCTGATGTTTCAACTACATTGCTCATCGCTTTTTCCTTCTTCAATAAGTAACATTTAGGCATGCGAAGGGTTAAGCATACTTGCATGTCATTCTGGAAATATAATCAGCATCTATCACATTGCTGTTATGGGAAAAATATGTTCTGAGTTCCAAATAATTGACTTGCAAGTGAACTTTGAAATTGTCAGCCAGGCTCATGTATATTTGGGGGAGGTTTTGCCAATGTCTTTGCACTCTTTTACGGGGAGAGGCGGCATGCCAGCTAAATCAGCCCAGACAGTCCTGGCGGTCATGGGGTAACAGATGTCTCAGAAAAATCACCCCTTCCAGAAGGTTCTGCTAGACTTTTCATTCAATGTTGGGATTCTTAGAATCTCAGACCCGTGCAGACATACCTCCCCGTGGTACAAGGACATGCATTGTAATCCACCTTTTTTTTTTTTTGATTCACCAGAGGGACCAAGACACATTCTTCAGAGTTCTTTACCTGGACCTCAGCATGGCTGAAAGTGGCAGCCTGCCTGGGCACCTGGCCCAGCAGCCCTGCAACATGGAGCGGGAGAAAACTTGGGGGTCAGCCAGTCTAACTCAGAGGAGTCACTCCAACATGACAAGCAGCATGACATCTAGCCTACCACACCCTCTGGGGCTTCTCAGTATTTTAGCAAAGGCAGGAAGCTCTCAGAGAGAAGAGCTGGGTATAAGAAGCAGGTGATCTGAGGCTGGTAGGTTACATACAGAATAGAACAGGATTTGCTGAGATCGTGAGTCAGGAAGGGAGAGCCATCAAATGCTCAATGTCTGAGGCTGGGAACGAGGGTGCTCTCTAGACCATACTTGGGATTAACACTGGTTCTTCTGATTCCTTAATCAAACCAGAGAGGATGTGAATGTGGGCAGATCTGTTGTCAGGCTTTCCGTGGCTGAAACATAGCACCCAAGACTGCATGATAAACCAGGCTAAGTGGCACACATCTTGATCCCATCACTCAGGAGGCAGAGGCAGGTAGATCTCTGTGAGTCTGAGGCTAACATAGTCTATATAGTGAAGCATACACGACCCCCTCCCCAGGATGGGGGCAGGATGGATGGACTGGGTGATTTATAAATGAAAGAGGTTCATTTAGCTTGAAGTTTTGGGGACCTAAGACTGTGTCATTGGCATGGACTTCTGGTGATGGCCCTGTAACATATTGGTATGTGTTGGCAAGGTGGAGGGGAAGCAGGTAAAGAGCCTGTGTGAGAAACTGAGCAAGAGAGCAAGCTCTATACAGCCTGCTTTCTTTCCTGTGGTGTGACCCCCCCCCCTCACAGAGGTGGAGCCCCATGATCTAATCACCTCTTCATGGTCCCACTGCCTCTTAACAGTGTGACATTGGCAGTCAAGTTTCGAGGAAACACATTCAAACCATAGCAGACACATCCTAACCTTCTGACCTTTCAAAAAAGTCTTCTGAAGCCAACTTTCAAGCAGGTCCTGAGAAATAGAATCTTCCAGATGGGCCTGGGAACATGTACTTATTTTGATTTTTCAAAACAAGGTTTTTTTGTGTAGTCCTGGCTGTCCTGGAACTCACTCTGTAGACCAGGCTGTCCTTGAACTCACAGAGATCCACCCTGCCTCTGCCTCCTGACTGCTGGGATTAAAGGCGTGCGCCACCACACCCGGCCATTACAGGCAGTTTCAAACTGCCATGTGGGTGCTGGGATTTTTATCCAGGTCCTTTGGAAGAGTAGCATCAGAGTCTGGATGAGAAGCTGGAATTTCGGACCCCAGGCCCATCACTCATTGGACACTGGGAAGCACACATTAGTATAGAGACCAGCTCACCAGTACTGAGAAGCAGGAATTTGACTAGGTTTTTTCCATTCATCAGACAACTAACACTTGTAATCTTGATTGAGGGTGGGTGCTACTGTCACCCACATTTATAAATAGGAGCCTCGGGCAAGAGCACAGAGGCTCACACCTGCAGTCTTCGCACCTGGGGCCTAAGAACGGCTGCAAGTTCAAGGCTAATGTGGACCACATAATGAGTTCCAGGCCAATCGATACAGAATGAGAACCTATCTCAAAAACGAAACTCACGCATTAACCTTTAGAGCCACTGTTCTCTATCGGGACTGAAAGAAGAAAGCCCAGTTTTGTGGAGAATGGAGAATGTTCTCTAATAGAATTAGACCTTCCCCTCTGGGATAAACCAGGCATCAGAGCTTCATGGGGCAAACCTATTCACTTCTCTAACGCTAGGTGGCGCACCTCAGGTTCTGAGAATTCACCTGTGGGAGAAGCCTTTGGGGACTACCCACTCTCTACCCTGGTCTCGAGATATATTAGTCTCTGTGTGTTTGAAGACAGATGGCAGCCGGTGTAAGCTATTCCTAGTCTGAGCTCTGGGGATCCTGTGTAGGAGGGTAATCACTGAGGGAAGCTGGCGTTCAGGAGAACTGTTCAGCGCGCATTTCGAGCCTTAGGCTGAGCTGTGAGGTAGGAGGCTCTGCTCTTTTCACAGGACAGTTCCCAGCAAGTCGAGGAGCAGTCAGCACTAAAGGTGCGGGGAGCGGGAGCGTCTGAGAGCTTAGTCTGTATCCTTAGACAAAATGCTTTGCCCCCAACGTTCTTTCAGGTGACAGAGGAGAACTTTGGTAGACATCCTTTTATGATTTTCTTTTAAAAATTGAACTTCTTGCTGGTTTTGATATATATATCTTTTGATATATATCAAACATATATATTTGTTTTTCGAGACAGGGTTTCTCTGTGCATCCTTGGCTGTCCTAGACTCACTTTGTAGACCAGGCTGGACTTGAACTCACAGAGATCTGCCTGCCTCTGCCTCCCCAGTGCTGGGATTAAAGCCATGTGACACCCCACCTGACTTTGGTTTATAATTAATTGATCCTTTTGATTATAACTATCTGTGTGTCTGTAATCTCAAACTCATAGAATTTCTTGGCCATACCTTATATAAAAAAAGAATTTTGCTACCACAGCATTTAAACACTGCTGTAACTCCAGCTACTCAGAAGACTCCGGCAACTTTAGCTGAGACTGGGTGACTCAGTACCCCGTCTCAAAATGAAAAGGGGCTTTAGACATAGCTCAGTGGTAGAGTACTTGCCTAGAAGGTAGGTGGCACTAAATTCAGTCCTCAGGATTGCCAAAGCAACAATAAAGGACACAATAAATTCCAGTTGATAGATCTAGGAAAAATTTTGGCTGTTGGTATGGTTTGGTGGGAAAAGGGTCCTGCTTCCAAGCCTGACGAACTGGGTTTGATATCCAGAATCCACATGCCAGAGAAGAGAAATGACTCCTACAAGTTGTCCTTTGATATCCACACATACATGATGACACACATGCACACAAAATAATAAATGTTTTTAAAAATTAGAAATTAGGAAGAATTCCAGGCAAAGTCTAGGTTTCCTCATTCTCTTGAACCAGGATCCTTAAAGTCCAATGGTAGTGCTTGGCCAGGATTCTAAGGGGCTGTGTCTTCAGTGTATTCAACCCTAACTCTCCTTGTTGCTGTTTCTCCATCTGGCTCCATCTGAGCTGAGCTCCCTGATGGAGAAGATTAAGGGGTCTTCCAAGACTCACAAAATAACTACCTTGTTCCTCGACAATCCACAAGAGGATTGTAAAGTGTTGTGAAGCAAGTTGGTAATGGGCAAGGCCATGCAGAACACACACACACACACACACACACACACACACACACACACACATGGACTATGATGACAATGTAACAGGGGGTGGATTTGCTGACAGGACTTCTAGGCCTTCCTCTCAGTTGAAGCCTTTACTACCCTAAGGACCCTTCCCAACTCAGTTCTGTGCCTGGGGCTGATCTCCTAAAGGAGTTGCCATGGCTTGGGTTCACATTTACTTCATCTCATTGTTTCTGTGTCTGGGAGGCAGAGACATTCTTTTCATCTCCCTTTCGCTCCTTGTCCAGCAGTTAGCATAATTCTCTGCGCGTGGTAGATATTTCCTAAATGTGGAATTTAGAAAGAGCCCAGTGCTGGGAATCTGTTATGGTGAAGTTGCCCGGCATCCAGATGGTGGAGGAGATGCAGGTTGAGAAGGAAAAACCTGGGAACAGACAAAGGACTATGGAGTGTAGAGTTGCAAGGTTGCAGGTCCAGGTAGAGGACCCAAGAAACTGTAAGTTTTGAAAAGCAGTTGGACAGCTTGATAGGGTCAGAGAGTTCTCACACAGGCTGAGTTGGCCCTTCAAGAAGATTCCTTGATTTCTCTCTTTCTCACTTTCTCCATATTCAGTTCTTCAGAGAGTGCAATTGAAAGACTCCCAGGCTCCAGCCATTGGTCACAACCTCCATATTTAGCACCCTTACTGAACTATGATCAAGTTACTCACATGAAGTCAAAGGCCCCTGACCAGCATCTTCCTTCCACCCTGATTCTGTTGCTCTTCTTTCTCAGTGGCTGATGATCCGAAGTGCTTCCCAGACTACTTGGTTCCCCGGTCTCTGACCTCTGTGGTTTCTCAGATCACACTCCTCGTATTTCTCCTTTATGCTATATTAGAAATACTTTTAATCTCAGAACATGCTGATTGTCCTACCATATGCTATCTCCTACAGCTGGGACACTCTTCCTTCAGACTTTGCCATCCACACCTCCCTTCCTCTAAATCAGGTTTCTGTTCTAATGCCTCTTTGAGAGATCCTCCTAGACCATGCCAGCTACAACAGAATTCCTCTCCCCACCTCACCCACTACACACACACACACGCACACACACACACTATTTCTGTCAACTCACTGTTTTTAGAACACATGCCATTGTGTTATATATTTATTTGTTTCATTGTCTGTGTTTCTCATGAGAATGTACTAAGAGAACAGAGACATTTCTTCACACATAGATATTTAGGAAATAAACAAAGGCGTCTAATAGGCAAGAGCTGAGAGACACCAGGGCCACTGCTGTCTTGAGGGGGAAGAGGGAATATGTAATATATGAGAGGTTTTCAATACAATACTTTAAAAATGTGATAAGTAAGTGAGCTGGAGAGATAGCTCAGCGGTTAAGAGCACTGGCTGCTCTTCCAGAGGTCATGAGTTCAATTCCCAGCAACCACATGGTGGCTCATAACCATCCATAATGAAATCTGGTGCCCTCTTCTGGCCTGCAGATATACCTGCAAACAGAACACTGTATACATAATAAATAAATCTTTTAAAAAATGTGATAAGTATTCAATCTGATAGGAGAAAGGTGTTTATAGTTCACTTCCACGTGCAGATCAAATGCCAAGTGTTGTTTGGGGATAAATGATAATTACAGGGCGGACTACCTTCAAGATATTTACAGCCAAGGGGGAGGGGAAGGACAGATAAAGACTCAACAATTATCTGGGCATTACCTGTGACAAGATCTTCATTGTCTTGTACAATAGAGGTATTGAATTTGGGGTACGTGAGTTATTTATTTTGTTTGTAGATATGTGTCCATATGTATGCCCATGTGTGTAGAACCTGGAGGACAGCAACCTCAGGCAGGTCCCTCAGGTGCATTTCACATTTTGTTTTGTTTTGTTTTAAATGTGGGTACGGGGGATCAAACTCAGGGCCTCAAATTTACACGGCTAGCTTTTTACCAAATGTGCCATCTCCCCAGTCCATCAGTGTATTCTTTCAGTACAGTATTTTCCTGTCATACAGTCCAGTAGGGTGAAAACACTTTGTAAGCTCCTCTCTGAATTCTGAAATCCACTCACTGGTTGTTTCTTTGGACATGGCTGTCAATCAAATCAAGATGCCGATTGGACTTCTCAAACTGAAACCTTTATTGTTCTCTGAATCCTGATCTCAGGTGGTGAGCCTCTCTCATACTCACCTACACATTCCATGGAGCCCACCTCCTGATGCCAAGGCCTGCTCAACCCTCTCTGTCCCCGTAGCTGGACAGAAGAACTTCCAGAAGAAGTTCCAGTTAAGGGCCATGCAGAACTTCTGTCATAGGCACCCAGTCTTTCCTCTCTAGGCCTATAAAAGGTATGTTTCCAGGGCCTGTCATTGTCCTCTGTACCCCCTCTCCTCTTGCATTCTGCTCCATGGTTTTCCATAGGTGAAGGCTTCCTGGGCCTTACCCTGCCCAGCATCCTACTCCAGGGACACAGGGTTGGGAGCCTTCCTCCACGCCATTTGGGCATGACTCACTATTAGTGTCCCCAAGTAGACCAAAAGCTCCAAAAGGGCAGTACGATCCAACCTGTGCGCGGTTAATGAGCCGTTTAGCACTTTGTGCATGGTACTATTGAATAGATATGGAGGTACTCGCACTGATAGCAGCTCTAATGACGGCTCATTTTTACTGAGTGCTTTTGACATATGCGGCGTTCCGCTAAGTGCTTTACAAGTATGACTCCGACATCTTACACAACCTTATTAAGCAGAGGTTATTTACTCTTTGTAACAGATGAGCAAACTGAGGCACAGAGAGGTGAAGCAACCGGACTAAGGCCCACAGTTAGGAAGTGGAGGCGTTCTGGGGAAGAACCTAGGCTGTCTTCTGGGTCCAGATTCTATGCTAGAGAATCTGGAAGCACAAAGTGGGGGTTCATCATAAAAACAGATTCAAACCCCCAGCGAAGCGCTCTGTTATTGTTTATCGGTCAAAAGACGCCCTCCCCGGGGCCTGGGCTTTGGGAAGGGCGCGCGGTGCGCGAACCCGGGGCTAACTCTCCACCAGCTCATCCCAGGTGGTCCGCAGCTGCGCGCCGGTGCAGCCCGAGAGCTCCGGGGCGGTGGGCGGGGCGTGAAGGGGGCGTGTCCCGGTGAGGCCACCGCCCTCTCCCCTGCTCGCCACGCCGGGAGCTGCGGGCCAGGCCAGGCCGGAGCCGGAGGGCGGGGCCTGGGGCGGGGCGGGAGCACGGCAGCCCGAGCCGCTGCGGGAGGCGAGGGGGAAGCGGCGGGTCTTGCTTGGGAGGCGTGCGGGACACGGACCGGCGAACGATCGCCTGCGGGAGCTGCGGAGCTCCGGGCGAGGTGAGCGCGAGCGCGCACGGATCCCGGACTGGGGCGCGGGGACCGTGGCGAGGGGCTCGGCGTCCCGCCTCGGGCCCAAGCCCCTTCCTCCGTTGGACCCGGAGCCCCCGCGCGCATCGGGCTCAGCCCGCCGCACGCAGAGCTCCGGGCTCCCTTCTCGGTGCCTTTTCTTTGCCGGCGTCTCAGAATCAACCGCCTGGGAGGTAAAACAATAGCGGGCCACCTGGGACGCGGCGCGCTCCGGCTCCCACGGCCGGAGCCCGGAGTCGCGGCCCCGCGCCAGCCCCGCGGCGACCCGCGCTGCCGAGGGTGGGGCTGCCCGCCGCGCCCCGCTCCGCTCCGTAGACCGTGACGGAAAAAGCCCGCGAGTGAGAGGCATTTGGTGAAAGTGTTTTGAGAACAATCATAATTGCCCTGCCCAGGGCGGGGAAACTGAGGCACAGGGCTAGGAAGGTAAGACTTGTGCAAGGTCAGGAGGCACACATAGGCTGGCTGCTCTAGCCCAGGGAGGTGACCCCGGTGGCTCGGCCGACCAACCGGGAGCTTCGGCCTCTCTCCGTTTTGCGGCGGTTGTGTTGGCCTTGGGTAAACGTTTGTTGTGTTTGTTTTAGGAATCTGCCGGCTTTTGTGGGACCGCTCCCGGGCTACCGAATGTCAGCTTACTTCGTGTGCCCAGGGAGGGTCTGGGGCAGGTGACGGCACCTTGACCTGTCACCATGGATGGAGATGGACTTTTTGATGAAGAAACCCGAAGTGTCTTTACCAGTCAGGGTGCTTTGGCCGTCCAAGGTTTTGACAAAACCAGCCTAGTTCCCTCTGCGAGATCCGAATGAGAGAGATCTCAGACACCTTCACTGCGAAGCCAAGGACATTTCTGTATAATCAGCGGATGAAAGGATTTTCTCAGGGTCTTTTTTTCTCCAATTTTCCTTGAGGATTAATCCACCAGAATCCAGAGTTCCGGTGGAGACTGCAAGGCATACAATGTGGCAGAAGCCTAGAGCGCCTTCAGAATTGCTCTGGACCCTGCCTTCGGCTTAGAGGACTCCCTTGCACATGCCACTCCCCTCCCCTGCCCCCAATTCCCTCCTTCTGATTACTGTCTTTGACTGGTTCTCATTTTTCCCTGTGAAGTTCTGTTTCCAAACTGTTCCTGGAGCTCTAAGTGGATTGGCAGTAATGAGAGATTAGGCGGTGGGAGAAGCACGGTGCCTGCCCTGTGCTGTGTTCTTTTCCTGCTGCTGCCGCCCGCAGACATGAAGTGCTTTTTCCCACTGTTGAGCTGTCTGGCTGTGCTGGGTAAGTAACTGGCTTATCAGTTCTATGGTTGTGAAAGTTTAACCTGATATCATTGCTAATTCCTTGTGGTTCTCTCATATCCACACCCGGTTTTGGGGGACAGTAGAGTGCAGCCAGAGTGTGACAGAGCGGATTAAAGTGCCAAGAGGGTCCGGTTTTGACCCAGGAAGAATGGTGGAATGCTGGTTGTCTTTAAGCAGGAGTGGCTACTGTCCTGGGTCTTTGGGTGAAGGCCCTCACCTCCGTGTCTGTGGCTTGGGGATGATGTGTTTGCCAAGGGCTTACAGTGTTTCTACTTTTATGTTGGTCTGCCTTGGTTCCAGGGAAGTTGCAACATAATTCTCATTCTGTTGGGAAAGGTGGTTTGATGAGTGTTGGTGCTTTTTTTTTTTTTTTTTTTGCTGCTGTTGTTTTTGGAGGGGAAGTGGGAGTGGGTGGGAAAGGGGCTGAAGAGATGCTTTGTCTTGCCCAAGAAGTCTGTAGGCTAAGCGTGTTTGAAGACACTAGTCCTGTGTCTCCTGACCAAGGAAGCCCAGCTCACAGTCCTTGTAGGAGGTGAAGGTGGAGGCATGGGAAGCACCTGGCAAGGGGTGTGTTAGGATTGGTCTTCATGCTGTCAGAGAAAAAAAGTCTGAAGGTCTGAAGGCTCAGAGTAGGAGGAAGAAACTGTGGTCTCAGAAGTGAGCCCTTGACTTCCCTTTCCATGCTTCCATCCCTAGTGTAGATCCCCACCTGCTTGTCCATTCTTGTTATGGTGTCCAGCAGTGCTTCAGTTTATAGTAAACTTGACAGCTGGCAGGTACCTGGTGCATTCTCAGACCTCACAAGTAGACACACCCCCTACCTTCTCTGTGTGATTCCATCTGCATCCAGAGAAGTTATCACTGTTGGCCCCTTGCTTCTCCATTCTAGGTGTCTTGCACTTATGGAATTTATCCACGGAGAATGCCTCTGAATTATCTGCACCCTTAGAAAAGTTAACTGGTTTGTGGAATGAGGATGGCCTTTGGAGTTAGAGACTTGCATTCCTATCTCAGTCTCATCTTGATTGACATCTGAGTCTCAATAAAACATCCAAAGCCTGCAATTAAGGGATGTAAGATAATGTCCTAAAATAATCTTGATTGCCTCACAACATGTTTGAAACTCAAATCAATATGTTCCTTCAGTGGTGCTGAAACTTGGTACAGGTTGACGTCTTTAAGGCATCTTAAAAAAACAATCTTGATGTTTGGGCAACCACCTCAGACCAGTGAAAACAAATTCTCAGGAGTGGGCGTGGAGAGGAAACTAGTGTGTGAGTTCACTACTGCCAGCCCTTCCCTGCCCTTGCACACATTTGCAAAGGCACACACCCCCCTGTCTGCCAGTGAGTTTAGTCAAACTGTTCTGTTGTTAGGGTACAGAATCCCCATTTCTCCTGTGTGTTCAGGTAAAGGAAATCAGGAGGTAGGCTTCCCTTGGCCAGTCTCCTAAGACTGTATTTGTATGTGTTGTACAGTATTTGTCATTGTGTCTCAGCTTGAATCAGCAGTTAGTGATTCATGGGGATTGAAAAGGACACAAACAGGGAAAGCTCCCCCCCCCCCCTCCACTTCTCAGGCTTGGGTGTGTATTGAGGGGAAGGGTGGGGCTCAGGGCAGAAGGAGCCACCAATGGGAAAACAGGGAACTATGAATTTGTGGCTTTGTTTTCTTTCTTTCCTTCTTTCTTTCTTTCTTTCTTTCTTTCTTTCTTTCTTTCTTTCTTTC
>CAJQZJ010016855.1:499262-517122 GCA_907164525.1 Lophiomys imhausi | reverse complement strand
TCTTTCTTTCTTTCTTTCTTTCTTTCTTTCTTTCTTTCTTTCTTTCTGTCTGTCTTTCTTTTTTCCTTTTCTTGTTGGCTGTTGAAGAAATGTGAGGCTGCCTGCTGGTCTCCCTGCTGTGGAGGGGAAGTGGGACTCTTGCACCCCCAAATGAGTGCTTTCTTCTGCCTTGTGTGGAAACTGGAGGAAGCTCAGTTCCTGGGGTGGAAGACCCAATGTGTGTGACGGTGGAGAGTTTTGGAACTGTGGACAGGTACACTAATGCCTGCCCCATTCTGAGCTCCTCTGGGGACTCTCAGATTCTTTGCCTATCATCTGATAGCTGGCAGCACAGTTAGGGAGGCCTGCCTCCTGCTAGTCTTAAACTGGGAGAAGCACAGGGTGTTTGGGTCCGCCAACAAAATCCAGTCTTATTTCCTGCTGGCCGCCTGGTGAGGTCTGATTCATGTGTCAGCATTCTTGCACTGTAATGTGAGTTCATGTGTAGTGTGAATTTAAAACAGTAAAGAATCTTTGAAGCCATATGGATCACACACCTGGAATACAATTGTATAAAAGTTGAGTCAGGCCAAGTGCCAGCAGAGTGAGACTGATAGAGGAAACTATCTTCCAGAAGCAGCAAATTTGAGCTAGAAACTTCTGTGGCCATATGTGATGGGGACCACAGGCTGAATCTGTGAGATCGGTATGACATTAGGCCTGCAGTCCATGTTGAGTAAATGTGACTCGGAGAGATGCCAACAATGCAAGAGAACAAAGTAGGGGTTGTGTCTTCTTGAACAGGAAGGGACCGATCTGGAAAGATGCATGTAGGCTGTAGAAACAGAGCACATATTCTGATTTGTGTACCATGAAGTTATACTTCCCAGCCCAAAACAAATGTTGCAAACAAGATGAAATAAATAGCTTTGAGAAGAAGAGCCACTCCTGGATCAACACAGGAGAACATCTGGATGATTAATGGGCGTTACTGTTCTTCTCCAGTGAACCCACGCACTGTTTATCGAATTTGGGAAGCCTTGTGTTTGGATAGGATGGGATCAAGTTATCCCTTACTTCCAGGGGCCAGAGGGTGTTTCCAAAAGAGATGGAGGGAAACTTTGATGTATTGATAGACATGAGCTCAGAGGCAAAATCAAGGTTATCGGGAAGCAGGCTCTAAAGCAGGGATAGGCAGGCATTGAGATCCGCAAGTGAGGCAGCACAGCACGACTGGTCCTGCCACTGCTGAAATGATGGTAGGCTTTGCTTCATAAGACCATCGGTGAAGGTGATGGAGAAAGGAGTTATTGTCAGGACTGGACTGGCTAGGATGCCTCTTGTGGTAGTCTGGTTTCCATCGTTCTAACAAAACATCTGACGTAAGTAACTCAGAAAAGGTTCATGTGGGCTCACAGTTTTAGGGATTGGCTCTGTTGCTTTTGTGTAGAGCATCATGGTGGGGTAGGCAGGCAGAAACACTCACCTCCTTGCCAAGGAATGAGGAAACAGAAGAAGGAGCTGGGCTGTACTGGTCCCTTTCAGGGCCCATTCTCAGTGACTTCCCACTAGTCCCTGCCTTTGAAAAGTGCCATCTTCTCTCAGTACCACCATCGTGTGGCCCAAACCTTACGGTGTATAAGGGTCATTTAAGATCCAAACAATAGCATATTTAGACTGTAAAAATGGTTGAGTCACCTCTCTGTACCCAGGGCTGTGTTCTGTGTCTTTTGCTATATTGTCCGTTGCAGAAGGGGTACAGTTATTATGATAGCAATGGTAATGGCAGCTCTCTGAACGCCAGTCCTGAGTGTGAACCAAGCCTGTCGTTCAGTCCTCAGAGCAACTCTGGGCAACAGGTACCTTACAGTCTCATCCTTTTAGAGATAGGGCTGCTGAAGTCCAAGGAGAGTAAATAACTTTCCTAAGATGGATTGCTGGCCAGGTTAATGTATTGCCCAGGATTTGGACCCCAGGCTCCTCCTGGCTTGTTTCCTTTGCATGGCATTTACTCCCACTCTTACCTCTGGGTCCAATATGGCCACTCTGGCTCCAGCCATCAGGAGGGAAGAAAGGATTAATGAAGGATTCATGACAAATCTTGTATATTAAGGATACTTACCAGAAAGTATGTACATTTCTTCTGCTCATGTTCTTATGGGCTTGAACTTGGGTATAATGGCCATCCTTAACTGCAAGAAAGGCTGGGAAGTATGTTCATTCTGAGTGCTGGGAGCATGCTGGGGTTATATTGCAGGTCTTGGTGGACAAATATTGGCCTCTGCCATAGCCACAAACTTGTAATGGCAAATTAGAGTATTGAAGCCAGGACTGTCAGTTCCATATCCCATGAACTTTTATCAAACAATCAGTACCCTCTGTGAGTGAAGCCCAGGCTCTGGCCAGTAAGGAGCCTTATTGGGAAGACACGAGCTAGACGAACCAACAGAGGAAGAACATAAGCCAGCATGTAATTCCAAAGAACATGTGTGGCGTTCGCAGTGAATACTGTAGGGTGTTCTGCGCTAACACTTCCCATAATGTGGCCTTTTGTATAACATGCTTAAGGATGGTCTCTAAACAGGAGTTCAGTTAGTTTTCACTCAGTGGGTTTACAAGGTAAGTACGCATGCTCTTGTTCGGTTTGCTGTGCAGTGCTGGGGATGGATCCCGGGGCTCAGGACGCCCCAGGTTCTTTGAGTACTGTTGAGCTCTGCTCCCAGCCCGCACAAAGTAAATACTGTTTTACTGTTGGAGGGAGAGGAAGTAACACTCAAGCCTTCCTTCATTCTACGAAATGAATTCTGGATCTTTTCTCTTCCGTGGGAATCCTTTGGGCAGTCTGGTGAACCTAAGCATAGCATATAAAAATATATAAATACCCCCCCAAAGAAATAAATTATATTGAAATAGAGCTATCAAAATATTTAGAAAGAACTATGTGATATAGTAGCGTGCCTCTTTAATAACACATTAAACTAACAGCCCCTAACAGTGAGTCTAATACGCTTTAGTGATGGTATAGTGATAAGTGTTTGGTATTTTGGGGATGTATCCACTTCATTGGGTATGAAAGTATATGATTTCTACTTGGAGAAAACACTGATTCTAGAAACATTACTGGGGCAACCAAAGGGATTGGTAAGGTTCATTTAGAGGCTAGTGAGAATAAAGATATGATTTCCCCCACTTGAGGCTTACATAACTCCTGAATTCTCCTTGCAGACTGACAGGGTTCAACAGCAACCAGGTACATAGTGATGTTTGCGGGAGAAACTCTATATTCTAATTCCTAAATGTTGGCTTCTCGATTTGTGGATATTTAGATCACCGGCATATGAATGCCTCCTTGATTTTCAAAGACCCTCTTTTCCAGTGTTGAGAATGGGCAGGGTGTGGAGGGGTGGGCAGGAGTCAGCAGTTATAATGGTGGTGAGGGGATGAGGGTGAGTTTTTAGAGGCTGAAGAAATGACTCAGTGACCTGAGGTTGGAGTGGAAGCTTTGGGTTAGGGTTGGATGCTGCTAGAAAGAGGGTTGTTGCAGATTGTAATGAATTTGGAATTTGGACTTAGAATCCAGAGCCCGGAGTGCTCTCACTGAGAGGGGGTGGGGCTGAAACCAGTGGAAGGGGCTCCAGGTGAGAACCATGGTGCTCACTGGCCATGGGTACCCCATGCATGCTAAGTATCACTCTTGGGCCCACATTTTTAGCTTGCTTTGGGAGTTCCTCAGTTGCCACAACCAGACACCTGTTTCTTTGCGGCTTCACAGTGAAGCCCAGCAATTCCTTATAGATGTTGATTTTTCAATTTGAGGAAATTTAGGACACCTGTGTGTGAATACCCCCTGATTTTCAAAGAAATAAGCAGTTACATAAAAATCAAGCGTGTAGTTGTTGAAAATCACATGTTGCCAAATTCTCTCACCAAGAACCCTTTATTAAGTGACTAATTGTGACCCACAGAGGCAGGTACTCAACAAAGACCTTAGCAGAAGACCTCCCTTAACCCAAAGTGGAGTTTGTTTTCATTTTCAACTCTGCCTTCAGAAGGGCAAAACTCACAAGCTATAGGTGTATTATACAATGTAGTTTCCAAGCCCTTGTACACCCAGTCTCTACTTTTTTTTTGCATCTATAATTATAGTAGCAGCAGAGAATGATGAACCTGGGACCCTGCAAGATCCTAAATTAAAGACTGAATTGTATTAACTCTACCTGGCTGGAAGGTGGTCAGATGCATTTTAAAAAGCTTTATAATAATGAGAGTTTCAGCGAAGTTTCTCCCCAGCCCTTGAATTAAGTTCACCAGATAGTGTCTTCTCCACCACCCTGGTGAGGCTTTGCTGAGCCTGCCCTGCCCTGTAGGACATGATAATCTAAGGCAGCAAGTGCTTCTCAGCCTTCCTAACGCTGAGACCCTTTAATACAGTTCCCCATGTTGTGGTGACTCCAGCCATAAAATTATTCTTGTTGCTACTTCATAACTGTTCTTTTGCTACTGTTATGAATCCTAATGTAAATATCTGATAGCAGAGTATCTGATATGTGACCCAAAGGGATTGAGATCCACAGATTGAGAATCACTGATGTAAAGCCATCAGAGAAACAAATGGTAAATTGATTGGCTAATAGACTGGCCAGTACTGACATCACACGCTCTCGGAGGATGTTTGTCTTGTGGTTGGGGGAGGGGAAGCAAGGCTGGTGGGAGCTTGTTTTTGGCCTAGCAAGAGCCTGGAGGAGACTTTTCTTTCAGCAGAGAAGCTGAAGACACTGCTGAAGCTGGTCATTGGTGCATCTGGAAATGCTTTCTGGAACAGCTTAAATGTTAGACATTTTTCTAAGTAGTAGGGGAGAGATATTTCTGGCAGCATTGTGGGAACTTCCAGGAGGATGGGGAAGAGTGTCAGTGAACCAGGTCCTTGTGGCACTGATCCTAAGAACTGGAGCAGACAGTTGCTTTGAAACTGGGTTCTGGAGTCAGAGACTGGTGGAAGAGACGAGAAAGTTGTCAGTGGTGGCAAGTCACTGGGAGAAGTGGTCAGAGAGTTAGTTCCCAGGTGCCCCCCCCCCCAGGTGCAGGGTTCCACAGGTAGAAGAGAAGGTACCTGCTTGCTCCTGAACCAGACGAAGTTCTCAGTTTGTCACCTAATAATCACAGCAAAAGCAGCCAATGGAACTGGGAATTCAAAGAAGGCAGTGTCTCGCCCTGCCGGCCTCGCCTGAAGGTGCTCCTATAAATAAATGAACACTCTTTATTGAAACAGAAAAAAAAAACCAAAAACTCAAGTGATGCTGGTCGTGTTCTTTCTGTGGTGAGCCTCTGATGGTGTTTCCCCAGGCTTGCCTAAAGTTGATGTTATTTTGCATGCAAATCAGTTTTTGTCTGATACTCCTGACCTCTGCACTCTGCAGGGCCTGGGTCTAGAGGCCGACTTCCAACCTCAAGGGCCTATTCTGTCACTCGGTTGTCCCCAAGAGCTGCTCATTTTGAAAGCTTTTTCTCAGAGACAAAGTCTATTAAGTAATAATTGGTGTTCCTTTCCTATGTGATAATCAGTAGGGTAGTTACCTTCATATGATTTGCTGTGGGCTGCAAAGATGGCTGAAGTACACACACACACACACACACACACCTGTATAAGGGAGTGTTGACACATTGGCCCTGGTCTGGGAGTGGTGGCACTCTCAAGTGCTTTGAAATCTCCAAGGTGGCCAGTTTCCTGACCACAAGTGCATCTTGAGGCTCTAGGACCTTGGCTAACTCAATGGTTACCTCCCTTGTTTGTATTACTTGCCTTGATTGACTTAGCCAGGAAGTACTTTGAGTGGAGAGAGGAAGAGGATCCTGGAGCCCAGTTATCACCTAGTACTGCAGGTCAAGCTGCTCCTGCCCTGCCCAGCCCAGCCCAGCCCTGAGGACTCTCTTACTGTTTGCTAAAAGACTTCTAGAGAGTGTACACATTGTGTAATCAAAACACCGAGTCAGGCTCCATAAATATGTGTGAGTATTATATCGGTCCAAAGGGGAAGCAAAGAGAGAAAGGGAAAAAAGACTTCCAGGGAGTGAAATGTCATGGTTTCTTAGTTAAGACCCGCCTACAGGAAATGTAGAGTTGTTGTTGTTGTTTTTTTTTTTTTTAAACAGAGAATTTGGTTTGAATTAAGCCATAATTTAAAACAGTTAATAAAATGCTGTAGGCTAGAGTATTGTATAAAGTAAGGTGATGAGATACTGGTTTTAATTTAGATGATAGCATATATTTACTTTGTTATTTTTTAATTTTGAGACTTTTTTTGGCAGAGGTAATAACATAACTCTTATATATAGGAAGTAGCGGGGGTATGTATCTGGCTCAGTGGTATACAACTTGCTTTACATGGGAGGGTGACTGCGTGTCATCCCTAGCACTGAAAAAAAGAGAAGAAAAGAAAACTAGAAATTAAAAAGTGCACATTCCAATCTTTGTCCCACATCCCTTATTGGTTTTGATATATCTTTCTTATGATTAGTATATAGTCTCAGACAGTTCTGTGTGTATACCCAAATGCACATTTTTCTGACATAAATGGAGCCATACAGAACGTTCTGTTCCACAGCATGATTTTAAAGGGGTGATTTACCTCACTTCTTTTTTTCTGGCTTAATTTTATAGTCATATCAGAACTGATTTGCTTATTTCATAGCTAGCTGAAGCTGTAAGTTGTAAAGTCACCGGGGAATCGTGAACTCATTCAGTAGCTATACAACAGAATAATTTCGTCTCTCCCCATCATCAGGCAACCAAGAGTCATACATAATAAAAACACTGGCCTTAAATGTTAGCGTATTTAATGAGAATAATCAACTTGTTTATCCTGAGTATTTTCTCTGAAAAACATAAATTTGACAAATTAAGTACCTTCATGTCTTACTGACCAGTTTGTTATAATGTTGAAATTATGTTTGATTAAAATGAACCCACTGAGAATTTGTTAAGGAGACAGCTGTAAACACCGGGTTTTGTGTCTCACTCAATCAGATGTTCTTTTTAGTTTGTGAACTGGAAGAGAATGGTGTTTTCCATTTCCACAGCTCACAGTGACGAGAACTAGCCTCCAAGCTCAGAAAGGGTGTCTGGCCCTCACGTAAGACTTTCCCCAAGGAAAGGGAACTTCCCCTGCAGCCTTCATTGGGGCCACTACTGCTGCTTCGGAGATTATCTTCTGTCTCAGTGGATGGCTTACTCTTAGGCTCACTGCTATGACTTTGCAGAACCTGGTCCACCTTTCCACTGCCTTTGAAAAATAGCTGCTATTTGGAAAAATAGCTGTTGTTGGATTCACATATGGCGGTGGGAACGCTTTAACATCAGAGTCTACCCTCCTGTCAGCTTTCCCGAGACCACCAGAGGAGCCCTCCTCTGTTAGAATCTACTTTAAGACTCCCCCAAACCCTTTGTCCTTTCACCCAGCAAACATTTGAGTGCCTACTCCAAGTGCCCATTGTTCCGTTATCTCAAATGCCACAGAATTCAAAGTTAACACCATGATGAACATTTCAAGTAGTTACCTGATAAGTATTTTAATCTTTAATAAATAGAGGGATTAATTAAAACCACTCTGATACAAAGGGACTCTCTCCCTCCACCTCTCTCCCTCCTCCCCTCCCCCCTTCTCCATCCCTAAGGTAAGTCTGTTTTCTGGCGGCACTTTGACATCCTTTCCTCCTGTTACAGTTTTTCCTCAGTTTTTTTTTTTAATGGCCATGGATTACTAATACCCAAGGCAGCCCATGGGAAAGGACCTTTAGGGAAAGGATTTAGAGTATTGCTGATGTGGGGAGGTGGAAGTAGTAGATGGTACAGGGAGAACACTTTCTGTTGAAAATATGCAAATATCTTGAGCCCTGGATATGTGGACTCTTCCCATTGGCTGCTGGGGAATGCTGTTTGGATGTGTGAACTCTTCCCATTGATTGCTGGGATGCTGGCAGGATGCAGGATTGACTTGTTATTGACGATTGGTGTTGCTCTCTGGATACGAGGACTGACTTTTTATTGACGTTGGGGGTGCTGTCTTTGCTGGGATGCTGTCTGGATCTGTGCACCAACTTTTTATTGGCTCTTGGGAATGTGGTCTTTCTTGGGGAATTGGAAGTTTCACCCTTTCTTCTGAATTTCTAGGAAATCAGAATAAAAGAGAAAGAGAAAAAGGGCACGCTTCCATCAGATAGGAGACAGTGTCCACAATCAGGCATTCTCCATGTATTTGAGTTTTGACGGTAAGGTTGATTCCTCTTCTTCACCTTCCATCTGTCCCATCCCCCTGGCCTTGACTTCTGTCAGGGTGGCCACCCCACTGCTGGGCCCCACCCTTGCCAGGCATCCTTACAACCTTGGTGGCAACTCTAAGAGGGCATACCCCTTGCTCTCTTTTCCTGTATTTCTGTTGGACTCCAGGGAAGCCACCGGCCTCTCGCTCCTCCAGTAATCTCTACGTCTGAAGGTTCAAGCTCTTTGCACTGTGTCTGGTGGACACGGCTGAGGCCCAGCACAGGCAGCTGCTGCCCCTGAGAGCCTCTGTGCTTGTGTGCTTTCTCACTGTGAGCAGGGCTTGCCTGAGGCCCTTCTGGTTTTCCTCATTGATTTTGTTTGGCAGTGGGAATTCTGCCACACAGATGCGTGCACACTTGTTATTTGAGGGGGGAGGGCGGGGAATTCTGCCACACAGATGCGTGCACACTTGTTATTTTGGGGGGACGGGGTATTACACATCTGTTCCAGGCTTACCCCCAAACTAGACTGTCCTTTCTGATTCTGCTTAGAGATGATTTGCTGGACAGTTTTATATTGTTTTCTGGTGTTCAGGAATGAAAAAACCTGTATACTGGACAGTCTTGTGGGCTGCCTTGTGGTACTGCATTGTAAAGAAAAAGCAAGATCTCATTCTGAGCACCCTGCCTGGCTCTGCTCTCTCTGGGAATGGGTGATAATCTCTGGCTAGGAGACTACAACAGTGGGCTTCTGGGAAGGAGAAGATAAACCCAGAACTAATGTGTCCCTAGACCTGAATTTATTTCAAAAGAATCCTGGCAGATCTCCTATGCAGTCCTCTTAATAATAGGGGTAAATTATTCTAGAGGTGAAGAAAGGGCTGATGGTGGTCCTGAGGGAGGAGACTGTGGGGGTGGGAGAAGAACTGGAAAATTCTCTAACATCATCTCTGCACAATAAAACATCACATGAGATAAACTGCCTTTCCAGTCTTACCCACCACAGAGGATCTGCAGCTTCCAATATTTGGTTTTTGGGGAAAACAGGGCCTCATTTGGGATAAATCCAGATTCCATCTCTGGTATCTCTGTTTTAGGGGAAAGGAAGTGAGTACCGGAGCCTGGCATTGTTGCTGCACATATGACTCCTATATCTCCTATGGCCTCGTCTGTTATCCAGCTCCCGTCCTAGAGATGCTGCTGTGCCCATCAGGGATCTGACTTTGTTTTCCTCTGCATATTTTCCCTCCTGCCAATGCACAGGCATTTGGCTTTAATCAAGGAGGCTTTTACTCCGTGATCTGTGGTAGGGATGACTTAAGTCACGAGGGTTTTAAGGAACTAATCTCTTAAGACATTTGAAGGTAATCTCCGCAGCCCATGAGCATCCTGCCTGCATCTGGGAGATTTGTAAGGGCTCTGCAGAGCACCGATGGGGCCTGAAACTCTTCAGAAAGGCCTGGTGTCTTTCTGGCTGGCAGCAGGTTTTGTGTGTCACTGGCACAGGGGCAAGCCCTGATGTTCATTTGCCATGTCAAGATAGTTCAGGATGCCCCATGAATGTGACCAGTGTGCTACTAAGTCTTCATACCAGTGCCCAGAACAATAAAAAGCAAAACTGGGGTTGAAGATGCCATCCCAGCTCACTCATGATTCTGCAGTTTGTGTCCAGAGCTGGCTTCCAGGGAAGATGCTGCAAAATAGACAAGAGTCCCACTGCCCACAAATGAGATTGAGCTCATCAAAGTCAGAGGTGCAGGAGCTGGCTTTTCCATGTGCTTATGGCTTGGTGTCACTTCCCACAGATGGTGTGTGCTGGACTAAATTGGATTACAGTGGCTGTTCAAATTGTCATGTATTGATTTTCTGTTTGCACCCACTTTGAGTGTGAGCTCGCATGTCCACTTACAGAGGTACCCTTTGAAAGAACTCGGTGGCCAGGACCCTAAGTGCAGCCTCAGTCATTTTTCTTGGCAGAGTGATAAAATCCCCAACAATGTAGACTAATGAGGAAGATTAGTTCAAATTAGTGGAATGCCTGAATTACCAAATATTTTTTCAAGAAATTCACTGTTATTACTTGTAAGTAAATATTGTAACTCAGACTAGGCTAATGGAATGCCTAATAAAGATCCTTGGGGGACCCGCTATAGGAGAGAAGTAGGAATGATTTGCAATTAGCAGACCCATTGTTGATGCAAATGGAGTTTCTGAAATACTAGATTGTGTCTGAGAACCGTTTGTTCTCCTAAGTATTTTAAATAGTCCCCGTGAAGCTCCCAGATACGGTAGTTTATATGATGTGTTAAGATCTGTATTGTGAAGATGGAGCTCAACCATATTGCCAGTGTCAGAGATTTCATTTTAGGGGTGCCCCGATCCTTGCCTCCTAAAGATTAGTTTTCCCTTCCTAATGCTTCCACACACCTATATTTTTTACGATATAAACCAATACCTTTCATTATGTGTAATGTTTTCTGTGTGCTTGGCTGTGTATGTGGAGGGGACTTTGCCCACTGCTAGCCTTATACAGTCCTAGCAGGAGGTTCATGGGGATGCCATTTATAGACCCAAGCATGAGTGGATTGGTCCACTTATCATCAATGACATCACCAAGGTTAAACTGTGGGTTACTTTTGTAATTAATGGTTTTAGCACTAGGCCATACACCCTCATTCTTAACAGAGATTGTGTCAACTTGTTGTAGTGTCTCAAGATTCTTGCTCTTGGTTGGCACAGGGTTGATATTAAGAAGAACTGTATGATGTTACCAGTTTCAAAGGTCAGAAAAAGAGCCAAGTATCAGCAGGGCCATAGGGTTCAACCTACTAGTTGCTCAGTTAATATGTATTGAAGGTTGAAAGCAGGATCCAGGCGTGTCCAACCTTTAGATACTGCAACGTGACCTTGTCATTTAACAGAGGCCATGCCAGAAAATGGTTAAGTTAAAATTGTACAATGCTTTAGTTATGTCTGTGCTGTTGTGCTAGACTGTCGCCAGCTGCATGCAGGCTGTGGGCTGTGGCCTGGACAGGCCTGCTGGTTTACACGTCAGTATTTCATGCGGTTCTCTTTAGCCAAGGACACATCGGCTACAGCAATTAGTAAGGAATCCCTAAGCCTTAAGTAGCTAGAATGTGTAGTCTTCTGAGACAGCTTGGGGACATAGGAGTGGGGGCGGGACGCTGAGGAACCTTGCTTCCTATGTGTTTCCCATGAAGTTTTTAGCCCCTTTACAGCCACAAGGTGGGACATGTATATTTGTGTTCTGGGTTGCTGTCAATAGCCAGAGAAGCTGGGAGAGTATGCAGGAAGTGTGAACTGGAAGGCAAGGGTATGGGTTGGCTGGCTTGGGCGGGACAGAGGGACAAGAGGAGGCATGCCACAGCAGAAGGAGCACTCTCCAGCCCAGCACTCCTGCACCTGTGCATTCACTGACAGATCTGTGTGGCCACAGAGCTGTGGTGTGGATCTTGACTGTCCTCAAAGGCCCGTGTGATAAAGATTGGGTCATCGGCTTGTGATGCTGTTGGAAAACCATGGAACCTTGTAGGGAATGTGGCTTAATGGAGTAAGTTAGGTCTTTGGGACCATGTTCTTCAAAAGACCACTTCCTGTTTATGTCTGTTTTTTTGCCCCCATGAGGTTAGCCCTTTGGTTCTACCTTTGCTCCCTGCTGAGGTGTTCTGCCTTGCCACAAGCCCAGAAACAAAAGGACCAAGCAACTACGGGTGGAAACCTGAAATCTGGAGTCAGAATGAGCCTTTCTTTCTTTAAGTTGATTGTCCTAGCTGTCATGTCGCAGTAAAGGAAGACTGACAGGTGTGCATAGTGTGCTCATTACTTGACGGACACCATCGTTCCTCCTTACGAGTCTCCTGTGAACCTGGAACTTATGTGTGGTGAGTTGCGGGCTGGACTGGAGCCCACTAGTCCATCAGAGGCAAGAGTTGAACTGAGGAGAAGCCCCAGCTGGGCCTGTTGGAAGCCCAGCTCCTGGCCAGGGTCCCACTCCCTATCTGTAGAACTGGGAGTTGGGCCCAGGCGAGAGTTGGATCAGAGCTACCCCAACCTTCTCTTATGAGAACATCTCTGCATCTGTTAGGATTCCATGGCCATCTTTCTGGTTTCTGTACACAAATGTCCAATTGTACCACCGTGCTTCGTTGCTCAGCATTTTTTCACACGCACAGGGTAATTTCTAGTTCTGCTCAAGCCCACAGTTATGTGCCGAGCATCCTCCTGCGCCAGCACAGGATGGGGCTGGAGCGTGAGGGGGACGCAGATGTATGGCCTGGCCTCTACTGGTGCGGGGACAACTGATTGCTCATGTAACAACTATTCTTTT
The DNA here is from genome assembly GCA_907164525.1 of Lophiomys imhausi. Taxonomy (NCBI): domain Eukaryota; kingdom Metazoa; phylum Chordata; class Mammalia; order Rodentia; family Muridae; genus Lophiomys; species Lophiomys imhausi. The sequence continues at coordinate 504,539 of CAJQZJ010016855.1, read as the reverse complement.
CTCTCCTGCTGCCGGGGCCCAGTTTGGTTTGGATTCCCATCTCCTTGCACACTACTCCAGGAAAGATGATCATCCTTCTACCTCTGGAGTAGGTGCTGATCCATCTAAGCTAGTCACTGAAGTGTAGGCCAATGAACTTGGCCAATGAGACTTAAGTCTGCTGGGGGATTCTGGGAAAAACATTTTCTTATAGGAACCATAGGAAAGCGGAAAGCTCCTCCCACTAGATTCTTGGAGATGAGGCAGCTGTTTTGTCATGACCAGCAGAGAAGAATGTGGGAGGGACTAGTGTGCTTGACCCAGGTCCCTGAGACCGAGCAGTCCAGCCTCCATACTTCTCCGTGTTTATCAGACAAGTTGATATTTTTTACTGTAAGTAGTTGGAGGCAACCTATATCAGACACTCCCTGAGTGAGCATGAAATGGGATTTCTTTTCATAAAACAGTGCCATTCAGATTGTCATCAAAAAGCATATTGTTTGGAGCCAGTGCTCAGCCCTGCGGTAAGCCGGAAAGAAGAGTGGTAAATGTACTGACAGGGAACACACGAGTGAGGAGATTGCATCTGGAGTGGATTCTGAAGAAGGATTAGGATTTGTGTGGAAGAGCAGGGTGGTGGTGCGGATCTGAGGAGGGGCTAGCATGAGCAGGCCTGTGGAGACAGGTGTGGGCATGGCTCAGAATGGTGACATCATATCCTAATTTCTTCGGGATTCTACAATACCTCAGCATGTGCCTGTAGACTTTGACCCTTGATGTATACATGAAAGTATTGTGAGCCCTTGGGCAGGAGGGAGGCTAATGAGCACGGACCCTGAGGTGGGAGTAGGCTTAAGGAGCTGTGAACCAGGCTGACTAGAAGGGGAGGGAGTCAAGGCTACGTGGCGGGTGTAAACTACAGGAAGCTTACAGGGATGGATTCTGGGCTGCAGGTGGTGGTGAAGATATCTCAGGAAGATTGTAAAGGAATAGAGCAGCCAGTGAAAGGCAGCTTGGCTTGGCTGTTGAGGGACTGTGAAACCTGCAAGCTGACTCTGGGGGCGTGTGTGTAATGACTTGGAAAATGACATGCAATGGAAATTTGGAAGAGGTGGATATTAGGGAGATGTTATTTGGTTTTTGCCACTGGGGCTTTGAGATCTCAATGGGAGATCCAAGTAAGGAGACCTTGAATTCAGTGAAACAATGGGCTGGACTCTGTGAATGAGAGGCCAGGAGCTACTGTGATGAGATTAAGCATGGGTCATTAGACATACGCTGAACTGTGGTGGACACTACTGGCCGCTGTTGGTGCAGGGTCTGAGTGGCATGTGGCCTTCAGGCTGTAGTTGCTTTCCTCTGTTGTCTTGATTTGCTCAGGGCTCTGCTGCAAATGGGCTACAGCTTACAGGTCAGCTTTGTCCTCAGGATTCTCATTGTGCAGGTTTGCATCCTGACTTCAGGGCCCTTCGACTCTCCTGGGGAGGGAAGCTTTGTTCATGAGTAATGTGGCTGATCTCTCCATGGGTCACTAGAGAGTCAAGAGTCTTGAAGAGGACACTGTTTGGTGACTGGTAACTACTGGTGACCGTGATGGGTGTGTCAGTCAGTGAAATGTGGAACTTCAAGGAAAAGCTCCAGTCCCGACTAGGCTGAATTTTCACCCACATCTTATGTACTCTGGCTCTGAAGACATCCAGAGGCATCTTCTGTTAAGGGTTCTGGAGTCCAGAGCTGGGTGCTGCCAGTCTGCACTGTACTCTTAGTTAAGGCGTAATCTGTCTGCTCTCTGGCTCCCATTACTTTCCTAAAAGCACAGGGCCCCATGAGTGCCCGGGGGCACATGGCATCTGGTTTTCATCAGGCAGCAAGTGAGTACACGTGGGGGAGTCTGGGCTTTTCCTCTAAACAAAGTTGAGGCAGAGGCAAGCCCCTCTGTTTTTCACTGTTTGACTGTGGGTGCTCCAATTGTTGACCCCAGAAGCACCCAGAAGAAAACCCTTCAGGCTCGGAGATAGCATTGCTCACTTGAGGCTTTTCTCTCTGAGTTGAAGATTTAAAGATGGAGACAGCACTGTCTGTCTTCCTAATGGAGCACTTCTCCCCCTCTGCTCTCCTTCTCTTCTCTCTGCTTTCCCATAACCCAGGGCATCGTGACTGTTTGTCAAGGCCGTTTTGCTCGCTGGCAGCCATTCATATTTCACACCCCAAGCTTTCTTCTTTTCTTCTGACAGCCCTATGTCTAGGTTTAATCCCTGGAAGAAGGTGATACTATCAGCCCAGACTTTAATTTGTCTGTCTGTCTGTCTTTCTAGCCATCCATTCCTCTTTCCACCCAGGTGACATTCAGCAAACATTTGTTTTGGAGATATCAGCATGAATTTGGGGAAATTATTGAAGTCTTCTTCCTAGTCCATATTCGAGGAGATATCAGCATGGTGGTGAGAGTTAGCTGGAGCCCTCAGGAAAAGCACTTGGTTGGCATGGGACCTGGTAACCACAGCTCCTGCCCTAGTTGGTGGTAGGCACCGTTAGTGTTGGCCAGGCCAGGGTTGCCACCCTCCCCAGCTGACCAGCCACAGGCTGCCCTCAGCATGGTTTGGCTATTTGGAGATGGGATTTATGCCATGGTACATAGTTTCAAGCCATAAAGACGTGACCTTTGGTCACATTGTCACCTCCCTTGGGATTTCTTTCTTGTTTTCAGTCTTGATAAGGCCATTGTGATTGCACTCCAGATGACTGAGCCCATATTTGGTGGCCACTGAGTGGTTGCCAGTTCTGAATATGACGGGGTGAGTGGGGCTCTGGGGTGCTCCTCAGCACCGTTGTTTGGGTGTCACTGCCTGGGCCCCCCTTGTCCTTCAGTGTCACCTTTTTGACCAGTTGTCACACCATGATGTGTAGGAGTTCCCTCAACATTTGACTATTTTTACTTCTACCCTTCTTTGTCTTTCCAGGCTCCTGTCAGTTCTGTCCTTTTCTGGCGTGACGGTAAGGATTTCTCTTGTTTGCCATTCTCCCTGTACATGGAGAACAGGGCTGACCCCTCATGTCTTAGGCTGCGTGTGAGGCTGGAACTGGCATTGACTCTTTTGAGTGTCAGAGCACTTAATAGAGGTGGTCTTGAGAAACTGCATGACTGGTCACTGGGAGGTGGGCAGAGGGTCAGGCTCCGCTACCTGACTTGGAGTTGCTTGCAATATAGGCAGGTAATGGGCAGGAACTGGTCAGCCACCAGGCTTCCTGGCTGGTGGCCATGGCCCCAGGCCTGTTCTCTCAGCAGTCTTTCATGTCTCAGCTGAGCTCTATCTTCCTCTGAGTGTCACAGATGACAACTCATTCACTTCTGCCCCTGGTCACCTGGGTCACCTGGAATATACTTCAACACCACTTTTGCCTGATTCCAACTCTCAGTTAATTGAGGAAATTTGTTTCACCGTTGGTGAGCCGAGACTGCCTCCCTTGTCTTTATGGGTAAGTTATATTGGGCTCATCTCCCAAAGTCTCTGTCTTCCTGGATGAGACATGTCATTCAAGACTAAACCAAGGGGTGCTCTGTTTGCAGCAACGCCTGTGGGAAAAGAGAACTGCCGGAGCCCGTGTTCCATGTTAGAGCCTCAGGGGTCAAACAGAGACAGTGGGAACAAGCTGCAGGTCACAGCGAGGTAGAAAGGGGACTTTGTGCTACACATGAGGGAGGGCATGTACAGAACTCCTCGTTAAAGTCCAGGAAATGAGATGCTGAGGCCAGGAGTTGACCCTGAGCAGTGGTCAAGCTGTCGCCACCAAACCCCTCCTTCATGCCCTTCCTGTTCCCCGTACTCCAGCAAGCAGCACTTCCGTGGGTCCTTGGCTTCTCCACATCCAAGGCTTCCCTGAGTCCAGGGTTTTACCAAGTTCGTGGCTTCCGTGAGTCATGGTTCACCACACTGCTCTTTGGGTCTGGCTGTTCTCAGTCTCTGTTGCTTGTTCTGACTGAGCTGCTTGGAGGGTTTGTAGCAGAGAGGCACAAAGAGTGGGGTACCCTGCACTGAAGAAGGCTCTGTGCTTCCATTTAGCCTTGCAAATGCCTGTCCAATGGGGAGCCATGCAGTTCAGGCCCACGCAGGTCATGTCGTTTCTCCAGATCACAGTCAGCATGGCCATGGCTTTGAGCTAAGGTCAGACAACTCGGTGTTTTAATATAGTTTGTTGTAGTGTGGTTTGCATTAAACACAATACACCAATTTAAGAGTGTGTAGTTGTGTGAGTGTTGACATGTGTGAACAGCTACAGGCATCAGCATGGAGGGGAGGCAGCCAGGTTGGGCAGCCTGGAGACGTGGAAGCCATTGGGTCCTTTATATTACACCCCACCATCCACGAGTTCCCTTGTGCTTCCTTGCGGTTGGCCTCCTCCGCCACCTCCAGGTACGTGGGAGCAGGGAATCTGAATTGCGCCTTTACAGACTTGCCTTGTCCGATGGGCCACATGCGTGGAATCCTGTACTGTTGCCTTTGGATCTGTCATCTCTCAGCATAATGTGTGTTGCTGTGTGTCTCTGTGTTTAGTTTATTCCTTTTCATTGCCACACATTTTCTGTTCAGAAGCAGCTGGACATTTGTGTTGTTTCCAGTTTGTGGCTATTAAGAGTAAAGCTGTTGTTGACACTTGGGCGTTTGAGTGGGCATAGGTTTTTGTTTCTCTTGGGTAAATACCTAGGAGTGCGATTGGTGCCACCCAGTGATTTTTATGTTTAACTTTATCTAGGCTGTTTTCCCAAGTGGCCACACCATCCCACATGTTCACCAGCCCTATAAGAACCTGGAACTTGTGACTTCTTACCCAGGGCCTCTCCTGTCACATTACAGTGTCCCTGGTTGGTAATGTCCCTGTGCCCTGAGCCTGCCTTTTAACATAGGGCATCAGGGAGAGTAACCCCTGGGGTGCCAGTTGACGGTGGAGATGTTTCCTTGGGGAAGCCCTTAGTCAGTACAGGGCTGCTTTCCCCAAAGGCTCCCCCTCCCCTGCTGACTTTCACTCTGTTATGGCCTTAGCTGTCATTGAGATGCACTGGTGAGTTCCCTCTGCTTCACTGAAGACCCACTTACACCCTGTGGACAATTGAAAATCTGAGCTGTGTGGCTCACTTCCCATGTTTTTATGGACATCTAAGATGCTGGCTCCTAGCCAGAGTTGGAGTTAGAGACACCTGAGCACAGAAGCCATGGGACGCTGGGGACGCTGCCTTAATACCTCTGTAGCTCTGTGTGTGTGTGTGTGTGTGTGTGTGTGTGTGTGTGTGTGTGTGTGTGT
>CAJQZJ010016855.1:485092-499252 GCA_907164525.1 Lophiomys imhausi | reverse complement strand
TGTGTGTGTGTGTGTGTGTGTGTGTGTGTGTGTGTGTGTGTGTGTGTTGTGTTGCTGGTGTGCAGGCTGTGAAGGTCTGTCCCTGCCTTACGCCACATTTCAGGCCTGACTCTCCCTGCTCAGGGCTCCTCTTGACTGGCAGCCAGACAACTTCAGTCTCCTGCATTACTTTCCTGTTAGGTCCCTTGTGTTTTGAAAGAGCCAAAACCAGACAGGGGCGCTATCAGGTTACAGCTCTGCAACGTGTGGAGTCTGAAATAGAGAGGGAACGCAGGAACATGTTGGATTTACTTTTTCTTTTTTTGAGGCGCATTTCCTGAGTCAGGGACCACTGATAATTAGGTACTCTCTGATTCAGAGGCCCCAGTGAAGGAAAGCGCAAGTCATGTTTTCTAAAGGATGGTTGTTGCAGCCAGTGTGCCTACTGTGGAAGCTTGTCCTACAGTTTACAAGTCTGGAAGCCTCACCAAGCCCTGCATGTTTGGGAAAGGCGGAGGAAGGCAGGTGAGCTTGCCTGCCTGCCAGGATGAAGACCTGAGATTGAACACTCTTTCTGACTCCTCCCTACTCCGCGCCAGTATCAATGACTGTGGACTGATCGATCACCTGGCCTTTCTGGACTTTTCTTTCTTTACTGTGGAGTAGAAGTTCCATTCAGTTTCATAAGGGGAAAGAGGATGTGTCTCTTCAGAAGCCCTTTAACCCGTGTGACAGTGTGACATCTAGAGGTAGCCATGTCTCTGAGCATGTGCTTCACTGCAGAGCAAAGCCAGCACTCAGAAAGCCACCTCTGCCTCTCCCTTTTTCTTATTGGCCCTGTACCCGTCCACCCAAGAGGACCATGTGTCCAGGATTACCTCTGGCAGCTGGCTCCATTCTTGCCATCAAGCTGGGCCCCTCCATCTTGCCCATAGGCAGGTGTGGAAATGTCTTGATGGGTTCCCTGACCGACAGTCATAAATATCAGAGGAGGACAGAGAGGCTGTGGCGAGATACAGAGGGCTGTTTGGAGAGTCAGGGTTCCTGAAGGTCCCTCCAGTGACCTCCTGCCTGGGCTTTGTCAGTGGCCTGGAAGTATTAGGGAGAATAGCCCTGCAGCAGGGAGGAGGGGTTTTGGATGGGTCTCAAGAGCGGAAACAAGAGTGTGCATTTGGGAAACAGGAAACTAGGTTCCCTGGGTCCACTCAGGACTTAGTAGAGGCAAGGGGACCTTGCTGAGGTTGGGCCCACAGTTCCTTTTCTGTAAGATGAGAGGACAAGATCAGATGATCTCACTGCACCAGGGAGTAAAGCTCCACAGAGGTGCTGCCTCCGCAGGCGGCCGCCTCTTGGGTGGGAAACCCCTGTGGTTAACAGATAATTGCCCCAGCGGCAGAGGTTGGGGTGGGAGGACTGCCCACTTTGGGACAGATAGGGTCCAGGTAGGAGATGTTCTCAGGCCACACTTGGCAGAGGCACCAAGAACGATGCTGCTAAGCATTTTTTGCTCATAGCTTGTTGGCAAGTGGCCATGATGGCCCCTGCTGACACCTGCTACCCGAGCTCCCAGGGTCTAGCACAGAGAAGTGATGAATGGCGCTGCCACAGAAGTGCTTCATGCAGCTCGGTGCCTGCAGTATGCCAGGGCCCTAGCTTTGGGACGCTGGCTGATGGTCTCCATGTTCCCTGTTCGAAACCATGGGCTCAAACTCTTGTCAGGGCTTTTCCCTTGCACACTGCCTTGCCCCATTGAGCCAGTGTGCTCCTTACTGCTGCAAGATTGTGGAATTACAGATGCTCCCCAGCTCATCTTTGGCCTCTGGGAATTACACTCAGGTGCTAGGCTTGTGTGGCCAGCACTTTTACACGTGCAGACATTTCTCTGTCCTCCACGTTATAAGTAATAATTCAGATAGATGATTTTTTAAAAACTCAGAATATAAAAACATATGAAATGTTCTGTATTTCAAATAATCAATTTTAGAAGAAAAACTTGAGTTCTCTCTCTCTCTCTCTCTCTCTGTTTCTTCTTTTGACAGGGTTTTCACTATGTAGACCAGGCTAGCCTTGAACTTAGAGAGATTTGCCTGTGTCTACCTCCCAAGGTATATGTCTCAATGCCTGGCTTCAGTGATTTTTTTTTTAAAGATTTATTTAGTTTTCAAAATTCATTTTATTTTTAAGTGTGTGTATATGTGTATGCTCGTGCATAAGAATGTAGGTGCCCATAGAGGCCAGAGGTGTCAGAGTCCCTGGAGCTGCCTAATATGGATGTTGGGAACTGAACTCAAGAACGGTACATGCTCTTAACTCTGAACCATCTCTCCAGCTTTAGCTTTTTTTTTTTTTAACATCTCAAAACATTCTGCTGGCTGTTGCCAGGTTGTACATGGTCACTAGAAATGTGAATTTGCTAGTGTTGGTAACTTCTGAGTGAGAACATAATGCACTTCTCCTAGTCTCCTTTTCCTGCCCCTTAGCCTCACCTGCAGGCACTTCCTCTACTTGTAGAAGCTCCTGTGGAAAATGTCAAATGGGAACCAAAGTGGGGGGGAATAAGATAATGAAATTCCATGTACCTGCTTCTAATGGGTGCCGGCTCATGGCTCATCTTGTTTTGCATGCACTACCCCCCAATATGATTCCCAAGAAAACACAAGGTCTGCTAGTGTATTCCCATGTACTGTTCAAAACTCTTGTCTATTAAGCTGAATTTATTAGGCATCTATTTTCACATTAAAAAATCATTTTCAGAGTAACAAGAAGGTAACCTTTCAATCCCACAAGATTGCTGGAAATGTCAAACAATACTAGGAGTTGAGGAAGACACAAGTTGAGAACACTGGAATGTGGTCTGGGGACTATAAATCAGGGCAGGATTGCTACGGAGATTTGAACAGTGCCTGGTGTGCATGAAAGGCCCCTCGGGGACAGTTGGAAGACTCTAGATTTTAATGAAAAGTTGCAGGCCAGTTGAAAGTTCATCAGTTGGAAAAGGAGTTCATCGAGCAGCACCCACTGTTGGTACAGTGTGCTCTGACAGACAGCAGGTGAAACAAATGCTTTAACCAGGTCAACAAGGATTTCTTTTCTGTTTTGTTTTGTTTTGTTTTCTTGAGACAAGGTTTATCTGTATAATAGCCCTGGCTGTCCTGGACTTGCTTTGTAGACCAGGCTGGCCTTGAACTCACAGAGATCCACCTGCCTCTGCCTCCCACGTACTGGGATGAAAGACGTGTGCCACCATGCCCAGCTAACAAGGGTTTCTTTAGAAAATACTTCCTCAGGTCAGAGAAGATGCAGAACTGTACCTGGAGAATGATGCCATTTTGACAATTTTAAGACATGCATTGCTCTGTGTTGTTTACAGCTGTGTAGTAAAAGTCTAAGTGTGTAAAATGATAACTATGGCTGCTTTGGGGCAGGTGGGACTGACAGGATTGAGAAAGAGGCAAAATAGGGACCTGAGCTAAATCTATAATGATTTCTTTCTTGGAAAAAAGCTTAGAGCAGTGATTCTCAACCTGTGGGTTGTAAGCCCTTTGGGGGTCGAATGACCCTTTCACAGGGGCCACCTAAGGCCATCTGCATATTAGATACTTACGTTACAATTTATAACAGTTCCAGGCCATCCTGGGCTATGTCTCAAAACCCTGATTCAAAAATAAATAAATACAGGTGGTGAGCTGGTTCACTGGATAAAGGTGCATGATGCCAAAGCTGCTGACCCAGTTGATTGAAGGAGAGAACTGACTCCTGTAAGTTGTCCTCTGACTTATGAATTTAAGATTAGCCTGATCAAAATAAGCAATGTAGGGAAACCCTATCTCAAGAAAGGCAGGTGGATGAGGAACACCGTGTCTTCTGGTGTTACTCTCTTGACTGAGTGAGATAACTCAGCTTTTTTTGTTTTTTGTTTTTGGTCTTCTGATCCTAAGGAAATATGGTTCTTCATCACCTAATGGCAGCTTGCGGCTTTGCTTACATTTAATGAGGGAGGATGGGTGTGGAAGTGGGACCTGAGCTTTGTCTTGCCAAAATGCGCTCCAGATGGGTAAGAAGGAATGGTTGGATAGATGTCACAGGATGTAGGATCTGTCTTTAGCCAGTCACAGACCTATGGCTTCTCCCTGCCTGTCTATTGTCACCTCTGCTGCTTCCTGTACCCTTCACTCCTTTCCAGCAGACCCCACACCACATCTCAGTGTACTTTTGCCCCTAGCAATCATGTAGAATGGAATGGTGCTCCCTACCTAGTGCCTGGCCCTGGGCCGCGTGCTAGTCTTGCCTGCTCCACTCCAGACCCTGGCTAAGGTGTCTCCTGGGTGAGCCACCTTCCCACAGGACATTGGCACCAAATATGCTTTTGTCCTTAATCCCATGTTTGTCTCCTTTCCTAGGACTTCCCTGGGAAGCTGTGGAGGTGGAGGTGGAATGGCTCAGACTGCAGATGCTGTGTGTAACCCTAGGCAGATATCATGACCCAGCTGGACTGTCCTGGGGCTGAGAGTGGTATCTCCATCCCATGGCTGTGTTGGAGTTGTATGCAGTCGCACATATAAAGCCCCGAGTGGAGTGCCTGGGCTGTTAGGGCCAGCTGCTGCCCTCTCATTGTTTCTTCTTCTGTCCTCTTCCTTTCTGTACTTCCCTTCCTTTCTTTTCCATCTTGTTGTTTGTTTGCCCACAAAGAACAGTATGAGGAAAAACCTAGAGGTGTGAATTACAGATGGTGGGCTTGGGGGAGGGGGGGTGATAGCATCAGCTCACAGGTCACAGAGGAGTATTTGGAGGGGTCAGCAGTACTCAGGCAGCAGAGGTGGAGTGGGGCCAGAAAATCAAAGCCTTGAGCCAGGTGTAAGAGCATGTGCCTGTGATCCACCCCAGTCACCTCGAGGCTAAGGCGGCAGGATCATCCAGAGCTAGATAGTGAGTTTCTAGCCAGCCTCGGCTACATCAGATCCTATTTTTAAAAAAATGTCAAAGCCTTGAGTGCCCAGAGAAGTTTATCTTTGATGTGACCAGCCATGGGTGGATCTGCCTGGCAGTGGTTGGTGGGGTAGATTGATGGAGCCAGGGCAGAGACTAACAGTGAGGTTATCTCCCAAATGCAGTAAGACCTTGAACACTGCAGGAAAAGAATGTGTTTTCAGAATTCTGTCTTGGTGTGTTGAGGGAGTCTATCCTTAACTGCGTTTTCCTAGTGAGTTTGATGGAAGTAGGTATTGTATTAATTTGAGGGTGTGTGTGTGTGTGTGTGTGTGTGTGTGTGTGTGTGTGTGTCTGTCTGTCTGTCTGTCTGTCTGTCTGTCTTTATGGTCTTAATTACCCAGAGTCTCACTGTGCTAGCTGAGTGCTCTACCAACTGTCTGTCTGTCTGTCTGTCTTTATGGTCTTAATTACCCAGAGTCTCACCGTGCTAGCTGAGTGCTCTACCAACTGGCCACATACCCAGTCCCTATCTGTATAATTCTAAAGCAAGAAGTGCAGCAGGTGTGCAACTTGACAAGACGGGAAAAGGCCGAGAATTTGGGTCTGTCGGACTCTGAATCCACATGCACACTGTGTGGGGTGGATACTGATGGGATAGATGGAGGGTTTTACTTGGCAGGCATCAGCCGTGCAATGAGGTCCCCAGACAAAGCTGACTTGTATCCTTGGGTCTGCTGGTCAGACCTGGAGAGAACCAGCGTGCAGTTCTGACAGCACACTGAGGGCAGTCGACAGACTGGAGCCTGTTTGTAAGAGGGGAGCGGAACTGGCCTGTAAGCAGCAGGCTGTGCCCATGAGTGTCCTGGAGTGTCAGTACCAGTGCCAGCATCCTGTTGGTGGTATGCGCTCAGCTGCTACCCATTGAATAGGTACATGAGATTGAGCTTGTCCCATATCCAAGATCTCAGGGCCCTGTTGGTGTTGGCTCAAAAGAGGACTCCCCTCCCCTCCCCTTCCCTCCCCTCCTTCTTCCCCCTCCCTTCTTCTCTCCCCCTCCCCTCCCCTCCCCTCCCCTCCCCCTTCCCCTTCCCCTTCCTCTTCCTTCTCCTCTCTTCCCCTCTCCTTCCCTCTTCTTTCCTCTTTCCCCTTTTCTCTTCATCTCTCATTCCCTCTTCTTTCTTTCCTCTTTCCCCTTTGTTGTCTTTTCCCCTCTCCCACCTTCCGGTCCCTTCCTTCCTCTCTTCTCCCTTCCCATCCTTTCTCCTCCTCTTCCCTTCCTCCTTCTCTTCCTGGCTGGAATCCAGGGTCTTGCTCATGCTGATCAAGCTTCCTACCATTGAGCACTGTCCCGCAGGAAGGCAGGCTTCCCACCTAGGCTTTTCTCAGTAGAGATTCCACCTGCATAGAGAGATATCTATACCGACAGGACAGTCAAGCTTGGGTGGTAGTCACAGCTCTGCACCCTAGAAACCCATCGTCTCCATGTTTGGGCATTTTGGTCAGGGAGCATAAAGGAGAACAGCGAGGACGCTCTTTGCTCAGGGAGGGCAGCTGACAAATGTACAAGTGTAATCCTACCCACAAACAATGCTTTTTATACGATCTCTAGATAAAATGCCCTAATTTGAAACAGCATTAGATAGAATTTTAGCTAGTGGTGTGAATTGTCATCCCATCTGCTCTGTTCCATGGCCCAGTAGATCTGTAGAGCCATTTGTCACAATTTGTTTTAAAGCCTGGAAGATAAATAGTTCTGGATGCAGTCCAGACCCTCCCATGGAACCCTGCATTTGGAACAGGGAAGGATGGGTGTTGAGAAGCCCAGGGCTGGACCGAGAAGGGTGCCATGTTGTTAGGAAGATGTACCTGGTGTCTATCTCCTCAAGGGGTTGCTGGTAGTTGTCCTGATGCCTGGTGCAGTGGGAACACGGCAGACCTCATCCTCTCTAAAGCAGGATGGCCATTTGTTCATTCACTCATTTATTCAATCATTCATTCATCTGGTTTTTGTTTTTTGAGTTCTTATTCTATGGGACACTACATCCTAGAGACTGGGGAATCTAGTACCAGTATTTCTTTCTAGTCTTAAGACCTAAGATGCCACATATACCACATTATTTTATTAATGTTACTTAGGTGTGGTAGTAGCACCTGAGTTAGAAAGCATCCCTGGCCTTTACTCTTGATTGTGTTTGAAGCCTAAATGGGAAAGAAGTGTTCATGACATGTGGGTAGCGAAAATGTGCCTGTGACACAGAGAAGGGTAGAGCTAGCTGGTGGAGGGCTCCTTCCTGGGGAACGTGCTTGTGGACTGGGCTCTCTTGTTTGTTGGGATGCCTTCAGGGAGGACCTGTGACAGGGAGTGCTGTTGTGTGCATTGCGGGTACACTGGACTGGGGGCTGCAGGAGAAAGGTTGGTGATTCATCTCAAAAGCATTTATGTTTGGCATGGACCGCCTAGGGCACGGAGGGGACAACAGGGTGAGGTAAGATAAGGCTCTGGGTGGTGGTGGCCCTCAGCCCAGGTGGGGATGAGGGAAACGTCATTGTGGTGTGTACTCCCAGTACTGGAAGACTTCCTGTTGAAAGTGGTAAGGCCAGTTTCCTGGCAGACTAAGCAAAAGGGCTTGAGCTGGATGCAGCATGGAGGATAGACCTTCTCCCAGGGAAAGGGCTTCGAATTCACTGTCGTCCTACTGTGGATGTCCTATTGTGGATGCAGGCCAGAGGTTCCATGGGCAGGTTTTCATTTAATTCTTGAAATGATGGGTCTATATTTCAGTGCCCCCAAAAGATGGTGGTCATAGTGTTTGAAGAGGAGAATTCTTGGTGTTTGAGCAGTTGCCTTAAGTCTTTTCTGGAACTTTGTGAGTGTGAAATAAGAAATAGTTCTTTTTTTCTCTGCGTGTGGGAAGTCGGAAAGGGTGATGATGGTGTGGGAGGTGCCTGGGGAAGTGGCCACACTGTGTGCCACAGGAGGAGAGAGACAAGGGCCAGGGCCAAGAGGTGTTAGGGATGAGCAGAACTAGGGACAGCTCTTGAGTGAGGGTCAAATTAGGCAAGGAGGAAGAACTGACTCTGGAGGCCAGAAAGAGAGCAAGGGGAAGCCACAATAATGGGACTGTCTGGAGGAGCAGGCAGAACAGACTGAAGTGGTGAATTTATCTAAATAAGTGTCTGGATTTGGTGGCTCAAGGCGAAGTGGAAAGGAGCTGGGTTTTTGGGTCCACTGCTTAGAGGCTAGTGCTTAAGCCGCAGTTACCTAGTGCTGCCTTAAGTCTTGGTGGCTTTCATGAACTCTGACTAAAACTTGAAGAAAGTGCCGGTTCTGGCTTAGGTTGCAGACAGGTATGGGGACGCTAGGAACTGGAGTTGGGTGCTAGCTCCTGCTTCTTCAGAGTATGGTGGGTTTAGAGCAGCCAGAGCTTACACAGCAGCTCCCAGCTCCGGATGAGTGTCTCAGATTGCCTGTGGAAGTTGTATAGCATTTATTTTCTAGACTTGAAATCCCAGAGTGTGACTCTTGCTAGAATCATAGCTCATCAGGTTGCGCAGAGCCCACCCACCCTTCCAGGGTCGATCAGTGCCACTTGTCAGCTGGGTGAGGAAGGGGGTATTGTTGCTACCAGCTTGACAATGGCGTGAACAGGTGAGCTGCCTCATTGCATGGTTAGGGTGGAGGAGAGTCCCAGGCACCAGTTGAGGTTTGCTGTCAGCCTAGAGACAGGCAAGCAGCAGATGACCGAGGGCTGTGCAGGGGATGAGAGGAGGAAACCAGGAGGTGTCCTCACCAGGATAGATGTGGATGCTCACGGGCAGATGTGAGCAAGGGTGGATGGGAAGGAGGTGGGCATGGTCTGGACCACGTGCTCTTGTTTTCTTGTGTCCCTCTGGTTGCTCCAGCCACCTCCTCACTACATCTATTTTTTTTAAATCACCCAAAGATTTTTTTAAAGCAATATTTTATTAGGAAAAAGTCTAAAATTATTTTTGTCTGTTTTTACCATCTCCCTATTTTACTTTAGCTTGGATTTCTACTCATTTATCTTTGAGTAGGTAATACATGCATTTGCGCTTACCTAAAAAGAGTGGAAGAAAGCTGGGTGGGTGGATAAAGCACACGCCTTTAATCCCAGCATATGGGAGACAGAGGCAGATGGATTTCTCTGAGTTTAAGACCAGCCTGGTCTACAGAGTGAGTTCCAGTTGCATAGTGAGACCCTGCCTAAAGAGAAAAGACATGACAAGAAAAGGAAAAAAAAGTACAAAGTACGAAGTTGGTGGATTAATCATCAGTTTCTCACCCCCCCCCCAACCCTCCCTACCGTCTGGTTCCTGTGTATGTCCCCCACCAGTTTTAACTCTTTGATGTGAACTTCACAGGACCTCTGAGCTGAGCCCATCTTGAGCCTCTGGGGTCACCCTCTAAGGCATGAAGGCCTTGCCACAGCCATGGGGACCCCCTCCAGAGTAGGTGACCCATCTTCAGAGAAGGCAGAGCCTGGAGGCTGAAGGATAACCTCAGCTCTGGATTCTGTCCAGCCATTCCTAAACCTGCAATTTTAAGTGCTGCTTCTAATTCCAGTCAGATCCTTCCTCTGCTCTTCGTTCCCGCTTTCTGTGGTTTCCCAGTGTTGTTTTGATCCTGAGATCATGATTCTGCAGTTTTTCCCCTCCCATCACTTATCTTTTCCTGGCACAGAGGAGTGTGTAAGTTAAGGAAACACAGGTGCTTTGAATTGCACAGTTTAGTTCCTGGAATTAATATAGTCTTGGAGCTGAGAAGAGATTTTAAGGATTATCTGTTTTCCATTTTTTAAAAAAATTGGTATATAAAGAATTCATCCCTAGAAAGGAAACTATAACATCAAATCCTTACCCCTCATTAAGACACAATGCCCGCAGGCCCACAGGAACCCTGGCTGAGCATTATGGGGTGGATGGTGACATTCTGTGAAGCCCCTGCCCCCAACCAATCCCTGGAGCAGGAGGAGGGAAATACTTGATTCAGCTATGACAGGAATGCCTAAGCCCAGGGCATCCTCGTGGTTGGATTGTGGGACAGTGTGCCCTGCCTAGGCCCCAGGCTTACTTTTTAGCTGGCCTTCAAAGGGACAGATTGCCACTGAACTCTGGGTAATACCCAAACGTTCTCGAGGAAGCCAAGAGCTGTGTCTCCGCAGTGCGCACCATCGATCCATAGCATTTGAAGCTATTTTTCTCTGCAAGCATCCACAAAATTCATTACTTTACAATGAGCCTGGCAGGGATCATGGCAGTGAGAAGCTCTATACGGGTCCCAGACTCTCTTTCTTCTGGAATTTTGCCTTGGCAAGTAAATCAAATACCCAGTAAACACACTGTGTCACCATCCCTAACTGGCCAGGGAGATTTAGAACTTGATCAAAGCCCTTTCTGTCTGTCACGTTGTCTACTCCTCACGGTGGTCTTCATTTTCCTAGGCTCAGCCTGCTCTCCCCGTGCACTAGTGCTGGGCCCTGTGGCTGTACAGGTATGGCCAGCTAATCCTGCCAGACAAGGTCAGCAACAATTAATGGGCATAATCTCTTTTTTTACCCACTAGAGCCAAATTTCCTTGGATGGCTTCCCAAAATCTGGAAAAAGGATTGAATAGGGGAGAACTGAAAACTTACCCTACAGTCCCATGAACTCATCCATTGGTCCTGGTGTCTGTTCTGTCTCTGCAGGGTAGACATTCCCTGCCTCCCAGGGTAGCCCGTTCCAAATGCTGAAGCCTTAGTTAACCTTAAAGCTGGTGCCTGAGAAGCTGCTTAAATCCTAGGGTCACCGCCAGATAGCAGTCTGCCTTGCTACTTAGGGATGCTGGCCCCCTCCTCCAATCCCTGTCTTACCTAGCTGCTGCACACAAAAGCGCTCCGAAACTATTTCCCCCCAGCAGCAGATAGAGTGGGAGTCCTGAGGGCAGGGTACGATCAGTTCTGAGTTTTGATGCTCAAGAAGGCATTTGAAATGTGCAGCCCATTGGAGAGTCGATCTTTGCAGAGGCAGTCACTCATGGGATTGTTTCCTAAAAAAACTCCCCCTCCTGGTTTTTGTTTTTTTGTTGTTGGTTTTTTGCTGGGTGTGTGTATTGCTGGAGATGGAACCCAGTCCCTTTTCCTAGGCTAAGCACATGGCCTGCTGCTGAGGCCACCCCACCCCAATCCAGGGTTATTTTCCAGCATGAATGTCTCCTTTGTCCTTCCCCTTTCTTCTCAGTCAGCTCTCTGAGCCCTTCTTGGTTGAATGTGTAAATTTGGAGTTCACTGCTTTCCAGGGATGGGCTCTGTCCTGGTGACTTTCACTGTCTTGACCGTTTTGGCCAGCAAAGCTCTTTGGGAAGCTTCAGAATATGCAGCTGATAGGAACGGTGAGTGGATCGGTGAGAGGATCGAATGGCAGGTATTTTTAAGCGGCCTTGAATTAACTGTCTTCTGGCATCCTTCTGCAATCGATGGGCAGGTTATTGTGGCCTGGGTAGGCACCTGCTGTCAGAATCCTTGCCATCCCGGCAGCTCTGTGACTTCCGTCTCTGCTCCTTCCGTCTTGCTGAGCACTGACTGTAGGCGATGATTTTTAGAGCTACAAGGCAGCTGTCACCTAAGAGCTGGGAGGAGTTCTGGATGGCTCTTAGGACACCCCCTGTGTACTTCTGACTCTTGTCCACATTTACATGCCATCTCTCTTGCCAGACTGCCAACCCTACGCTTCCCCCATTCCAGTCCCTGTGCAAAAAAAAAAAAAAAAAAAAAAAAAAAAAAAAAAAAAAAAAAACAGCCCCCCCCCCCCCAACTAGGAACAAACAAAATCATGGCAAGGATGGCTAGTTTCGGATAATGCCTCTCTTATCTTTTGTTGTCTTCTAGAGAAGGCTTAATCTACTCTGAAATAGGAGGGGGCTCCTTGGGGAACCCCTTACAGATTCTGAGCTGAATCTGCATCATGGTGGGTGGAGGCTTTGAACCCTCCCTGCTGGGTCAGCCCCTGCTGCAGATGATCACAACCCAAATCCTGCAGTCTTGACTGCTGTAGGCCCCTCACTCAACAGCAGTTTAGAAATAGCCCTGCAGTGTGTGTCATGTCCTTGGCCTGTCAGAGTCGGTTCGAGGAGGCCTGCACATTGATGCTCCAGCTTCTGCTTTCTCAGGATTCTTCGGGCCATCTGCCATCAGGTGCCCTCTTTATGTCCTGGAAGGGTGATCTGAATCCGGGCTCATGGTGTCCGCTAATGGTACTTGGACGCATCTGATTGGGAGACAGAACAGCAGAGATGTGCTAGAAGGTTCAGAGGGGATCAACATGGAATTGAAAGTTTAATAACTCAGAAAATAAGGAGTCTTCAGGAAAGTGACTAAGCTTAAGAAATAAAGGAAATGAGGTCAAATCTGTTCCTCCAGACAGCAGTTAGAATCCGAAGCAGAGGGCAGCTGACACCCACACCCCTGCCCACCTTACCACACTGGCTCCTATCTCTGTTCCCTGTTCCCACCTCACCCCTTTGGTCACAATTCCTGTCACAGTTGCACAACCTCAGGGTGGTCTGCATCAAAATACTTCCCTGTGACACCTTTTGTGGGTTTTACAATGCAAATGATTTGAGAAATTGCCTATGATCCATTGCTGTGATCATAAAGGCAATCCACCTGGTGTGGAATTAGAAAACGCAGTGCAGGGAAGAACCATCCCGTTACTCAATTACCCAGTGGGATTATACTGTAGATGCTAAGATGCCATGCTTTCCCCCATGCATTTGGAGGGTGAGGGAGTAGTTTTCTTTGGAAAATTACTTTCAACTCCTTTTATAACTTCTTTTCCTTTTACTTGGTAACATGTTTTAAGAATTTTTAGATGTTTATGTTTTTCTCTGTATTTTTATTGGGGTGGTGTTGGGGGGGACTGAACCCAGGGCACGCTTACTGCAGAGCTAAACCCCTAGTATTTGTGTGTGTGTGTGTGTGTGTGTGTGATTTTTTTTTTTTTTTTGGTTTTTCAAGACAGGGTTTCTCTGTGTAGCCCTGGCTGTCCTGGACTCACTTTGTAGACCAGGCTGGCCTCGAACTTACAGAGATCCACCTGCCTCTGCCTCCCAAGTGCTGGGATTAAAGGCGTGCGCCACCACCGCCCGGCTGTGTGTGTGATTTTTAATGACCAGATAATACTTCACTAGTGAGGAGATGCTGTGTTTTACTAAATACATTCTTTGGTTTGCTTTTTTTGTTCCAAGGAGTTAAGACAAGGTCTCATTATGCAGCCCAGGCTGGCCTCAAATTCTTGATCCTTTTGCCTTTGTCACCCAAGTGCTGGGCCTCCAGGTGTGTACCACCAAGGATCTGTTGTTTCTTAGTGGACCTTTTTGTGTGTGTGTGTGTGAGCTCCTCCCATGGTACAGTTGGCCACATCCACCCATCCTGGCCCTATAGTCTCCTGATGAATTGCTGTACAGTTCACCTCTGCCCCAAGGTTACTTTGTGTCGCTGTGATGCTGATTACTTTGTGTTACTCAGAAGAACAAGCCAGATGGACTGCCAAGCTCACTACCTATGTGTAGTCATGCTCAGTGTGTCTTCCTTGAGTTGTGCAACCCCAGGGCTTCCCACAGATGACGGCAATATGCCACAGCCTGGACCACCAACAGTGGACACCAGGGACGAGGGGAAGGGAAGAATGATGAATGTCACCATAAGCAGCAGGTGCGTGGGAAATCTCCAGTAGCCCTGTCATTGCTGGAGACTATTTATTTTTACTTGAGTGCAGAGATTGGTCCCTGGAAAATGCTAGACTTGTTTCCGGGACCACCGGTGCTTAGGTCACTGCCATTAGCAGTTAAGTCTGTTGACAGACTCCAGGTGCACATGTGACCACACACAGCTCAGCCTGGGTAGAATGAATACATGCCATAAATGGACCCAAACCCATGATATTGAGGACTACTTTAAAAAATTTGGGGGGACAACTCAAAACTGAGCTCAGGGGGTGAAGATGCTTGTTACACAAGTTCAGACACTTGGAACCCAAGGTGGAGGAGAGGACAGACTCCAGAGCTGGCCCATAGTTTCTACACACGTGCCATAACACACCTGTCCACACACATCCTACACACATTTGTACACGAACTCATAACCATAGCATAACTGTTGGAGATGATGTAAGCTGAGTGCTTGGAGCTTAGATGCTGGCTGGGTGAATGGCATGCCACCGAGGGCAGAGTGTCCGGGGCCCTGCAAACGCCAC
>CAJQZJ010016855.1:474810-485082 GCA_907164525.1 Lophiomys imhausi | reverse complement strand
GGGCAGAGTGTCCGGGGCCCTGCAAACGCCACGGCTGGTGGGGAAACGATAGGCATGAGGTAAGAATGACGCTCACGTCAGCACCACTTTAGCAGGCGGTGGGTCAAAACTTCCAGAGTCTGACTTCACGGTTTATTTTTGCTACACATTTAAGCACAGTAAAACTTAGGGAGGAGGTTTCCACATGACTGTTGTCACAACCAATCTTTAGGCATAGCTACATAGAAACTCCCCAGAAAAGTAGCAAAGCACCTCTTTACAATAAGAATGAGTACTGGAGGCTGATAAACGGTGCTCAGAGTAAGGGCCTAGGGAGGAAGGAATTGTATAAGCAAAAGGATAGATTCTACTCATGGAGGATGCAAAGTCCATAAGGAACTTATGTAAAGTCTTTCATAAGGAAGGGTTCTAGCCACTGAGAGACAAAGCTCAGGGCCTAAACAATGCTCAGGGTTTGGGGGGCATTCAGGAAGGCTGACTCCAAAGAAAAGCAAAAAGATTACCAGGTTGTTGGACAACACCCACTCCAGCCTTCTGGGTGACCAGGTGTCAGTCCCTTTCTTCCTTTGAAGAAATAGGCAAGTGTTTGACAAGTCTGGTTCCTCCCATGGTTTCTCTAAGCTGTGCCTCCTACAGCAGGAGAACAAGGGGATAGACGCTTGGGTGAGCAAGGGATTCAAGCTGCACAGCTTTCTTCTGGCGAGCCTCTGGGATGCTCTGAAATCCTGCCATGCGTCTTTTTATATGCATTGTCTGCTCTTTGCCCTCCTTGCTTCTCCCTCACCTCAGATAAGGCTCATCTCCAGTCATTCCACCAGACTACTGAGAGGCCCACTGCAACACTTCCAGGGGACCTAGTGAGGAGGGCAGTGACTAGCAGAGCCTGCCACGGAGCTAGAAGAGCACTGGAGATTTGCACAGGGGAGTTTCTCAGCGCTAGAGGGGCTACAGAAAATGCTCTGCTCCTCCAACCACCCCCACCGAAAGCCTCTGAATTCCTTGCAGGCTAGTATACCCCATTTGTTTTCTAACTCCACTGCCTGGGTACTGGGGGACAGAATGAAGACACTGTGTTGGTAGATATGGCAGACTGAGTTTACTGGGGCAGAGGCCACTCCTTCATAGCCAGGCCTTGTTTCTGAGGCCATTGGAGAAGCCCTTCTCAGCCTACTGCCTCTTTGCTGGCTGAATGAGTGACACTGCCCAGGGAAGCAAGAGCCAGGACTAGCAGCCCCCTTTAGTGGCCACATTGGGTAAAAGTAACTTTTATTCTCCTGATTGAATTGTCCTCTAGGAGGCTTACAGCCTCCCCCTGCTAATCTAGGCCTAGTCCTGGAAGCTTCTACCCTCTGTACAATCTAATGTAGGCCCAGAATGATTTCAGCCTCTGAGACTTATTGTTAATTTTTGTTTTTGAGACAGGGTTTCTCTGCATATCCCTGGCTGTCCTGGACTCACTCTGTAGACAAAGCTAGCCTTGAACTCACAGAGATCTGCAGGCATGCACCACCACACCCAGAAAGACTTACTGCTGAATAAGCTCATGTTTTCTAATTCTATCTTAACTCTGATTGGCTGGTTCAACTCAGCTGTTCTGGCTCAAACTCCTCTCTAAGATGACTGACGCAAACTGGTTTCTCTCAGCTTCTAACTGAATTATTCTGCTTGGCCTCATAGTGACTTTGGCAATCTGTTCTAATCTTCTGGCTCCTCATTCTCTGACTTGTTCTGAATTCACCTGTGACTAGCTTGTTCTATCTCTGCAACCTGTCTCTGTATAACTGTCCCAGTAAAATTGCCACCTCTCCCCCTCTGTGCTGCTCCCTCAAGTAGCTTCCCTTTTCCTCTCTCTTCTTGAGATTCGGGCATATCCTATCCTGTCAATTTTTTCTCTGATTTGTCCTCTGTCTGGCACTCAATTAGACATTACTTTCAAACATGTGTGCTTTCTTCTGCAAACTAACTTTACCTTCATTGTTTGGGATTAAAGGTGTGTCTATTTCCAGCCAGAGTAGCCATGTTGCTGGATAAAATCCATCTACAATGTTGGGCATCATGCTTCAAGGGTGTGTAGATGACATCCTGCATCTTTTGGGAGGATACCCAGGAGAGAAAAAAAAAATGCTGGAAGCCAAGGAGGAGGAGTTCATTTTTCTGAGCTTCCTTGTGTGGGTGGTGAAACTCCAACTTAGTTATCAATTCTATTTATGGATAAGTATAAACTGTAAGATTAGGCTGGTAGAACAGTTACTGGGCTGGTGGGAGGCCGGCAGCCCTGGCCTGCCTTAACTGGAGGCCTGACCTGTCCTAAGAAAAAAGCCTTGGATCAAGGGTGGCCTTCACCATCTGCAACCTAAACTTTGTAAACCAATATCCTCATTAATAACGATAAGTTGTTATGTTAGGCCAGCAGAGTGGCTGGTGAAGGAGCTGGTGGCCTGGCTGGAGATCAACAGGCCTGACTTGCGTTAGAAGCCTATAGGCCTGGTGGGGTGGCTTGGCGGGGCAGCTGCTAGATATTTGTTAATAACTTTAAATTGTTATATTAAGCCAGTGAAACAGGCAGTGGTGACCTGGCAGGGTAGCTGCTGGGGCCCGCTATGAGCCCCGTGACTGGAAGCCTGTAAGCTTTCCAATCTGAAACCAGCAGCGGTCTTTCTCCCAATAATTAATTACACCAAGACCTTTTAATTCAACACTTAACCCTCAGCTGGGCAGACTCTTAACTAGCTAATCCAAGTTAACCTGGACCACCTAATCCCAAACAGCCATATGGCCTTTTGCACCTTCCAGAGCTCTCAGACACATCTGTCTGCTTCCTTGTCTCCAGGCAGAGGGCAGAGAGATTCCTCTGTGTAATACCCAGGGTTCCTTTCTCAGCACCAGGAAGTCCCACCTTCCTATACTCTTTCTGCTCAGCTAATTGACCATCATCAGCTTTTCTTAACCAATCAGAGAATGCCTCAGAAGGGGAGGTAACCAGATCTCAGTGTTGAAATCAGCCTTTGAGAACCAATGTGTGAGACCTTCCTCCAACAGGATGATGGGTTGATAGGGCCAGTGAAGATGCAGAAACTCGGCTTTGCCAGAGATGGAGGATCTGGGGGACTGGAGTCCAGAGGCTGAGATAGCAGCAGTAGGAAATATGGATGTACTCTGATGGGGAGCCTGGCCTGTGCTGGCTCTCTGCAGTTCCTTTACAGGAACTCACACTGAGCCTGTGGTCCACAATGCCCAGAGAGCAGTGCCACGAGGCTGCCCTTTGCAGCAAGCAGCCCAGACCTAGCTCATTTCCGTCCTTTCTGAGACCAGACAGAGAATGAGTGGGCAGGGTAATTATAAGGCGAGCATCTACAGGCAAGTACTCTGATCCCATCCTTTAATTTGCACCATCTAGAAAATAGAAAGGATTTGGATACTTACATTCAGACAAGCACTGTGACTGACAGCTGCTTTGCCTCCAAGAGAGGTGGAGAGAAGTGTTTTCCCTGTGTCTGTGGGTGCTGGGTTGTGGGACAGGCTGCAGATTGTTCGCTGCTGCCCATCCTCCTGGGTCTTCTTTCATGCCTTCTGTAGCATGGGCATAAGGGGGAGAGAAGGAGAGGGGTGAGAGGGAAGTAGGACTCTGGGATACTTCCTCTACTTCTTCAGGAGGGGAGTGAGGTTGATACAGGTGGGGGCGCAGAATTGAGAGTAAGGGAGGTGTGGCCTTTGGGCTGTGAGATGCTGTGCCTGTCACTGGAGGAAAGACCAAGGGTCCCTAAAAACAAGCCTGAGCAGCAGAGAGGTGGATATTGCTTTGGGGATGGTCCTTTTACTGGAAGATACACTAAGTGGTCACTGAGACAAAAGCAAGGAATCGTATCAGTTCAGATGAGGAAAAGACAAGGCATGTTAAAAAAAAGGTTTGTCAATAATAAGGAAAAAATACATACATACATACATACATACATACATACATATATACATACTACATACATACACACATACATATATGATCCAGATACCATCAATATGAGATCACCCTGTGATGTAATACTATATACCTGTA
This sequence comes from Lophiomys imhausi, assembly GCA_907164525.1. NCBI lineage: Eukaryota > Metazoa > Chordata > Mammalia > Rodentia > Muridae > Lophiomys > Lophiomys imhausi. The sequence goes on along the minus strand of CAJQZJ010016855.1, from coordinate 481,031 downwards.
TAAAGGAATATATATCAATATAAAGTATATTTATTTATTTTTAAAGATTTTTAAAGATTTATTTTATTTTTCTAGCATGTATGTATGTATGTACACCACGCTTGTGCCTTCGGAAGCCAGAAGAAGGTGCTGGAGTCATGGCTGGTTGTGAGGCTATCTTGTGAGTGCTAGGAATTGAACTGGGGTCTTCTGCAGGAGCAACAAGTGCTCTTAACAGTCTCTAAAGTATAATAGTTACGTGAAAATTCTGAACAATACTGTATGTTTTCCCTGGTTATAAGCACAAGCCCTATATCAAAGGTCTGAGAGAGTTGTCTGTGAGTTATATTTGTGACAATCTGAGGAGATGAGGAAGAGCAAGATTAGTATAGTGATCAGAAGAGTTAGTGATACTCTGATTAAAAAAAAAAAAAAAGAACAAAAGAACAAAAACCAAGCTGATCTTCTGACGTAAGTAAAGAGAGCTCTTATCTCCAGTGTTTCCAACTTGTAGTTTAGCAGCTTCAGCACTGGATCATGAAGGACTGCTTTGAAGCACAGACCAGCCCTAAGAGACTAGCTGAGTGTTTGTGTGGGACTGGCCGAGTGCTGGGTCAGCAGTGTAGGTGTCAGGGACATAAAGTCATCTGGGGCAAAGTGAATCATTGGTAGTTACACCTTCTTAGAAGTGGCATTAATAATTTAACATTTATTAATCATCTTTAGGTCATTTCTATTTTAGGCACCCACTGGAGGAGACTCACATTTTTTTTTTTAAGACTGAAAAGATGAATGGATGATACTCTTGCCCTTGAGTCTCTCAACAGCCCAGGCCTCCTGTTGGTTCCCTTAGCCATTAATTTTGTATCCCTGCTTCTAAAGCCTTGCCCTCTGCTCTGTCTTCCAGCTGCCCCTAGAGCGATGATTCAGAAATATGAATCTAATCCATCTCCCCATTTACTTCAGGGCCTTCCTCAATTCTCCAGTCCTGGAGGAAGATTGCCTTTATTAATATGTCTCCCAGTGCCCTCTCCTAAGTGAAATTGAAGTGCCCTCGGGTCACAGGACTGACCCAGGCCAACTTCCTGCTCAGCCTGGAGCTGGAGCAATGTTTCCATGTGTGTTCTTTGAGGCATAGGTCAGATGTCACGTGCTTCTCTGAAGCTTTTGTACCAGGGTGAGGGGGTTTCACCTGGCACCTTGCTGCCAGTCATAGGAGTCACTGTCATTTCTCTTGGGGTATCAGCTTAGATTAAATATCAGCTTAGATTTTACTTATCCAACCCTCCCACTTCTGTCTTGGAATCCATCATATGATAGGCTCTGAAGAGATGGTGAGGGAAAGAGTAGCATGTGCAACGGTTATCTTGGCTGTGTAACAAATCACTCCTAGACTCAGCAGCTTAGAGCAGCCACTGTGTTATGCTTACAGAATTTGTGGATTGGAAACTTTGGGCAGAGCACAGTGGGCTTGGCTAAGGCCTTATCTGGGGAGGTTTCTTAGGCTAGGAGATATATTGCATACTTTGATCATATTTGTCACCCCTAATCCCATTACCCCATTTTTGTCTCATCTCCCCAACCCCTATTCTCTTCTGAAGGGACAGTTTTGATGAAAGTGAGGACTCATACAGGTCTGTGTGCCTGTGGTGTTACACGGTCATCCTCAGCTATCTCCACAACACACATGCCATTTCTAGATCTTAGCCTGGCATGGCACTGACCTAGTCATGGCTTTCATGTTTAATGTACTTTATTGTCTACTGTTCAGCCCCATTTCCCCCCCCACCGTCGCACCCCCACCCGGTTCCTTGCCTCAGGCTCTGCACTGTAACACCACGGCGTGTGCGGAACTCCTAACTTGCTGTGAGGGTTAAGTCAGGTCATCCGTGTGAGTGTGAGGAACTGTGACACATACTGTTCAGAGTTCGGTGAGGCCAACTGACAAGCTTGTGTCTGCCTGTGTCCTCACCTGGCAGGGGTGTCTCGTTTCCTACCTCTCTTGGCCTTAGGCTGGCAGTTGAGACTCCCCAGAGGCTGTCACTGATGTGTTGGTTGCAATGCCCTTTGGGCCCTTTACTATCTGGAGACTGTGTGTCTTGACTGCTCAGCTGGCCTGGTTTAGGTTCCCCTAGACATCGGGGGCTCTCTGGGTTCCCCATCATTTCATTCAGGGCGGGCTAGGCCAGAAGGCAGATAAGTGCTTGATCACTTATGTTGGACACTCACCGAGCCACGGCGCCAGGGAAAGCCATTAGTCATGTTCTGTGTCGTGGAGAAAGTTACTTAACCTCGAAGACCATTTCCTCCTCTGGTAAGTGTGGCCATAATGAATCGACCTCATTCAGTCGAGGATGAGTCCAGGTGAGGTGATGTGTGCAGAGCTGCGAAGGCAGGGCCCTTCCCTGGCTCATTCATCTTTATCTCCAAATGCCATATACTTGCTAATTTAAAAACTGGAGAAAATGGAGAACAGGAGATGTTGCTGTACTTGTAACAGGCAAGAGGCACCCCACCCTCCCCGCTCAGCCGCTCAATACAATACTGGAAGTGCTTTGTTATTCCCAGGGACAGGGTTCCGACATATTTTCACTGTGTACAGAATGCTGCCTTGCATCTTTAACACAAAGTTAAACATTAATGTTCCTTTTAATACTCTTATATTTAGAGCTTTCATGAGGCCCATTTTTAGATCGATATCTCATATCAGCAGAAGTGAGATGAAATTTTAAAATGCTCATTTGTTGGCTTTCAAGTATTGTTTGCTCTCCAGGGTTCCCCAGGAGACTGGTGCGTGGTGTATTACATCATTCCCAGATTCTGTTTCTATGCATGTATATATGTGTGTATATATGGTATATATGTACGTGCGGGTGCATGTGTGCGCGTGCGCGCAGACACACACCTGGAAGTCAGAAGTCAACCTCAGGTATTGTTCCACAAGCACCACCAACCTTTTAATTTTTTACTTTAAGTTTTATTTTATGTGTATGGGTGTTGTGCGTGCGTGTCATGTATGCCTGTAGACTATGTGCATACCTGGTGTCTGTGGAGTTCAGAAGAGGTTGTCGGATTCCCTGGAACTACAGTTAACAGATGGTTGTGAGCCATCATGTGGTTGTTGGGAATTGAACTCAGATCCTCTGGATAGCAGCCAGTGCTCTTAAGTACTGAGCTAGTGTCTAACTCCATCTGCCTTGGTTTTTGAGATAGCGCCTCTCACTGGCCTGTAGCTCATCAAGTAGGGTACACTGGCTGGCCAGCAAGGCCCAGCTATCTGCCCATTTCCAGTTCCCCAGAACTGGGATTAAAAGTGGGCATTGCCACATTCAGCCTTTTTGTTTGTTTGTTTTTGTTTTTTGAGACAGGATTTCTCTGTGTAGCTCTGACTGTCCTGGTACTGGGTTTGTAGACCAGACTGGCCTCGAACTCACAGAGATCCGCCTGCCTCTGCGTCCCAAGTGCTGGGATTAAAGGCGTGCGCCACCACACCTGACCCAGATCTGTTTTTAATGTGTGTTCTAGGGGTGAAAATTGAGTCCCCATGTGTGTGTGGTGAACACATTGCTGACCTAGCTGCTACCGGAGCCCTGTTCCCATAGTCTAGTTGTTTTGGTAAATCGGTATTCCTGACTGCCATGCAGGGCCACTCCTGGCTGTCACATGAGATCCCTATTCCCATGGTCTAGATATTTGAATATGTGCGCAGCCATACATCTTGGACATAAAAAAAATGGATCCTGTAATAAGAGATATATGTCTCCGAACCCCAAGGCATGTTTCAAGAAATGAATGTGAGGTGTATGGGTTGCTCTCCGGTCCTGGACTGTTGAATTGTGTCACCCTGAGCCGGGCTCACTGGCACTCAGACATAGTGAATATGGATGCATCCTTGGACAAGCAGTGTCTTCATGATTCGGTTGTGAACCTTTAACACCTGAACCATGTCTCAGCCCTGGGCAGGCAATCTTGAAAGCTAATTAGGTGATTGATATGGAGACAGACAACTTCACCTGCCTACAGAACTTGGCCCTTTTGGGCATTGGATAATTCTTTTGAGGATCTTTTGAAATACATGGGTTTTCCTCCTAGAATATATAAATATGCATGTGATACAGTTATACATTTAATCTTAGATTGGAAGGAATCTCTGTTACACACACACACACACACACACACACACACACACACACACACTCACACACACTCAGGATAAATTAGCCCTAACTAATAACAACAATAAATGTTGACATTTTGGGGCAGCGGTGGGGGCTGGGGTGGGGTGTCTCTGTGACTCAGGAATTGAGTAATATTTCAGACTCATAGTCTCCCAAGAAGCAACATCCTCTCTGGACTGGCTGGGATGTGAAGGATTGACTAGGGCTGGAAGAGCCACTCTTGTTAGCTCTGTCTGCTGCTAACAGGTTAGTGTTGGCTGGTGACACCAAGCCTCAGGTGAGCCCCATCTGGTTGTTCTGATGTCCTCATATGTGGTCTAGGAGAGGCAGTGCTGAACCTGGAAGGCATCCTAACGTACCACTGAAGGGTTCTTTTCTTCCTCTTTTTTTTTTCTTTTTGTGAGATGGTCTCACTATATAGCTTTGACTGGCCTGGAACTGTGTAGGCCAGGCTGGCCTCGAACTCACGGAGATCCACCTGTTTCTGCCTCTGCCTCCCAAGAGTACTGAGATTAAAGATGTGTGCTACCATGCCTGCCATCACTGAGGGTTTCTGTATAGGGTTTGGTTACATGGGTATGCCTCATTAAATCAGTGGCTGTTAGTGATTGGACTCAGTCTCCAGGCCCTCTCCTGTTCCTGGAGGTCTGGAATGGAGCTGAAATTTCCAACCTGCTATTCGTGGCCACCTTTAGAAACTCTAAAGGCCCACCTTGAATCATCTCATTAGCACAAATTCTGAAGTGGTTGGAAGAGGCTCACTGTGTACAGAAGCCTTCTGCCATTAATACTGCCAGGGGAGTTAAGGACTGAGGACTAGACCAAGCATGTATGTGTATGAAGTATGTGTAGATGTGTATTGCATATATATGTTGCACACACACACACACACACACACACATATATATATAGTGTATGCAAATGTTTATTATACTAGTAAATATAGAAGAAATTTTATATTGCAGTCAGACATCATTTTTATTTTGGGGTAAAACTTTGGTTCATACTCCTTGCAGAGGCATGCAATATAAAAAGGGAAATAAAATCACTTGTCCTGTGGTCTACTATTTATTTTTTAGTCCTTTTTACAGGTAACATTTGATCTTTCCTTTCTTATTGCAGAAGTAGCATTTGCCTATTACAGTGTAGCCTTAAGAGTACAGAACGTCTGCAATTATAATTATTATTTGTTAAATAAATGGCCCTCATGGGGCAGAACCTGCTGTTGCATACTAAGAAGGGAGTTGGTCAGGGAGTGCCTTTGGTAAAGCTGGGGGCCTGGTCTGTTTGAAGGCAGCAGAAATTAGCTCCACAAAGACTTTCCAGGTCGCTGAGGGGTATGGTTGTGGAAGGGGAAGGGGAATTAGTCTATTGAGAAGAAAGTTCACTTTATTTCTGTTTTAAGGTGTACTCTCTGCTGGGTATGGTGTGGTATATACACAGCATTTGGGAGGCTGAGGCAGGAGGATTGCCAAAGGTTTAAAACCAACCCTGCTATATAACAAGACCATATCTGAAAAACAAAACCAACCAACCAACCAACCAACCAAACCCCCCACTTTCTACGACCAGCTCTATTTTCAGGGCTGCAGAGCTGTTTGTAGGGTGGGAGGGAAGTGACAGAGATAGTACACAAGTATGACTGGCTGTGAGTAAAGTGTGGACGGCGTTTGTTTATTTGTCACGACTGATATCTGCTTCCTGTCTGGAGTTGCTTTGACCCTGCTGCCCTGGCTCATTCAGGCCACTTAACACTGTTTAGTCCTTGTGGGAAGGCAGGGTATAGGATCTGAGCTTGTCTGAGGTCTGCGAGCTGGATGCAGTCTGGTTAAACTCATTATCAGATACTGCGTCAGGAGAGGCTTGGCTGTTTTCTTTGGACAAGAAGAGAGAGAATGGCACTTTGTGGAATCTTCAAAACCAGGAGCTGAAAACTGTTGAGAGCTATCTGTTAGAATGTGTCCATTCATTTGGACACCTGACTGGTCCTATACGGAAAGAGATACATAAGGCTGACGTGTGTGTGTGTGTGTGTGTGTGTGTGTGTGTGTGTGTGTGTGTGTG
>CAJQZJ010016855.1:437800-474800 GCA_907164525.1 Lophiomys imhausi | reverse complement strand
TGTGTGTGTGTGTGTGTGTGTGTGTGTGTGTGTGTGTGTGTGTGTGTACACACGTGCGCATGAGCACTAAAGGCCAGCATTCTCCATTGCTTTCCGCTTCATTTCCTTTCAGACAGGGTCCCTTACTGAGCCTGGAGCTTGCCAGCTCTGCTATACTATACACCTGTCTGCCCCTTCCCAGCACGGGGATCACAGGCCTGCACTACTGTGTCACCTTTGTGTTCAGTAATGGGGATCTGAACTCATTATGCTTGTGTGGCCAACTAAGCTGTCCCCCCAACCCCATCGCAGACAGTTCTTAAGTCTGATATGCATATTTAGGGTTACACTGGAGCATTTAAAAATCTTGATGCCTGTGTCAAACCCCATGCTGCTGAGGAGATGATAAGGACACTTCACCACCAAGCCTTGTGACCTGAGTTCAAACCTTGGAAACCACATAGTAGAAGGAGAGAACCAGTTCCCCCAGGCTGCAGCCCAGATTGATGACATCATAGGAGGTACTTACTTTCTGAAGCTTCTCCTACCTCAGTGCTTCTGTGAGTCCATTGTGGGTCCAGAGATGAGATGCAGTTCATAAAGGAAGGTGCTAGAGTTCTCTGACCAGCTCTCAACCACCTTTGTGATGGGTGGGGCATGTTTGTGGCTGTTCAGTGACAGATCACTGGAGTAGAAAGCAGACCAAATGTCCAGCTGGCCTAATGTTATGATTGTAGTTAAGTTGTTCTCATAGTGTTGGGCATTCCAGGAGTGACTCCAGTGTTTGACTGAACTGTCACAACGTGTGTGTCTGCATGTATTTAAATTCTCATAAAAGTACCCAAAACTCATGTTAGGCTCCAAAATGTTAACATATTAAAAATTACTGATAGTTGCCTTCTCTGTGGCTCTAAATATAGCAATGGCTGTACATCAAACAGAATGTAACAGGTTCACTTATCACTTGTCCTGCTTAGGTACCCCCTCCCCTGCCCATGTATGTGTGTGTGCAGGGAGATTGGAGGGGTGGGTTGGGTTTGGGTTGAGGGAGTGGTGTGGGGATGCACAGTTGTCCAAGTGTATGCTTACGGAGGGGAAGTCAATGATGGGTATCGTCCTTAGTCACTTTCTGACATTATTCTTTGAGACAAGGTCTCTCACTGAACCTAGAGCACCCCCTTGCTCTACCCCCTTCCCAGAAGTTGACTAAACCTGCCGGCCAGTAGTCCCTAGGGTGTGGGTCACCTTGCCTAGCTAGAAGGTGCTGGGGGCTTATTCTTGTGTCTCAATCATGTTAACTGACTAAGTTCTCTCCTCTACCCATCCCTGCCTTTTGTAAAACAAAATATATGTACTTTTATCGTTCTCATTTTTCTGCTTCTGCCGAAACCAGGATGGGGTTCTCTGTCTTTTTGAGACAGCCCTGTATAGATGAAGTACCACAGGACCTCGCTCTGCACTGCTGGCCTTTGGAAATCTGTTGTCTTGCAGATTAGATTAGGCCAGCTTGCTTTGAGGCCCAAGGGCCATCTGCGCCAGACTGAGGTGCTTCTCACTGGGATTGGCATTATCCCACCCCCTTAGAGGCTGAGTCAGTCTGCTTGAGATAAGTTTCTACTGTAAAAGGCCAGGTTTCATGGGACTGGGCTGAACTTTGGGTAGGTGTGAGCAGCCAAGATGTGGTCATCCCTGGGAGGCTACTGAAATAGCCTTGAACAGTTACTGACCAAGGATGCTTTAGCCAGCTTGAGACTTAGCATGGTTTGTTGTTGTTTTGTTTTTTGAAATAGGATTTCTCAGTATAATAGGCCTGGCTGTCCTGGACTCACTCTGTAGACCAGGCTGGCCTTGAACTCATAGAGATCTGCCTGCCTCTGCCTACCAAGTGTTGGGATTAAAGATGTGCTCCATCATCCCTGGCTCACTTAGCATGTTTATTGAGTACTAACTGTTATTAGGCCCCAAGTCAGGGGTTTTATAGACATCTTATTGAATTTTTTTCCATCTTGCACATGGGGGAACTGAGGCTCATAGTGCCAAAATAACTTATCCAGAGTCTCAGCTGGTGAGTGACAAAGCCAGCATTGCAAAGTTGTCCTGTCTAAAGTTCCTTTTGCAAGATGAGGCCAAGGTCTGGAGACAAAAGTGGGTGTCCAAGATGACATGGCTGGGTCTGGGCTCAGCTGTGCTAACTTCTGAGCCCAGGCCTCAGATGCTCTTTCTGCCACGCATTGATGTCCCTGGCATTTGCCACACCTAGCTGCTGCCCAGGGACCATGCAGAGAGAGAGGTATCTCTCCCATGCTTGAGTGGCTTAGGAATAGTCAATGTTGTGCTGATAAACCAATCTATTTTCTGTTGCTGTAACAAGGTACCTAAAGTGGAGTGTTTTATTTTTAAAAGGGTTTTTTTTTTTTTTTAAGCCCATGGTTTTAGAGACCAAAGGCCAAACACTATTGACTGGCCCTATGTGTTTTGCTTCTGATGAGGCCCCATGTCACAACATGGCAGATGGTATTCTAGCAGGAAAATGTGCAAGATGGAGGTAGGAAGCTAGAGATGGAGGATTTGGTCTGTTTTGTTTTTGTTTTTTTTTTTTTGTTTTTTTTAAATGATAGCACTCCCTTTGGAAACTAACTCATCCTAGGTACTAGCATTGATCCCTTCCAGTGTTCCCAGTGACCTCTTGACCTTGCCCTAGGCTTCTCCTCTTAAAGGTTCCACCCCTCTCACCTCACCTCACCAAAGGCTGGGGGCTTCCAGCATATGCACTCTTGTCAGGCACCGCCAGACTACATTCAAAGAGGCATTGCAGATGGTGTGGGATGAGAAACTTGAATCCCCATATTTAATTTTTGTTCCTGCAAGAGGATGCAATGTGAGAGACATGGAGAGGGTAGGCAGAGGCAGAAGTGACCTTGGAGACCTCTGTCCAAACCAGAATGCAGGGGCTTGGTGGGCCAGCAGGAGCCCAGGGGCAGCTGACCTTGTTTCAGGTCTTCTGTGCACTCACTGTCCCTCTCTGCTGGGTCAGCTGGTGGGAATCTGCTCAGCTTCACATTCCTGTTCACACCTTGTAAGCTGGCAGCCATTGCAGGATCTCTTGCCTGTTAGTACAGGGAAAAGGAGATGCTCCTTAGGGTGATGTGGAAATAAGAGTGCAGCAGACCCCTCCCCCACCCCAATAAAAAGACTCAACGACTTTCTTGGGCCAACCCTGCTAATCATGGGAGAAACATTTAATTTCAGCCAGATTACAAGGCGGTTGCTTTTATTTGTTTTTGCCTGGATTTGTGCCAAGGATTCAACTTTTCCTGTTTATTTTATTAAAAACTTTATAAACAGCATTAATAAATAGATATAAAACTGTCGTATAAATGACAGAGAGACCAAATGAAATTCACAAGGGTCAGCGTTGAAGAAGTAACAGAGCCACATCCTTGTGCGATCAAATTCCCTTATACGCAAATTAGACACAGCTTTACTACACTGTTTTAATTAATATTTATAAATCACAGAGTGCCTCAGAAAGGGCCAGTAACCTATTTATATTGCCACCACATCACACAAATAACAAACGCCCAGGGGACTGCTGTCTGTTTTGCATTTGGTCAGAAAAGTAAGCATGTTGTTGTGTCTGTCTGTCTCCCCTTAGGTGTGGTGTCCGCACAGCGACAGGTCACCGTCCAGGAAGGGCCCTTGTATCGCACAGAGGGCTCTCACATCAATATCTGGTGCAACGTGAGTGGCTACCAGGGTCCCTCTGAGCAGAACTTCCAGTGGTCCATTTACCTGCCCTCGGCCCCCGAGCGTGAAGTACAGATTGTTAGCACGGTGGATTCTTCCTTCCCTTACGCCATCTACACCCAACGGGTCCGAGGTGGGAAGATCTACGTGGAGAGAGTCCAGGGGAACTCAGCCTTGCTTCACATCACAGACCTGCAAGCCCGGGATGCTGGCGAGTATGAATGCCACACCCCCAACACCGATGAGCGCTACTTTGGGAGTTACAGTGCCAAGATGAACCTAGTGGGTAAGGAGACACTGCTTTCCCATGGCCCATGTCAGGCCCGAGTTCCTTCTGATGACATGTGCCTTTGGTGCATGTCATGTGATTGAACAAAAGATTCCCCAGATACCTTAGAAAATTGCATTAGGAAGCAAAAGCGAGCACGTTTTTGCGTGCACTTGTGAACACTAGATGGTTAAGGCTGACGCTTGGATAGTCCTTATGCAAACACTCAGAACTTCAGCCATTAACCAGACCTTTAGCTGGTGAAGGGCAATGTGAGTATATAAAGTCAAGGTCCGGTGTGGTGGCTCATGGCTGTAATTCCAGCATCCAGGAGGCTGAGGCAGGGGACTGCCCTATGCCAAGGACATTTGTGGGTGATAATTTGGAGGCATGGCTCAGAAGGTAAAGTGGGTGAGACAAGCCAAAGAGAGGCAAAGCCCCAGTAAGAAGAAGGGCAAAACTCCTAGCCCTCCAGAGGCCGGAATGAAGGCACAGTAGATAGGCACTGGCTTACAGGAGTGGAGTGTGGTGGTGGTGTGTGAGGGAAGTCTCAGGAGAGCTCCTGCTCAGATGACCCAGTGGCTTCCAGAGGCCCATAGGGAGAGAGAACGAGGAGGGAACGAGGCCATGTTGAGGTGTTGTAAGTGATTTTAGGGAAAGACCTGGGGGGATTGTCAGACAACAGTAATGGTTCTTCTGGGAACTGAATGGATCTCAGAGACAGACAGTAGCTTGTGACTGAAACTGCCTATGTGCAGTTGTGTTCTTTAATCTCTTTCTCTGTAGATAAGAGTTTAATTAATGAAAATCCAGAGAAGAAATAGAAAGTAAGAGCTTCCTCTGCAGGCCCGCTTTTTAGACAGACAGGCATTGAAATATCTCTGTTTGAAGCTTCTACTACTATCCAAAGGGTGTTTCTTTTTTTTTTTTTTTATTTTTGTTTTTTTGGGACAGGGTTTCTCTGTGTAGCCCTGGCTGTCCTGGACTCACTTTTTAGACCAGACTGGCCTTGAACTCACAGATATTTGCCTGCCTCTGCCTTCCAAGTTCTGGGATTAAAGGTGTGCACCACCACATCCAGCAATTACAGACAGCTGTGAACTGCCATGTGGGTGCTGGGATTTGAACCCTGGTCCTTTGGTAGAACAGCCAGTGCTCTTAACTGCTGAGCCATCTCTCCAGCCCCAAACGGTCTTTCTTTAATGTGAAGTAATTGGAACACAAGAGTCACTATTTTGGTGTGAAACTCCTAGGACTCCATCTCTCCGAAATGAAGAATAAAAAAAGGCCGGTTTTGAGGTACAGGGAGAGAGTAGGGCTCCGGGTACCCAGACCTCCCTGGCTGCATGCTAAGAAGCTTGAACTGCCCATCTCCCTCAATGCTCTCTCTATGATGGAGATGATGTATGCTGGAAATGTGGGGAGCATTCAGCGTGGACATGCCTGGCCACCCATTGCCACTGAGAAAGGACAGACAGCAGCAAGGCTCTTTTGGTTTGATCTCTACTTTTTATTTTCCTGATTAAACAGGGCGTGTTGGTGGGTCTTGGGTCAGTAAGGACTGCCTTTGCTTACTTTTCATTTCTGTGATGAGCCTACTATATCCTCGTAAGAGGACTTTAAGCCTCAGTCTTGGGGTGAGTATAGAGAGAAAAGCACCCCCTCGTTGTGAGTGCCTTTCTCGGACAGCAGAGACAGCGGAGTGGGCCACTGTTCAGTCTTCAGAAGGATAAAGGTCAGAGTAGAACTCCAGTGATGGACACAGAGCAGTTCTTCATTTGCCTGCGTCTTCTTTGTGCTGCGGTTTCCTTCTGCTGTGGGCCGCTTTGATGAACTATCAGAAAACTACAGTGCAGGCCTAGTGGTGCCCATCTGTAATGTAGCCACTTGGAAGGCTGAGGCTGGAGCATCACAAATTCAAGGCCTTCTTGGGCAACCTAGTGAAATTTGTCTCTGCATTAAAAACACAGGGTCTGGGTTTGTAGCTCAGTGGTAGAGTACTTGTCTAGTATGCATAATGTCCTAGGTTCCAGCCCCAGTACAAGGGAATTGGGTTTTCTTTATTCCTGCTCCCCAATAGTTTTTTTTTTATCCCCAATAGTTTTTAAAATAGCCTTCTAAGGACAATGCATTGATGAGGGAAACTGGAAGATGAGGTGAACTCGAGGGGAGGGGAAAAGGGAAGGACTGTATAGGGATGTTTGTTTTTTGTTTTTGTTTTTTTCGAGACAGGGTTTCTCTATGTATCCTTGGCTGTCCTGGACTCACTTTGTAGACCAGGTTAGTCTTTTTTTTTTCTTCTTCAAGCAGTTTATTCAGGAACCTTATACATCCGCTTTTTTTAAATATTTATTTTTAATTTCTTCAAGTTACATCTCAATCACAATCCCCTCCCTACTCCCCCCTCCAGTCCCACCCTTCCACCCTCCTCCCCCTCAACCCCCCATCCTCTTCCCTTCTTTTTTTTTTCAGTTTAAGGTATTTCTTTTTCCCCCCAACAGCTCTCCCTTTCAGTCCAAAAAATGGTTCTTTTTCTTATAACTATAAATACAATACAAAACAACAGAAATAAATAGGCCACAATTATAAGAGTTATATGGCTTAGCATACATTCCCAATGTCCAGTCCACATGTATTTGGCACCTGTCTTTAACATTCTACTATCTAACTATCTCCATGAGTTTAAAGTTCTATATCTAACTCAGCTTTCATACTAACTTGCCTCACAATTTTAAAAATATTTTCTTAGATCCAGAACACCCTCTTGATTCCTAAACAACTCAAAATTTAACTATGAGACTCTAGCTATCTATTCTTCAACCACCTCAGAGACATGAGAGGGATAAATATATCTGATTATATAGGAAGTGCAGGGCCTGCAGCTTCCAAAACTAAGAAATGACATACCAGTGTCTGCCTGGACAGTTCCCATTTTCTCTCCATACATTACAGCATCAATCTTCAGCCGTTTGGCCCCGTTTCTCTGACAGACATTGATTGTAGAGCAGGAATTATGAAGGACTTACCTACCCTGTCTTGGCAGAGCTAGGCTGTCAACTTATCTGCTTCCAAGTTTTGTCCTTTTTGGACAGAGTCTGTCTACAGTTGAAGCAAGGGGTTTTTCTTGCCAAGAGAAAGGCTTACCACCAATTCAATCATCTCCCACTGGAGATTCTTCGATGCTCATCTTCTACTTGGAGTAGAATAGGGGGTGCTGTCAGGAGCTGACATGTCTCGATATCAAAAAAAATCTTAAGTTAAGAAAACATCTTTGAATGCCATATTCTGCAGATCTCTTGAGGTTTTTGAAGATGCCCTATCTATCTCTTATATTTAGATAAGCAAATATTGCTTGTCTCTTAGCAACTTGATTTCTGAGTAGCTTAGAAAATAACTGTGATAGACTGTCATAGTAACTAACAAAATGACACATTTTCATGACTATTAGTTTCCGTTTCTTAATTATCCTAAACAGTTTATGTCGGTTGGTAGCGAGAGGCCCAAACTTGACATTTCATTTTTAAGTATTACTACAAACAATACCTTTAAGAAACATTACCCTTAATTTTGTATCAGTATACAAAGATCAATACCAATGTGGCCAAATATAATCTTAATTTTGTATCAATTTACAAAGATCAATACCGATGTAGCCCAATACAATCTTAATTTTACATCAATATACAAGGGTCAATACCATTGTGGCCAAATATAATCTTAATTTTGTATCACTATACAAAGATCAATACCGATGTAGCCCTATACAATCTTAAGTTTGCATTAATATACAATGATCAATACCAATTTAGCCAAATATAATATTAATTTTGTATCAGTATACAAAGGTATAAGGCCATATTCAATAATCTGTCCTTTTTTCTTGATCTTTCCTATACTATGTCTATGTCCCATTTTTCTCAAGTCTGTTCATTCCTACATAGGAGAGAAAGAAGGATACAGAAAAGAAAAAGAGAGAAGTCCCTGGGTCTAACCTCCAAAACCCATTTAACAAGACCATTTAACAGCTTGTAGTCCTATCCCCTAAATAACAAAAATTTCTATTATCTATCAAATAACCAAAGTGGGGGGAACACCCTCCCCACCTTCTGGGTATGGGACGTTGTTCTCTTAAAATGACTTCCTGCTGATTTGGGACATAGTAAACCTGTTTGGGGCCCAAATAAGAATGGAAAAATGGTTAAAAATATTAATAGAATCATTTGATGTTCAGTCCTTTTGTGCTCAGCTATTTAGATGTCCTAAGAAGTTCATAGACAGAAGCTGATCTTCAGAGCTTTACTGAAGATCTGGCTGGAGTAGTCTGTGGAGTTGAACGATCTTAGCGATTTTGAGTTGTTGTAGTTGTAGACTTTTGTGGAAACTGCTATTGAGGAAGTCTGCAAGGCTGGATCATCTGGGCCACTCGTCTTCTTTGGTGTCTGATCTGTTTTCTGCTGAGGTTTCCATTGTCCATTTGTCCCTGGATTCCTTGAATGGATGCTTTAAATCTCCTGGAAAGATAAGAACAGAGCCCTGCCCTAATCCTAACTCTGGGACAATTACCTTTTTTTTTTTGGGGGGGGGGTGGTCAGGTTAGTCTTAATCTCATAGAAATCTGCCTGTCTCTGCCTCCCAAGTGCTGGGATTAAAGGAATGCGCCACCACGTCCGGCTCACAATTATTGTTAAACACTGTTCTCAGGGAGTTTTTTTGTTTTGTTTTGTTGTTGTTGCATACATTTTCAAAATGAAGCCCATCTTTGCTCTGAGTGGTATTAAAATACCAAGCAGACATCAATGCCAAAAATATCTTAGCTACCACAGCAGAGGAGTGTATTTAGGTTTCTATGCCAGTTGGGGTTGTCTGTGGCCCTGAATCATTATCAGAGGCTGCCCCTTTTGAGGCAGCAACCGTAGTGTCTGTGTGGAGCCAGGAGCTTGGCTCCCAGAAGGTGAGTCTCAGATTCTCCAGCTTTGTAACCTTCTGTTATGGGAACGTTCTGTATTCCAGTGATCCCTGATTCCCTGCAGACCACTGCTGTCCCCCAGACTCTGCACAAAGTGGAACAGGACCCATTGGAGCTCAGTTGCGAAGTGACCACTGAGACTGTCCAGCACAGCCACCTCTCGGTATCCTGGCTGCGACAGAAGGGTGGTGAGAAACCGGTGGAAATCATCTCCCTGAGCCGAGACTTCATCC
This sequence comes from Lophiomys imhausi, assembly GCA_907164525.1. NCBI lineage: Eukaryota > Metazoa > Chordata > Mammalia > Rodentia > Muridae > Lophiomys > Lophiomys imhausi. Next base: position 465,607 of record CAJQZJ010016855.1, on the reverse strand, counting down.
TGTACTCCAGCAGTGAATATGCCCAGAGGCAGAGCCTGGGGGAGGTGCGACTGGACAAGCTCGGAAGAACCACTTTCCGCCTCACCATCTTCCACCTGCAGCCTTCCGACCAGGGCGAGTTCTACTGCGAGGCTGCTGAGTGGATTCAGGATCCAGATGGCTCCTGGTACGCCATGACCAGGAAGCGGTCTGAGGGTGCTGTGGTCAATGTCCAGCCCACCGGTCAGTTTCTCTCAGCTTCTTGTCCTTACCTGGTTGGGGGTCAGATACTAGGAGGGTGTGGGGATACCTTGTTTGGTGACCATAACAACACAGTAGGGTTTTGAGTGAAGTTAGGGATGGTTGTAACCTGGACTGGAGAAAACAGGGGTACACAGACCCAACTTCCAGTAAGTCACAGGCAGCTGTCTGTACTGGCCCCTACACACTGTCATGTTTTCTTTACTATATGGTGTCATACATTATATTGATTAAGATTTTTTTTTTAATGAGAGATTTTGTAGAAAACCGGGCTGGAGATATGGCTTAGTGGACAAGAACACTTGTTGCCCTTGCAGAGGACACAGGTGTAAGTCCCAGCTCCAACATGGTAGTTCACAGCTATTCCTAACTTCAGTTCTAGGGGATCCTTTGCCCTCTTTGATGCAAGACACACATACATGCAAGCAGAACACGTATACATAAAGTAAAATGAGCAAATCTTTAAAAAAATTAAAAATAAAAGAGTTCACAGAAGATCTTTGTGTGTTATGACTCTGGGTTCCCATTCCTGTTAGCCATGGGTGCCACCCAGTTCAATGATGTTTCAGCTAAAGAGGACATTTGAGACGATGAGCCTTCTGTAGGATGTGTGAAACAATGAACTAAGATGTTAGTGTACCATTATTTTTATATTAATATTTCTGCTATTTTTAACAAAACTTCTAAAATGCTTTAACACATATGGTCATATCTGTGAGGCCAGTTAGGATGGCTTCCTCACATTGTAGGTGAGCATACCAAATGCAGGGTACTCTGTGGTATGACCCTGGCAAAAATCAGAGTGTGTGCCATGAGGCTGGTAGGGAGTATTAGGTGCTGTTCTGGACACTTTGCCATGGGAAGACCTGGGTAGATTTCCCGAGGGGGGAAGAATAGTTTGTTTAGGGCTGAGGTAATGATGGTGGATCTGCAGTCCCCATAGCTTCTCTTGATATCTTCTGTGACTCCAGGTTCCCTTCTAGGTTCTTGTGCCTGCAGGGATCCAGTTTCAGACTGAGGGCAGTTATCAACTGCATTGGCAGAGCTGGGGCTGGTTCTCACATGGGCCTGGCTTTGGTTGGAGGATGGTCCTAATGCTGTCCCTGAGATGGCTGGAGTGCCTTTTCTCTTTTCTTTGATGAGCCCTGTCTGTCCTGATGAGGGGAGTGAAGTTTTTATATTTCAGGTGGTAGGTCGTACTCTTGTCAGAATCTGTCTCTAGTCCTCCTTGTCCTGCTGGCCAGTTACCTTGATCCTTGCATGGTAGTCTGACATCTGAGACAATGCTTCAGATTTACCAAATTGTAAACTTTCTGAAGTCCCTACTCAGAGACTCCTGGGGGTGGGGCTGGGAAGCTTTGTTTCTAATGTACTTCCCAGGCCTTTCTTCACCTGTCTACATTTTGTCTAGCACAGCTCTAGAGGGAGCAGGCCTAAAAGGGTCCTCTGGACACCCAATGGATGTGAGAGCGAAGAAGACTGGACTCTCAGTGAGAAGGGCACACTTGATCCGCACTTAGGACCTAGGGCTCTTAGTGGCTTCTGGATCTTCTAATATTAGGAAGTTTACCCAAGAGGTTTTAGATGTTGTTTATCGTTTTTCTTACTGGTTGGTTTTAAGGTCAGCATCAAAAAAAGTCTGGGCTAATATTGAGTCTTAATGCTTTTAAATTAGGTTGCATCAGCTAATTTTCTTTATTTTAATCTTACCAATTTGGAATTTGGACATTTTGAATTTGTCCAAATTCCTGAAAACCTATCCAGATGGAGCCAGCAAAGGAAAATTTTAATGGAAAAAAAAATGTTGATAACTTCACTGTGTGTTCTGGTTAGGACTGAGGAGTGGCCTTTGAGTCTGTTTCTTCATGTTTATTTTAATAGACATTAGTCTCTACAGCACTGAAGGTGTGTAAGGCATTAGAGGATGCCAAGATGAATGACATAGCTCTGTGCACTTAGGGTGCTAAGTGCTGTGTGAATACCAGAGGCTGTCTTGGGTCTATGTTTTCTCTGGTTAAGATGGCAAATCTAGAAATTCCAGTTCCTCTGGTGACTTGAGCTGTGTCAAGGTTGAGCAGACAGCAGCCCGAAATGTGGGAGGGCATAGGTCATTCCGTAGCTGGCAGGTGGAAGAAAGCCAAGTGGCCAGATGTTGAGTTCTAGATTAAGCTGCAGAGAGGGAGGTACACCAGCAGCTGCATGCCATGAGGTAGAGCATGGGCTTCACTCTGGGGACCTGGAGCTGTCAAGCCATTCTTCTTGGAACTTTAGGCGGCCCTTGGGGGTGTGCCTGAGAGGCACACTTGAGTGAGTGTGTGTGTGGGCATCAGTGGGTAGAGGACAAGAACCTGTGTGCTCCTCTCTTGCTTCAGCCAGATGTTTGCCCTACTGAGCAGTGAGAGGTTTTACATGAAGTAAAGGAGGTCCCCTCCCCTTACACCTCCTGATGAAGCTTGAAAATCCTCACTGCAGGGAATAGAGATTTTTGTTTGTTTGTTTGTTTGTTTGTTTTTTTTTTGGTTTTTCGAGACAGGGTTTCTCTGTGTAACAGCCCTGGCTGTCCTGGACTTGCTTTGTACACCAGGCTGGCCTTGAACTCACAGAGATCCACCTGCCTCTGCCTCCCAAGTGCTGGGATTAAAGGCGTGCGCCACCACGCCCGGCTCGGGAATAGAGATTTTTAAATCAGGGATTAACCACTTGGTTGGGTAAGTTAGAAGGAAGAGCTCAGGTATGTGAAGGAGATGGGCATGTGGAAGTTAGACAGGTTGGGTGTGAAGTCAGGAGACAGGGTTGTAAAGAACTCATTTGGCCAGGCTGTGGTGGTGGCCTGGGAGGCGAAACCTGGTGCTAGAGGCAGAAGGATGTGATTGAAGGGGGAAGCCAGCTGGTTGGAAGTCATCTGTGGTTCCCTGAACTGTGAGAGGGAAAGTGAAGTGAAGGGTCGTGAGGACACGCAGAGCCCTGTTAGTGGCAGCATCAGTTGTCTGTGTAACTTCCACCAAAGAACCCACTTTGTAAGCAGATGCTCAGGGACATTCATAACACGCCATACCCTTTGTGTCATTGGTCATGTGTAGAAAAAAAAGGCTAATTAAATGATTTGACCAGTATTTATATTATATTTATTTAATTGATTCCACGGTGTTAATCCTTAACCCACCATTATAAATGAATACACACAGATACCATGTGGATTTTAACAAGCCTAGGCCTGAGTTGTACAATCCTAGTCCATCTAAGCTAGCTCATAATTCCATTACCCAAATATAACCCCTTATATACATACACTCCTTGGACTATTATTCTCCATGCTAAGCCAATGTTCCAGACCACGTGGTGGAAGGATCTTCTTTAATCTACCCCATGGTGTGTCTTTCTTGTTTGCTCCTGGCTTCTCCCCCTGGCTTCTTCTTCCCAAGATGTTCTCTGTCTCTCAAAAAGCCTGTGCATCTTAGTTCTGCCCACCTCCTTCTTTGCCCAATCTCCAGGTCTCAGCATTTATTTAACCAATCAGAGTCAAAGTAAGTAACAGCCAGCAAGCAGGACCAATCAGCATTTAGAGTGCTTAACACCACCCCATCATTTCCCTCCTTTTGTCTAATAAAAAGGCTAAAATTTTTTAACTCATATTGTAAAAACAATAAGAATATGAAACAATCAAGAAAACCATATATAAAAGGTACACATAATGTTTAGCCTATTTGTATCAGGTAATCTTGAAGAAGAAAAAAATCATCTATTTTGCTGTGTCTAAAGTTCTGAACCTAAATATTTTTTATCATATCCTATATTTCCTTTTAAATCCTAAATAACTCAAGTTTAATTGAAATTTTATAGCTATTATGTCTTTAACCCCATCAAAGACATAAGAAGGGATAAAGTTATTATTTGAGTGAATAGGAAGCACAGAAGAGAGCTTTCAAAAAGAAAAAATGACAGTTTGTTGCCTAGACAGTCCCAGATATCTCTCAAGCCATTCATAACACATCATACCCATTGTGTCATTGGACATGAGCATCTAGAGCTGTTAAAGACTGAACCTTCAAGTGAGGAGAGCTCAGGAGAGTCCACGGGATAAGAATAGGAACAAGCTCAAGAGATCTATGGCTGTAGGAGATGGTTAGAGAACAGATCCCATCATGAGGAGTAGAAGAGCCAAGCAAGGCAGGGGAGAGGCAGAAGGGAGGGTGTCCTGGAACCAAGGTAGGAGAGGAATCCCAGAGGCTGGAGCTCACCAGGAGGACAAGGGTCAGCTCAACCATTGGTGTCATTTACTAGGCAGTGGCATGTGGACAAGGGGCCAGGAAGCCAGATTGCAGTGGGCTAGGGAAAAGGGATATAGAATAGCCTAAGTCAAATTGCAGAGTGAATTGGCTGGATGTAAGCAAGAGCAGATTGCTCTGCAGAAAGGGGGATTTGCATCTTCAGCCAGGGAATGTGAAGGCTCCATGGAACATGGGGGATTCTCATGAGCAGCATCCAGGGCTGCCAAAAGAGGAAGCCACTGTGGCAGCCCACTCAGCCTAGGATAAATGAACAGGTCTGAGGTCCTGGACTCCACTGGTATACCATGCTGGCAGTCTCCCAGAAGAAGTGCCTTTTAGCATTGCTGGTGGATTATGAATTACTGTACGTTAGTGACCAGAGGGCTAATGACAATGGCTAACATAGGCACAGTCTCATCTGGGATTGTTCACCTAGCAGACCTTGGCAGAGTAAAATCTGCTTTCTGCCGTTGTCTCCCAGGACTTCATTTGAGAGGGGGAGGTGGCTGCAGAAGACAGGTTGGAAGTATTGAAAGGGCTTTGCTCTGACAGAAAGTTTGGTCAGTATATAGTCACTGGTAAGAAGTGGTGTGTAGCTCAAGAGACTGGCCTTTGTGGGAAGGAGGATGAAGAAAAGATGTAGAAGCTGAGGTGGATTGGAGTGGAGAAGTGCTTACGTGGCTTTCACAATAAGTTTCCACAGGAAAACAGGAGTCTCATGTGCTTGAAGAGTGAGGGAAGAGTGTGAGGGATGGGTTGGGGATGACCAAGGCATGGATCTCGGAGATGGTAGTGATGGTCTAGAAATGCCACAGAAGGAGGGCCACTGTGGTTGAGGGTGATTAATCCTTGGAAAGCTCACACACCACTGTGATGTGGTTTGTTTGTTTGTTTGTTTTTTCCTTCATATTCCCTGCAAGAAATATAGCCAGAACTGGAAGGAGTTAGGAACTGCAGCCTCCCACAGCAGGGGGAGATGTTGCCACTTCCTCCCAGTCTTAACTCTTCTTCCTATCCCCTCCCTTCCACTATGAGTGCCTCCTGATATAAAGTGGCCTCTCCTGCATTGACTGTCAAGGATGTACTGTTTTTTGGAGAGCTCTGATACATACCATTTGTAGTGATGAGCTCTGCTTGGGTCTCCTGTGCCTAGATAGATACCAGCTCTTTCACTAGTTCCTGCCTTGATCCGTGGACATTTATAGGGGCCTGGCTGTTAGTGGAAGCAGGTTCTTTGCTACTCTTGTCTGCTTAAAGTAATGACCTGTCAGGCTGTAGACAGGTGCAAAGACATTCCATATAATGCAGATAGTTTGTTTTGCCCATATCTACTTTGCAGTGTTCTTATAGTGGTAGAGAGAAGAATCTCAATAAATTCATCTGAGTGTTGATTAGAATTGGGGTCAGCACCTAGATCACTCTAATCTTGTCTCAGAGTTCTGTGAGTGAAGGAAGTCCTAGAGTATGTGCTGAAAAAAACTTGTATTTATATGTATACAAACAAGTATGTACACAATCATACTTGTAACCATGTTGCTTTAGCTGAGCTCAGGCCTAGACCTTTGCTATCTGCCATCTTAGGTGAGACTAGGCTGTCTGCTGGAGCTTTAATCTAGAGCAACATATTCCTTGACAGAGCCCTATTGGTCTAGATGGGAATGGTAAGCTGCTTAGACCACCTGGATTTGGCTGGGATTCTGGTCTTTTTTTTTTTTTTTTAAACATTTATTTATTATGTATACAGTATTTGCTCTACATATATGCCCGGGCAGATCTCAATGTAGATGGCTGTGAGCCACCATGTGGTTGCTGGGAATTGAACTCAGGACCTTGGGAAGAACAGCCAGTGCTCTTAACCTCTGAGCCACCTCTCCAGCCCGGATTCTGGTCTTTAAAGGTTTCCTTGGCCTCAGATATCCTTGGCTAGAGTTGGATCTTCATTTGTGATGAGTACTGAGTCATCTCTGTAGTTAGTGTCATGGGGAAGGTTCTGGGGACATGGATGTCCTGAAACAGGTCAATGGGCTGCAGCCCTTATTGGCCCAGAGAGCATCCAGTTTGTTTGTGTTCCCAGACAAAGAGTTCACCGTGCGTCTGGAAACAGATAAGAGGCTGCACACAGCGGGGGAGCCGGTGGAGTTCAGATGTATCCTAGAGGCTCAGAACATTCCGGACCGGTACTTTGCTGTCTCCTGGGCCTTCAACAGCTCACTCATCGCCACCATGGGGCCTAATGCTGTGCCAGTCCTCAACAGTGAATTTGCCCACCGCGAAGCCAAGGGACAGCTTAAGGTGGCCAAAGAGAGTGATGGTGTCTTTGTGCTGAAGATATACCACCTCCGCCAGGAAGATAGCGGCAAATACAACTGCCGGGTAACTGAACGAGAGAAGACTGTCACTGGCGAGTTCATCGACAAGGAAAGCAAGCGTCCCAAAAACATCCCCATTGTTGTTCTCCCCCTCAGTAAGTAGAAGCGCGCCGCTTACTAGTTTTCGGTGCTGTGGCTAGTGACATCATGGAAAAGTAGTGAGAGAGAGATTGGCTTTAGGGAGAAGGGGCAGAATTTGGGGTAAAGCTGACCAAAGAGAGGCCCTTTCCCCCTCCTCCAGCCCTAGGTCTGGAGAGCAACAGGGGCGTATCTTGGGCTGGAAATGGTACTCACAGACTTGAGCTCAAGCATCCCAGCATAAAACAGCAGCCTTGCCAGCTCAGCTAGGAGGAAGACCAGGAAGTCATTTGTTCCTCTGGGGGAATTAAGTCCCACAAGTGGACAGGGGCCTGCCTTGAAATCTCACTTAAGGAGAGCTCATCTCTTATGGGGGGATTTGGACATCATCAACTGCATTATTAAGAAGAATTTGCTGTCTGGGTTTTTCCAGGTGTCAGTACTGGCATTTTCCTAATTGTCTCTTCTGTGCTGAAATTGGATTGTTAAAAGTCAGTGGGTGGGGGAATATCTGCTAGCATGCACGAAGCAGCAGGGTCATCCTAATGTACATGCAAAGCAGTCAGTGGATGGGCCTCTGTCTTCTTGGAGTGTGCTTCGAGAGCTCGGGCCTCTCAAGGCTGTTCCGGGGACCCTGCCTCCACGGGTACTGACAGTGTCTGGATGGGTGGTGCACTCCTCTGGGAACTCCATCGATGAACAGTGTGTAGCATGCCATGTTTAAATATCCGTAGTGTCAAGATGTTCTTATTAATCTCCTTTCTCTCACAGTTCTGTTTTTAGCAAAAAGTTAATAAAAACTTACAATGCTCTGACTTTAAACAAGATGGTCCAGTTTAAGAACTAACCTTTAACCTTTTCTTAGCTCCGAGGATTGTTCCTCCTCTTAGCCCTGTAATGATTTCCTTTATGCTTTTATTTACACATTTATGTATTTGAAATGTTTCTCTGTTAAGTGTGAAGTCTAAAGTAGATAGAGGAGGCTTGTTTTTTTAATCAGTTGTTTTCTGTCATGCTTATTATCTTTTGAAAACACACACACGTAACCTTGAACTCTTTCCTATGCTTCCCTCGCAATGCATGGTGCTTTGCGTAGAATAGGTGCTTGCTAAATGTGTGCACAGTTGAAACTATCGGATTGAATGTCCACCCTCTTTATCCTGTCTTCTGTGCCTGCCTTAACCACAGACTCTATACTTTCAAACTAATTTCCTCCGTTTCATAAGGATGGCATGAAGGGCAGCCACACTGTTTGCTTCCTGTATCTTTTGTACTAAAAGATTTTCCCCAGCCCTTCCAAGAACTTGTTTGATGATCTGTGGCCTGCTATATTGCTTTTCCAGCAGATAACTGGGTAGTTAAAGTCCCCCAGCAGCACCAGATCCTGCCCCAAGGCCACTTGGGTAAGTCTACTGAAGAACAACAATCAATCGGTAATGGTGGTAACACCCTGGATCTTAATGGCACCTTTCCTCCTAAGAACCAGAAGTGCTTCTGCGTAAATGGCCTGTCTTCTCCCAGTCCTCCAGTCCTGGTATCGGCCAGCGTTACATCCATCTTGTGAATGGAGAGGCCAGAGCACATGCAGGGAAGTGTCTGGCCTGCTTGCTCAGTTAGTGGTTGAGCTTGTTAACTGCATTAGGAGCATTTGCTCTGACTGCAAACCTGCTGCTCTGTGCTTAGCCTGTCCTCCGCCAGCAGCCTCCTGATTGGAAATTCCGTTTGTGAACACACACTCAGATTTTCATTAGTTCTGTCCTAGTCTTCGTTCAATCTGAAGGATGTTAACTTGTTGGCTACCTTTTTCCAAGCCTGGGAGCCTGTACAGAAAGTTACAGTGGGCAGTACAGTACCAGGTCTGCCAGAAGGCTTCTCTTCTGTCTAGATTTTCCAGGCTTTCTCCAAGTAGCCATCCTAGGAGTCCACTGGGGTGACACTAGGGCATATGACTGATGTCCTACAGGTTATTCTTCTGTATTAGACAGAAGGTTTTTCTTCCTTGATGCTGAAATTGCCTTTTACATATCTCACCCTGAGTTGAAAACAGTGAGGAGGAACCTTGAATCTGATGGCAAACAAAGGCTGTGGCCCTAACTCAGTGGCAGAAAGCCTGCAGAACATTTTGGAAGCCTTATTAGGCTCAGCTCTCAGTACTGCCCTTGCCCCAACTCATCCTCTCAGTGGCACCAACCAAAGTAGGCACTAGCAGTACCTCAACTTTGCACATGGTAAATTGAGGCTTGGGTAGTAAGAACACCAACATTCCGCAGTCCGGAGGTAGTACAGCTAAGCTTGGAACTACTGCAGCTGTGGACAGTGGCTCTGCCCAAACCTTGTCCTGGGCAGGCTGTCCTGGAGATTACTATTTCCACCTTGTCCAGACCCTCTTCCTTTAAAACAGCACAGCATACTCACTAGGACAGAAGCAAGGTGCTGAGGCCCATGCTCACTCATCTTTGCTATTTCTGCCTGTGGGGGAAATAAAGGGAAGAAGAATGAAGTGGATCCAAATGCTGCAGTAATCGGGTGCGCTTCTTGATTTGGGGTTTGACTTAATCAGTTGGGAACGGTGCCTAGAAAATTGGATCCAAATTGATTATGACACTGTGTTTTGTGTTGTTTAATTCTTATGAGCTCGTTGAACTCAATGTAGGTAATTATGCAGAATAATGTATGCACAATTAAGAAAGTGTTAGCCATGCTGTTTATGAAAGCAGGAATATCCCTGAGTATGGTAAAATCAATCACGACTGTGGGTCTCACATTTTAAAAGCATACTGTGTACTGTACAATCTGTATGCATTGTCTCATGTGCTTTTTAATCTTTTGTAAGTTAAAAATAGTCTCTTACAGAAGAAAAAACTGAGGCTTGGAGAGTTTAAATCATCCCCTTGACTGAGATCAGCTATCCAAAGGAGTGACAAAGACTAGACTAAGCTGGAGAGAGAGTGGGGTTCTTATCCCCACCTTTGGCAGACTGTCAGGGAAGAGAGCGGAGGGGCCTAAGACCAAATGGGATGATAAAAGAGTGGTAGATGCTGAGCCACGACTGTGGCTCACTCTTCTGTCTTTTGGTGTTTGTTTTGTTGGTTTTTTTTCGAGACAGGGTTTCTCTGTGTAGCCCTGGCTGTCCTGGACTCACTTTATAGACCAGGCTGGACTTGAACTCAGAGATCCTGCCTACCTCTGCCTCCTGAGTGCTGGGATTAAAGGCGTGCGCCACCACACCCAGCAATTACAGACAGCTGTGAACTGCAATGTGGGTGCTGGGATTTGAATTTGGGTCCTTTGGAAGAGCAATCAGTGCTCTTACCCACTGAGCCACTCCAGCCCCACTCTTCTGTCTTAACAAACTTTGCTCTCCATGCACTCTGTGAGACTAGACCATCTGTGCCCCGTTTTCCACACATGAGCACATGCCATCTTCCAAACACTTCCTGACATTTTTTTCTGCTTCCTAATATTTCCCTGAAGGATTTGGATGGCACACTAAGGATGTTTACAGCATTTGCTTGACTGTTGTAGCTTCAAGTGATGGAAGATGGAGATGCAGTAGGATTTGGGAGTTATTCCTCATGCCAAAACTCCAAGCCAAAAGCCCTGAACTGCAGCTGAACAGGCCACCCATACATAATTCTATGCCATAAACATCATGTCATTGTATTATATCCCTCAGGTTCTGACTCAATTTTAGGTGTTAGGACCTCATTGTCTTAATCCAGTACACAAAGCAAAAAGCATTGTAGGCTACCAGATCTAGGGAACAGAGTCCAGTTTGAACCAGCCAGATCTTATAACAGTAAGTTGTGTTTCAAAGCAAATCAGAGTGTTTTGAATCCGTTGAAGTTCACTGTCAGAATCCTGGGATTTAATTTGCACCCTCCTTCCTGCATCTTCCGTGAGGAGGGTGCACAGGGAGACTGTAAACCCCCCAGTGTGGCACTCTCTTTTCCCCCCAGAAAGCAGCATCTCCGTGGAGGTGGCCAGCAATGCCAGCGTCGTCCTCGAGGGTGAAGACCTGCACTTCTCCTGTAATGTCCGCACGGTGGGCAGGTTGCAGGGCCGCTTCTCTGTCATCTGGCAGCTTGTGGATAGGCAGAACCGCCGAAGCAACGTCATGTGGTTAGACCGGGATGGCACCGTGCAGCCGGGCTCATCCTACTGGGAGCGCAGCAGCTTCGGGGGCATCCAAATGGAGCAGGTGCAGCCCAACTCCTTCAGCCTGGGCATCTTCAACAGCAGGAAGGAAGACGAGGGCCAGTATGAGTGCCATGTGACAGAGTGGGTACGGGCTGTGGATGGGGAGTGGCAGATCGTGGGAGAGCGCCGTGCGAGTGCCCTCGTTTCCATCACAGCTCTTGGTGAGTAACCAGTGGGACCAGGGCAAATGCTTTGGTGTCGGGTCCCTTCCGTTTTTATCAGGGTTCTGGTTGGAGGGTCTGGGGAGATGCCAGCGGTTCAAGTGCTTGCTGTGCAAGCATGAGGGTCTGGAATTCAGGGTCATAGGACCCAAGTAAAATGCTGAGTGGGCTTGGCATCATGGCTGTAACTCCTGCTCCAGAAGCAGACATGGGACCCTTAGAGCAAGCTGGCTATCAAGACCAGCCATGCCAATGAGCTTTGGGTTTTATTGAGAGACTAAGGTAGAAGAACAGTTGAGGATGGCTCTTGATATCAGTCTTGGGCCTATGCATGCATATATTATGCACATGCAACTGCATACTTACAAACATGCGTGCACACATACATGCATCACACATACAGACACACACAAAGGCAAAAAGGAAAGCAAGTTCTGATTGGAGATAATGGTATCTTTCAGAAGGTTTCTCTTGAGGGACTTCAGGATAGTATTCAGAGTTGAGGGAACTTAGAGTTGATGGTGGGCATCTGGGGCTGGTGACTCCAGTGGGCTGTTACCACCCCTGGGGCTGAGTGGTATCAGGATTCTAGCCAGATTGGTGCCACCGACCAGCAGGAACATGACTAGCAAAATTGGCCTGGAGGAGGAGTGATTGGGTACAGTGACGAGTCACTCCTACCCGCCAGGTGTCTTGCCTAGCTGCTTGTAGCCCAGCCCCCCCAAAAGGCGTTAACAGGATGGAGACCCCATTGCTAGAGGCACAGCATTTGCCCTGTGTCTGGCTGAGTCTTAGCACTCAGCTCAGCTGTCCCATTTAGACATGTGTCTTTACCTCCTCCTCTGCAAAGCCCTTACTTAAAAGCACTTCCGTTTTGCAGGGAGTGAAGCTACCTTGAGGTTTGCTAAAAGCAAGTACTGTTAGATTTGCCTCTCACAGGCTATGCAAAGAGGCTTCTGCCTGTGTTACCTGCCAGATGCAATCAGTCTATTACATTTTAAAAGACCGGCCTGTTACTTTGCTGGGAAGAGAATTTACTATGCCAGGCGTCTGTTGTGAGGAAGCTTTGTCAGTCCCCATGCACAGGGACTATGTCACCACCTCCCCTCATGTAGGGCTGGTGTTGCTGTAGAGCACCTAATAAAGATTTCAACCCATGGTAGAGGCCAAGGCCAAATCCTTGTTCTCCCTTCTGAGATTAGGATGGCATTTGCTTAATTCTCAAATGTCTGTTTTCAGTTGCATGGTGATAAACCATTATCCCTGTGAAGTGTTACCTCCCCTTCCCCCTATACCAGAGTTTCCCTCCAGTTGCCTCACAAAGTGGGAAGCCAAGTGCCACTGTTGTAGGACTCCTTGAGCTTTTCAGAGTAACAAGGTGTCTCCCCAAGCAAGGCTTGCAGTAAAAAGGAAGAAAAACAAACATACAGATGGCAAGAAAAAAATTAAGCGAGTCCAGAGCCCTGGCGCCCTGTCATGGTTTGGTCATGTCACTTGGTTTGACTGGCCTGCTGTCTAGGACTTGGCACAGACATAGCGTCACACAAACGTCCTCCCCCACTTCACCACGGTTACATCTGCTTCCTCAAAGCTTCATGCCAAAGAAGGGCTTGCCTTCTGCAGTCATGCAGTCCTCAGGCAGCTTGGATTCCTCTTTCTAGAAACCTCCAGTGTAGTTCACAGGGCCTGTACGTATGTTTGGCACCATTGTGGATCTGCACAGGAGAACTTGGGAGATGGTTCTGGGATCCACTACATATAGTTTTTCCCCATCCTGGGAGATTAGGGGTATCCAGGAAAGGGTGATTCAGGGTTGTTTCCCTGGAAGTAATTTTATGGTTTCAGGTTATCTGTCCTTGGAGTATTCTTAAACTAAACTCAATGCCTGTCTGGCAGCTCCCACAGCCAGGACGAGCTGAGTAGCACTCCCCTGAGATCCTGAGGACAGCTCTGTCTGCTCACTTGACCCTCTCTCCATTGCCTCTGGTTGTCTCACTAACCATAATGTTTTGTCTGAAGTAAACAATGACACATAGAAATTCTATATTGCTGCTATTAGGCATGGATCTCCCTCAGTGGTGACAGATGTGTAGATCTACTAACAGGCTACCTACAGACCATTGTGACCGCGGAGGGAAATCTTGGCCATTTGCACTCTGGTCTGTGTCCATGGTTAGGCCTGTGTTGGGCCTGGGCACCATGGCTTCATATGTGAATCCAGTAATACCCAGTGCAGGGCCTGTTTCTTGTGTCTCCAATCTGTACCATGCTACTCTTGAGGCATGTGTACTGCATACTACTGCCTTGGTGACCTCCCCACAGGACCATCATTTTTTTAAAACTGAAGATCCAGAGATGTAAGCAAATTTTGCCAACCTATTCTCTTAACTCCCCAGGGAAGTCCAGAAGATTCTTTTTGTGGTTTGTGTTTCCTGCAGAGTTTAAAGCATTTTCTTTTTTGTTTCTTAAACAAACTACATATTTTCTGGACTATATATGATGTTCTACATACTCAATTAACCTTCACAAGGACCCTTTACAGAAAGGAAAACATTGGCAGAAGGGTGAATCTGAACTTTTTAAAATTATTCAACAATTATTTATTGGTAACTATATTTACTTATAACAAATATAAACACTTACTTGCCTACTAACCCTATGCATGTCTACAACCCCTATGACCTAACCACTAAACCTATTGATAACTATTACAACTATTTTCCTAACCTTTTAGAAGGATACAGTCTCTGGGACAGGTCCTCAGTCGTCAGGAACACAGTCTCTGTGGTAGACCCTTTAATGCACTTAGCAGTCTTTCTTTTGGAATATTTCAGATGTAGATCCATCAGGGTAAATTGGCTATGGCGACTTCACCTTAAATAAGGCTTGAGGCTTTCTTCTCTCTGGGAGACCCCAGCCATCTGTAGGCCAACTAATTTCCTTTGTATCAGCAACTCTGCCGCTCTGCCTCAATCTTTAAAGCTGGCCACAGTTTCCTTCAGGCCACTGTTCAGACAGGTCAAACCCCTCTAGGCAAAAGCTGAGCCACAGGGTTTAGTCCTTGGCCTTTTGGTGTCTTGCTGAGGCTTTCTCTGCTCACCAGCTTCTTTCTGCCTTAGGGAGATCTGGTCATCAGTCCACCAGCACTTTCTCCACCAGATGATACAAATGACTAGTCCTTTCTAGCATCTGAGCTCTCTAGCATGGGGTCCCCCAGGCTCCATCCACTTGTCCTTAAATAGGATCTCTCCTTGTTCCACTTGGCTTCAGCTTAATCTGGGCTCTGCCCACTTAGCAGCTGAAAACAATGCCAGGCTATAAACCTTGTTTTTAGTCCATAGAGTCTCTCTTTGTTTCACCTGACTTCATCCTTGTTTTTTGTCCATAAGCTGATAAGCTAATTGCCCACAGCCAAGTTGATCTTCATGCCCCGGATTTATTTACTAAATCTAATTTATATTAATCTAACTCCTTACAGAGGTGACTTAGAATTTGCTCAGTGAGATGGTTCTCAACCTGTGGGTCATGATCCCTTGATGGATTTCATTATCAGATATCCTGCATGTCAGATATTTACATTACGATTCATAACAGAATCAAAATTGCAGTAATGAAGTAGCAACGAAATAATTCTATGGTTGGGGGGTCACCACAACCTGAGGAACTGTATTAAAGGGTCACAGCATTAGGAAGGCCGAGAACCTTGGGGCCTTGAATTTAGGAGTGATGCCTTGCCCCACCTCAGGTGTCCATCTCCTGAAGACCAGGCCCTCCTGTCATATGTCCCTTAACATCTGTCAGAGCCTAGATTTTGTAGGGGAACTAGAGGAAGGACCGGCAGCATTCCCCATCTGACTACTTCAGGATGTCACGCACTAGAGGACCAGGACCAGGGTGTTTGTTGGTTATATGCACTAAAGGAAATTGGCTTTGGAACTTTTTTTCCCTCTTATTTTGCACAGAATTCTGGGATTGCTAGTAATGACCCTGGTTATGTGGTATGAACCCTTGAGTGGGCTCTGCTGTCTTACCTTGGAGGAGGATGTACTATTAACCTACACACGATCACAAATCTCATTGGGAGGGGATAGAGCCGGGCTACTCAGAAGGATAGCCTGGATCCCCTTTGTGTGAAGTCTATGGAATTGTTGAGTTGGGCCCCAGCACAATACCCAGAGTGATGGCCTAGTGGTGATGAGAAGACTTAAGAACTTGCCAGCCTCTGCTCTGACTGCTAGCTTTGCTAGTAGTTCCATATTTCATGTCACACTGCCCCAGAAAAGCCAGATGCTGTCTCTGGTTCATCTCTCTGCTCTCCCTACAGAAATGGGCTTTGCAGTCACAGCCATCTCCCGGACGCCAGGGGTGACCTACAGTGACTCTTTTGACTTACAATGCATCATCAAACCCCACTACCCAGCCCGAGTCCCCGTGTCGGTGACATGGAGGTTCCAGCCAGTGGGCACAGTTGAGTTCCATGACCTGGTGACCTTCACACGGGATGGAGGCGTTCAGTGGGGGGACAGGTCATCCACCTTCCGAACTCGGACTGCCATCGAGAAGGCTGAGTCCAGCAACAATGTCCGCCTGAGCATCAGCCGGGCCAGTGACACAGAGGCAGGCAAGTACCAGTGTGTGGCAGAGCTGTGGCGGAGGAACTACAACAATACCTGGACAAGGCTGGCGGAGAGGACCTCCAACCTGCTGGAAATTCGTGTGCTGCAGCCAGGTGGGTGCTCAGGCTCTAGGGTCTCCCCGCTGTAGGGCCTATGTGTATTCACACACTGCACCATGAGACACATGGGTGTGTTCTCATGTGATCTGGTGGGCCTGTGAGGGTGTATGCTTGTGTAATAGGAGACACGAGCATGTCTGCTTATGTAACATGGTAAGACATGAAGGGTATATGCTTGCATGACTCGGGGGTGTGAGAGAAGAAAGAAAAGTATATACCAAGTCCTGGCCCAGCTTCTGTTTCCTGATTCTGAGGAATTCAAATCACCTGCTTTCCCTGCTTGGTGGACAGTTCATGTCTTGCTGCATGTGCTTTCTCCCAGCTGTGTGCATTTTCCTTTCCTCCTTTTGCACTCCAGGGTAGGTGGAGGACATTTGTAAATGCTCCATCATGTGATCCCTAAGAACAGAACCTTGTCCTACCCAACCACAATACTATTACATACTCAGGAATTCAGCGTTGGTATAGTCTCATTACCCACAATTTCCCATTTGTCCCAGCAATGTTCTTCATTGTACACCCCACCCCTCAACTCCAAGGAGACCTCAGTTAGGGATCACACAGCACTTTGAGTGGTGCTGTCACTTCAGACTCTCTTAATCTATGCATGTCTGTGTCTGTGTAGGCATATATATGCATATGTGTGTGTAAGACATTGACATTAAAATGCTGTCATGCCTCCCCAGTCTTTAAACCATTTCCTAAACCTGACAGTAACTTTGTGTGGGTGTTTTCCTTGTTCCTTGCTTAGATAAAGGAACGCAGAGAAAGGAAGGACAGTGGCTTGAGCTTTGTTGCTTCCATGGGAAAGATCAGGCATTTGATTAGGATTCCACACTCCCTGGAAGAATTAAGGGGCTAGCCTGAAGTCGTGGGGTTGGTCATTGGAGGAACCCCGTGGTCAGTCTTTTCTTGACACAGATACTGTCAGATGGTCTGAGTTTGAATTCTTTTCTGCTGTGGAAACCAAGTGGCCCAGAAGGTGCTAGTTTGGGGTGCATTCTGCAGTGGAGGTTCCTTCAGACACCTTCATCATGTTTTCCATTGGTTTGAGGTTTGAGGTCCTAGTAGCAGCCTAGGTTGGAAGCTAATGGAGCAGAGAGCCCATTTTAGGGCCCTGCACCCCTCCTGTTGTTCAGCCCATGCCCAGTATAGAAAAAGTCCCTACACAGCCAGTGGTGATGATTAGACCTTACAGATAGTGTTTTTTTTGGTTGGGTTTTTTTTTTTTTTTTTTTTTGCTGTCTTTCTCACCCACTTTGTAAAGATGGTTTGTACCCCCTTTCTCCCCTACTAACAGCTATGATTAGTGCCCAGTTTGGTCACTTCAGAGGGCCACAGGCAGGGAAGTTTTCAGCAATGTGAGGTTAAAATGCAGCAGTATCTGAGTTCATCCTTCCCCTTATCTGACCCCATCACAGAGGCCTCTTCAGTACCATATTTGGAACAAATGGGATTTATAAGTGTTGAAACTATATCTGGCCAATTAGAGCTGAATTAGGCCAACAAGATGCTGGGGAAGAGGCTGTTCTTAAGTGGGTGTTCAGGTTAATGGAGGGTTAAGAGGAGACCCCATTTGATGTCAGCACTTGTGGAAGATTCAGAGACACCCACTGGCTGCCTTATGGAGTAGAGCCTTGGGATCGTAATTGTGTATTTTTGTTGTCTGGTCTGTCACTCAAGGTCAGTGTTCTGAGCCACAGTACCTGTCACATGGTTGTGCATCTCAGGAAGGTAGTGGAAATAATGACCCTCCCCTCCCGCTCCCCCACCTTGCTTCTCATTGTCCTGCTGAATAAGCTCCTACTGTTTGTTTCTGTGACTACTTAGATTCTTAGAGCCCTGAGGCACACGTGTGCAGGTAGTTCATTAAGGTTCTCATTGTTTGGAATCTGATACAATGTATGGTGACACTTTTGACCATTCTGAGCCTTGAAAAAGGCTAGTTAAGTGACAGAAGTCAGCCTGGGGTTAGAGCCCAGATCCCTTTGGTTGCGTGCATCTGCCCTTTCAGGGTACCATCTTTTTGGCTCTCATTGCTGCAGGGTTAGGACTATCTTCATGTCTCATGGTCATGGGATGGAGGAGTCCAGAGGGGCAGGTCCTGCTTTCCAAACTTGGACTAAACCATTGAGAAGGCTGAATCCATCAAATCATCTGTCTGGGCATCAGCCTGCCACTGAGACTACTTGTGGTTTCCCTGGGAAGTGAGTCCAAGTCGTGGTTAGCACTGGGGACTTTTGAGCGTTCCAAACTGCCACCATCTTCTGGAGGCTGCTGGGCCTGCTTGCAAAAGATCTTCACACCTGGGCTTATTGGCTGTTGACTTTCTCTCCTTGAAGGAGGGGCCAGGAAGGGTCATGGAACCCTCACCTGAGTATCCTGACACCCCTCCCAACCAGTGGTATTGCAGTTCTGCATTAATTGTAAGTGGTCCATGGGCAGGTTAGAGTCTGTAGGTGGGTGAAAGGCTTCAGAGAGTGGATTCCATTTACATCTCTGTGGTAAAGCCACCATCCCTGCTGGGTGCAGATCTTCCAGCATAGCTGTTTTTGGTTTTTTTTGTTTTTTGTTTTTTTTGTTTTTCGAGACAGGGTTTCGCTGTTTAGCCCTGGCTGTCCTGGACGCGCTTTGTAGACCAGACTGGCCTCGAACTCACAGAGATCCGCCTGCCTCTGCCTCCTGAGTGCTGGGATTAAAGGCGTGCGCCACCACGCCCGGCCAGCATAGCTGCTTTAAGGCCACCATATTCCTGCTGTTGACCCTTCGTGTATTGCTTTGTAAGTAAGCTGAGTAAAATCATTGGTTTTTTCCAGGTGGCCTTTGGTAGAATTGAATTCTGGTTTGTTGTTGGGACATTGAGGGAGTGAGATGTTACATCGTACTGGCCCTTGGAGACTGGGCAGAGCAAAGGTAAACATCTAGAGCAGTGTATGACTCCCAGCATGGCAGAGGCACCCAGGAGAGCTGTCCCCTGAGTGTCGCTGCCTCTCTTGTGGTAATTATTCACGCACTCACAACTGAGCACTTTCCAAAGAGCCTTCTCCCAAGTGCACCATGGAGCACAGGTACTTTCGCCTGGGGAAAGGAGACTAGATGTGGGAGACAGTATTGGGTACATGGTGTGTGTTATCTACCTGAGTCTTTGCAGTAACCCCAGGAGGAAGAAGGTATTTAGTTTCCGCCTGATAAGTGAACAGGCAAACAGTGCCCCCCAACTCTGCCACTATCAATGGTGAGTGGGAGATTTGGAATTTGAACCCTCGTATGCTTTAATGAAAAGTGTTGGTAGCCGAGAGACTTTGCCCTTTTTTGAAACCATGTAATCTCATCTTATTCCTTCTGCATTTGACCCGTGACATCCTTTATGGAGCATATTTTTCCTTACAGGTCCCTGGTGTGCAGGAGCCCGGTGTGCAGGAGTCTTAGCCATAATAGGATTAATAATAACAGTGTCAATGTGTGGCTGTTTCCATTGTGAATGCCTTACTTCTGATAACTTACTTGATTCTTCCTTAATCCATGCAGGGTCAATGGGTGTGTGGAAGCTGACGCAGCTTACAGATGAGACTCTGCCACCCAGGGTTGACACCGAACTTTTTAAAAATTTATCAACTATTATTTATTAGTAACTATATTTACTTATAACAAATACACTTACTTAACTACTAACCCTACAAATTCCTACAACTCCTATGATCTAACCACTGAACCTATTAATAACTATTAGAACTATTTTCATAACCTTTTAGAAGGATACAGTCTCTGGGGCAGGTCCTCAGTCGTCAGGAACACAGTCTCTAGGGTAGACCCTTTAATGCACTTAGCAGTCTTTATTTTGGCACAGGTTCATCAGGGTAAATTGGCTATGGAAGTCTCACCTTTCTTCTCTCTGGAAGACCTCAGCCGTCTGCGGCCAACTTACTTCCTTCGTATCAGCAACTCTGCCGCTCTACCTCAGTCTTTAAAGCTGGCCACAGTTCCGTTCAGGCCACAGTTCGGACAGATCAAACCCCTCTAGGCAAAAGCTGAGCCACAGGGTTTAGTCCTTGGCCTTTTGCTGTCTTGCTGAGGCTTTCTCTGCTCACCAGCTTCTTTCTGCCTCAGGGAAATCTGGCCATCAGTCCACCAGCACTTTCTCCATCAGATGATGCAAACTACTTGTTGTCCTTTCTAGTGTGAGGACTGGCTAGCATCGGTGCTCTCTAGTATGGGGCCCTCTAGCATGCCCCTCCCGGGCTCATCCACTTGTCCTTAAATAGGATCTCTCCTTGTTCCACCTGCTTCAGCTTAATTTGGGCTCTGTCCACTTAGCAGCTGAAAACAATGCCAGGTCATAGTCTTTCCTTGTTTCACCTGGCTTCAACCTTGTTTTTAGTCCATAGGCTCCCCTTGTTTCACGTGACTTCATCCTTGTTTTTAGTCCACAAGCTGATAAGCTAATTGCTCACAGCCAAGTTGATCTTCATGCCCCAGATTAAGAGACTGTATCAGAAACCTAGATATTTACTAAATCTAATTTATATTAATCTAACTCCCTACACAGGGTGAATAAGTTGCCCAATGATTCATGATGAGTGGAAAATCCACGATTCAAGCCTAAACAGGCATTCTGGCCCCAGAGCTAAATTTTTAGTTTTATTATATTTTGTAATTTAGACAATGAGCCAAATTTTTACTGACATATGTTTTCTTCTCCCCCTGTCATCTTTTGGTACAGTGTGTGTGTGTGTGTGTGTGTGTGTGTCTGGGGATGGAACACAAGGCTTTGTATGCACTACGTAAACATCCTACTCCTGGAGCTGTACCCAAGTACTGGGTACTTTACTTGACCATCCTTTCTGGTTTGCCATCCAGATTTCTTGGATCTTTATTTTGTAACATTAAGGCCTTAAGGCATTTTGAGCTTCATTGAGTCATAAGTTGTTAAAGACAAAATCAAATACATACCTTTTTTGGGTTTATTTCTTCTAACTTCTGCCACAAGGTGGCTCTAGGACTAGAGAAACCAGGGCCAGCCTCCTTTGTCCCACCCTCCCTGTGGAGCCTGCCTTTCCAAGCAGAAGCCCTCTGCCCCTAAGGAATATGTTAGTGAATGTTCTCATTTGAGGAGAATCAACAATGAACTCAGGCACCAGTGGCTGATTCCATCCTTTTATCATCAGCTTCCTCTGCTGCGAAGTCCTTTGTGCCAGTCCAGTTCCATGTGGTCTGTGCCCTGCTAGAACCACTGATGGTGATCACACCACTGCTATTTCCTTCGTCGAGCTCCCTAGTTAGCTGGCATGGGTAACTTGCTGTCAGGAGTGACTTGCCATGGATTTATCATTGGCCACTTCTAATCCATAGGCATACTTCTGATCCTGTGATCCCTAAGCCAATCCTTAACCTCCCTTTCTGTCCTTGATTTCTAATCTTATCCCACTGATCCCATACGGTGACCCCATGGGGGCATTTCAGCAAAACTTGGCTAATCCAGTATGCTCCATTCTCGTTCAGTTATTTTTTTCCTTTTAATTGTGAAGCATCATCTTGCTTCTTTCTGATTTTTTTTTCAGTTCCAAAAACACCCTCCAATTTCACATGGCTAAATACAGAAGCAATAAAGGAAATGTCAGCACTCACTTTGCAAATGTTTATGACTATCCTTTGGTCTGGCTATTAAATATTGTGCATTAAAATTGACAAAGCAATAAACAAGCCTCCAGGTGGACAGCGTCCGGTGGTAGAAGGCTGCTTGTCAGAGGGAATATTCTACTGGGATTGGACTGATGGGCAGTGGGGATGAATCTTTAATGCCCTCTGCATGTTGCCAAATCCGTTTTCTTCATGTTCTCATTGCTGACCTGGCAGATTGGGCTTGCTGAGAGCCCCTGCTATGACTGTGTGAGTCCTTGGCATGTGAACATGGGCTGTCCTTATCAGAGAAGTGGCCCTGCATTCTCCCAGGGCAGCCTGGGTTCTCCTAGTTCTAACCCACACAGCTTCTGCCAGTCTGTTGTCTATACAGGACAGAGCAAGCATGGGTGTAAGAGCCCAAGAGAAGTTCTCAGCCCTCCATTCATGCTTCAGCCTTGTTGCCATGGTAGCAGCAGGTATCATCCATCTACCTGGTGTCAGTTAATTAGGGTCACTGATATGTCTGCAGACAGGTTGCACAGGGTACAGTGTGCCTGGGTTTCTCCCAATTTGCTGTTTCACCTCCAAACCCTGGTTTCCCTTTGCACCCCTGTGGGCGTGTTTGAGCACCTGCGGGCACTGCAGAAGTGGGTATATCACAGAGGAGTTCAGTGTGGACTGTCTGGATGGGAACAGGATGCAGTCAGACCTTCCAGAATGGAGGTTGAGCTAGCACAGGGAATGGGCATGTGGGAGTAGGGAAGGCTCCAGTTCATTCTTGTTAAAAGTGAGGGTGAACCACATGGCTTGGGTAGGATTCCAGGTCTACCAGATCACTGGCTCTGTGACTGAGAAAGAATCTTTGTAAAATTGGGAGTAATATTTATTTCATAGGACTAGTGAAGAGTGCATAGTCAATATTTGTAAAGAGCTTAGGATAGAAGGTAACAGATGAAAGTGTGTTCAAAAGCACCCTAACCTGGGGAATTAGGACTTTGGTCATGTGTAGATGATATACCCATTTTATTAAAGATTTTCTTTTTACATTTAATTATATATATAATATATATGTGTTTTATATATAGTATATATATGTTATAGTCTGTATATGTGCACATAGGAATACAGGTACTTGGAGAGTCCAGAAGATGGCATCAGATCCCTTGGAGCTGGAGTTCCAGGTAGCTGTGAGCCACCTGACCTGTGCTGGGAGCTGAACCAAAGGCAGTATGCACTCTTAATTGCTGATCTGCCTCTCCAGCCCTCATGTACCCCTCTCCCCTTTTGAAACAGGATCTCACTGTGTATACTTGGCTGTCCTGGACTCACTTTGTGACCAGGCTGGCCTCGAACTCACAGAAATCCACCTGCCTCTGCCTCCCAAGTGCTGGTGTTAAAATCATGTGCCACTGCACCTGGCATGTACCCACTTTAAAGTGGCAGTTTAAATGACAGTTTGTCATTAATAAATTGAAATGAATTTAAAGAAAATTCAATGTCACATTTCTAGTCACATAATCTTTAAACATTGTCAGGTTCCCCAAATGGTGCTTTTTGTTTATTTCATCTAGTTTGGTTGGCCTCAAGCTCATGATCCTCCTCATGATCCTCCACCTCCCAAGTGCTAACATGCCACCACTCCTGGCTAAGAAGAATATATGTAATTTGAATTAATTATACATGCATACATATATTTTAAAGTTTTTGTAAAATGTATCTTGCCATATAAAGTACTCGAAGATAGTGACAAAGGGGGCACAGTCATGACCAGAGGGGTTATGACTACTACCCTTAACTGCAGAGTGACTGAAGAAGACAAGGAAAAAAATCTTGCCTGATTGACCCTATATATTAAAAACATGAAGGAGTGGGTGTGGTGGTGTATACCTTTAATCCCAGCACTGGGGAGGCAGAGGCAGGTGGATCTCTGTGAGTTAGAGGCCAGCCTGGTCTATAAAGTGAGTCCAGGACAGCCAAGGATACACAGAGAAACCCTGTCTTGAAAAACCTAAAAAAAAAAAAAAGTGCTGTGTTTACTATAAAAGTGAAGTAGGCTCTAGGCTCAAAGACAGAATTCTCAGTCATATGAATGTCATTTGAAAGTCATTCAGGGCACAGGGCAGAGCTTTATTGGAGAGAATTCGAGACATTAAATATCTCCCACTCCGTAAACCAGTGTAAAAATCAAAAGAACTGCTTGCTTCCGGATTCTTGTGATGCTGTGTGGTTGTGTGTGGTGGTGGGGTTGTTTCCTTGTGGAGAATTGCTGTCCCAGGGACAGGTTCTTAGCTTGGGAGTGACCACTCCTCTGCCTGCCCTTTAGAAAGATTTCCCTGGCTAAGGAGGAGGCTGGGAGACTTGTCTTCAGGCTGATGTAGTAGTCTGAGGAAGAGCTTATTAGGGACTGGATAGGTAGGTCATGGCCATGCAAAGGGAGAAGAGCAGGAACCAAGGCATCAGGTGTAGTAACTTCATGAGTGACAGGTGCTTTTCCTACTTGCTTTCCAGGGCACACATGTGCGCATGTGTGCATTTTGAAGGAGGGTGTCCCCACAGCTCCCGGTTCTCCCCTAGTCTCATGGTTGACTTGCTTCCTTGCTCTTGAAGGATCTCTCCCACGCCAGCCACTGGCCTCCTCTGTCCCTGACATTCCTGTGAGATGTTTCGGGAAGAACGGAATCTCCCTTCCTCATCTTCATTTTTACCCATCTCTCCCTGCCTCTCCTCTGCTATTTCCTTGCTCTCCTGTACATAATCTGCCACGCAGAAGAGCCTGCAGCCTCACAAACCACAGGTCCCTCTTCCCTCCATTTCTGACCCAGTATGTTTCTTATAAGTTCCCAGGTAGCTGTGCTGTTCACCAGTTCCTCTCTGAGAGCCACAGGTGGGCAGGGTCAAGAATTAGTCCTAGGGCCCCCCAGAGTCTTGGCCATTCACCTTTCTAATTTCATCCACCATGCCTCACCACTGGCTCCTGCCTGATAGGTACACAGAGCAATTGAGCTCATTGCCTGCTGGGGCTGCCCTTTCTCTTTCCTTCTTCACCTGCTGGCCATCTGCTCATTTGCCTCTTAGAGCCCAGCTCAGGGATCACAGCTCTTTGTGAGGTTCTCTCTCTGATCAGTCAGAATTAATTGCCCCTCTTTTACAAAGATTAATCGGGTTTTTATTCAATCACCCATTAGTTAATGCAATTAGCAATGATTGGGCCATAGTTCTTTTGCCCAGACATTTGCAAAAAGAGGAGCCCTTTTAAAAATGGCCCTTGGTATAAGGCAGCTATGGTAGAGTTTGAGGAGACTTGTTTACTGGTGGAAGAAGCACATTTTGCATGAGAAGCTCAGAAATAAAACTGATGCAAAGGATGGGTAGGTTGGCTGGGGAAGCAAGCTGTTCTCTGCTGCTGAGTCCTCCCCTCGGCTCACTCTCCTTTCTCCAGTTAGCCCTCCTCTACCACATGGCACAGCAGCCTTTCCTAGACTGACGGATTCTCTCAGCTTTGATCCAAAGCCCAGGAAGGAAAGTGTCCAGCTGCAGCAAGAAAGGACATTCCTGCGAATGATGGGGGCTTCAGAGAAGGCAGGTGCTGCTGTTCACGGTTTACTGGCCAGGCCGGGATTGCCATCTAGCCTGCCTGGCCTCCCTCCTGCCTCCTCCTGCATTCTCTCTTCTCCTGCTAATTGACTGAGGGGATTGACCAAGCCTCACTTCTTAGTGTTACTTTCACCTCTGTATTCATTGGCTCCCCAAGTCCTCATTCAGAGCAGCCAAGCCCATGGTTTCTCTGGTAGAAGACAAGACTGGATCTCCACAGACCTTGTTGTAATAGAGATTGTGATATAGTGGGCCTGAGAGTCTGTTACTAAGAAACTCCCACCCAATGGATCTCATGTTGCTGGTCCATAGCGCTTAGGATTTTTTTTGGTTTTTGTTTATTATTTTATGTTTATGGCTGCTTGGCCTGCATGTATATCTATGCACTGTTTATATGCCTGGTGCCAGAAGAAGATATTGGATCCCCTGGACCTGGAGTTACAGATGGTTGTGAGCCTCCATGTGTGTGCTGGGAATTGAACCTAGGCCTTCTGGAAGATCAACCAGTGCTCTTAACCACTGAGACATCTCTCCCGACCTACGATTTATTTTATATTACTTATTTATTTTGTGTATGGATGACATGGAGGAAGTAGGTGCATGGCATAGCAAACACGTACAGGTTAGAGGACAACTGTTGGGAGTCAGTTCTCTCCTTCCTTGGGTCCTTGAGTTTGAACTTGGGTCTCCAGGCTTGGCATCAGGTGCCTTATACTCTGAGCCATCTTAATGACCCTGTCTACAGCACTTTTAAAAGGTTCAGTTGCCACTTATGTTTGTCAGTGTCCCATCTAATTATGAGCTTTGAACTTGGGACCACAAATAGAAACCAAGTGGGAATGAAGGAAGCTAAAATCTACCTACTGCTCAGGGTACACCCAGCCTCATGCTAAGCTCTGTAACTATTCCATTTAATCTGCAGGGCACTCTGGGTGAATTGGATGCACACTTTTGGTGCTCTCATTTGCAGATTAAAACACTGGACCTTAGAAACATCCAGGCTCTCCTAAGGGAGAGGGAGAGGAGGCTTGCAGATGTAGCTCGCCCAGGGCAATGCTGAGGCAGGCTTGTGAATGCTCCTTAATTAGCTCTGGAGCCACCTGACTCCTTGGGGCTTCAGGACATGTCCTCTGTACCACTGAGATGCGGAGGAGATGCAGAGCTTATAGTAAGAGCTGACCCCCTGCCCGTCTGTCAGACATGCATCAGATTTCAAAAGTGCCTCTCTTTTAAGCTCTCCAACACTTCATAATATTTTGACATGGGATGGCAAAAAAAAAAGATGAAGAAATTGGAAATGCTTTGAAATATTTCTCTTTCTTGGCTTCTGGTTCTCTGACCATGTGACTGAATTGGAGTTGAGTCATAGGATCCCAGTGTAACATATGCAGTTACTATAGCAATTGAGGTTTCCCTAGTAACAGTTGCAAAAATAATCTGGCCTCAATTAATAATACATTTTAAAGCTCTTTCTACTCTACACAGAACAACCCAGTTCATTTGGCTAAGCACCAGATAATTCAGGTGGTGTCATCCACACTGATTGAGATACCATGTGGTGAATTGGGTTGGAAAGGGATGAAAAGGGAACAGGTTGTTTCAGGCCTCACAGGAGTCTACTCGGAAAAGCTGATCAGCAGGTGAATGCCAGTCCAGTCTCTAGGATTCCCAGTGTGCCCTGAAGGACTGTGTGTTTGAAGAAAGGAGGAAGTGGAAGACTGGCACGAATAGGTGAAACTAGGGCATGGGGCCATGGCCTGTCTTGATATGTTCTCCATTGCTCGAGGTCTGTGTGAATTCAAAGGTCCTTCACGAGGAGAAAGGCTGCTTCAGCCACAGAAGACAAGTCCTCAGAGGTGCTTTTGTAGTAATGGTTCGGGGTGTGGGACCCTGCTGTGCCCTCTCGATAAAGCTTCAGACGCATCCTGAACATTTGTCAATGTTACCGGGCACACAGAAGAGTAGTCTATGGTTGTCAGAAGCTCTTCTTCCTTATACATGGGACTCAGCCCTTGAAGCCTCTAATGGAGCAGGCCAGCTAGCTGGCCAGAATCCCAGGGTCACATCTAGGTGCCCAGTTCCACACCTGGACAGTTTGTGCATATTCCAGCTTCCTAGTAGTTCCTGGAAATGGACCCAACCAGTCAGCAGAAGCCCTGGCTCTGGCCTCGCTGTGGGACATGTACCCTACCCTGGGTGTTCTTCAGCTGGCAAAGCGGTCCAGAATTAAGTTGTGAAGAGACAGGTGGAGTGGACTGCTGCTTTCATTATCAGTTCGCTAAGAGAATTGCCTTCTCCTTTCTTCTTTTTTGTTTGATTTTTTTTGTCTTTAGTAGGAAGAAACAGATTGGTAGAGGAAAGCAGAGACAAGTGTGATAATATATAGGGGAAGATTCTCCAATTATCATCCTAAGATACATTTTCCTAGAGTTTGGTTTGTTGGTACCTTAAAGGTGAACATTGCTCCATTATGGAGTAGGGCAGCATCTGGAGTTGGCCATCCCTGTTATCGTGGTTGTTATTATCTGGATAATATTGTTACT
>CAJQZJ010016855.1:401353-437790 GCA_907164525.1 Lophiomys imhausi | reverse complement strand
GCCATCCCTGTTATCGTGGTTGTTATTATCTGGATAATATTGTTACTCTCTGGAGTTGGCCATCCCTGTTGCTTCTGGACCGCTATAGTAAGAGAAGGGAGACTGGTGCTGGCTCTGTCTGTCCATCGCTGTCCTCCTTGCTTCAGGATCTGCACTGGCCTCTTGTAACTGCCTGCTGTCACATCTTCAGTATCCCAACAAACTCCAAGGGAGGCCTTTTTGCTTCCCAAAGCCTAGGCACTGTGTTAGGCTGTGGGGTGCAGAAGTGAGAAAATTCACCAGTGTGAGCACTGCAAGGCTGGGACTGTCCCACTCTCAGGGGACAGCGGGCAATAGGAAATAGCAACTCACTGAATAGAAAAACTTCATCTCTGTTCCTGGGAACTCGGTGTATGGAGGAGAAGAGAGATTGGAGTGGGGAGGGGTGTGTAGTCAGCCTGGGTATCAGGGCACCAAGGGAGGAACGGGAGACAGAAAGGATCAAGAGATTGAGTGGAAAGAAGGATCTAGCAGCAGGTGGCACAGCAGGGGCAGTGGCCAGGGCTCAGGGTACAGTGTATGGGTTGGGGGAGCTGGGGAAGCTGGGGGGAGTCCTAGGATATGAGTCAAGAGAGTTGGACAAGAGCCAAGTTCTGAGGGGACTTTGTGCTGGCCAAATGAATTTCTTTCCTTTAGATTCAACAGGCAGGTGGGAGCCATTGAACTTTTTAAACAAGGTCAAGCTATGGGCAGATTGGTGTCTTGGCTGGAGGTGAGCAGTGGCACGGAGAATGGAAAAGCTTGGGACGTGACAGGAGGCCCGTAGATGGGTACAGCTAACGTGGGGTGAGGTTTTGCGGGATGCTCTTTCGTGGTATATTCTGTGCTGGACAGAACCAGTCTCTTAGTCTAGACTTGAGCTTGGGACAGGCCCAGACTATATGTCAGTCCACTTCCCTTCACAGTGACAAAGCTGCAGGTGAGCAAATCAAAGAGAACCCTCACCCTGGTGGAAAACCGGCCAATTCAGCTGAACTGCTCAGTCAAGTCCCAGACCAGCCCAAACTCACACTTCGCCGTGCTGTGGTATGTTCACAAGCCCTCAGATGCGGATGGCAAGCTCATTCTCAAAACCACGCACAGCTCCGCCTTTGAGTATGGAACCTATGCGGAGGAGGAGGGCCTGCGAGGCCGGCTGCAGTTCGAGAGGCATGTGTCAGGGGGCCTGTTCAGCCTCACCGTTCAGAGAGCTGAGGTCGGCGACAGTGGAAGCTACTACTGCCACGTGGAGGAGTGGCTGCTGAGTCCCAACTATGCCTGGTACAAGCTGGCTGAGGAGGTTTCAGGGCGCACAGAGGTCACTGTGAAGCAGCCAGGTAAGAATGGAAGGTGTGGTCATCATGGGCCTGTGGGTTTCCTGCAGACTCTAGGGCCTGGGGAGCTCTGTATACCTGTGCGCATGCACACACTTTCTCTCTCTCTGTCTCTCTCTCTGTCTGCACTAAGTCTGCTACAGACTGCCCTACAGGCCTTTCACTAGACCTGCTGTGGTCCTCATGATCATGGGGCTCGGGAGCACCCTCAACTATCTGGTGGGAGCTTCTTCAATGAGACACTAAGAGAAGCTGAGGTCTCCAAAGTGCAGATAGGCAGGTGACATCTAGAGCAATTTGCTGAACTGCTCTGCAAGCCTCAGTTCTGCTCTTAGCAGCCCTGGCAAGCTTTCTCCCTGTAACGCCAGACCCCAGGATAATACATGATAAATGTGGTTATTTCATTCCCAGTATATAAAGGCTATGCCCCATCAGACCCTCTGCTCTTGATTAAGTCAGCATGGCTTCTGAATTCCTCTTGTAGTGTGGCCTCTCCACCTGTCTTCCTTCATCTGTCCTATGTGTATTGTAACTATCTGTGCTTCCTCAAGGGCCAAGAGCACAGTCCCACCTGCTTATGTGGTCCCCTGAACCTGTAATGAACCCCTTCTAGCACTTCTGTCTTTGTCCCATCCCAACACTTCACTCAGCACCACTTCCAGGAAGTCTACCCTGATGGGGAGAATACCTCATAAACACAGTGTGGTAATTATCTGCACTTCTTATGCAGTGCCTTATAAGCATGATATGGTCAGAGTTGTGTCTTTATGTCTGCAACCACTGGCGTGGCATCCTTAGTAAAGTACTGGCTGATGAAGGAGTTCGTGGTGGCTATTTCGGACAGCACAAAGCCTGCGTACTGTCTATTTCAGCATGGAACATGCTGGTTACAGATACTCATTTATTTCCATCTTCCTCTGAGAGGCATTTCTACCTCATTTTAACTTCAATGGCACCGGTCACTGGCTTCTCTTCCCATTGCCTTCATAATAAATAGTGCCCCCTGGCATTCTGTCCATTTACTTATTCGTAAGTAATTATGAAGCTTTTTTTTCATACCTAGAACCTACTTACCAGCTACCATACACTATTTGTATATTCAAGCACCCACACATATATGCATGTACATAGACATATTTGTATATTCAAGCACACACACACATATGCATGTACATGGATGTATTTGTATATTCAAGCACACACACATATATGCATGTACATGGATGTATTTACCTCTCCCACTAGATGAAGCTCCTGGAATGGGAACAGGGACTTCATTTCTTCACCAGACTCTCAGCAAAGCAATGGGACCAGGGACAAAAGTCTAGATGTGGCCTGACACATGCTGGATGCAAGGACACCGTTCCCTTCCTTTCCCTGAGGATGTCCTATATTCTAGGGTCCCCTCTGGCCACACAGTGACATTTTCTGCTAACAGTTTCACTGGTGCTCAAAGCAGGAAGCCCATCTCTGAGGTGCTTCCTGTGGCCATCACTCTGACCTGCGTCCTTACTGCCGGCTGAGCCACACAATGAACCTTTAAATTACCCAGGCTGCTCTGAAACTCACCACACAATCCAGCAGGCCTTGACCCTGAAATCTTCCTGCCACAGCCTCCCAAGTAGCTGAGGTTACAGCCTGTACTGCCGCGGGGCTTCTGGGAGTTGAGGGCTGCTGTCTGGCGGCCTGCAGTCCTCTGTTGCTTGCTCTCTGCCTGTGCCTTCCGCCCTAGTTTGTCTTTATTGGGATAATGGTGTTCCTGCTCTTCTGATCCATCTCCCAAGGTCTCCTCTCCAGTCTCCAATCGTTTGCCTTTCCTCCTTTGGTATGATGCCAGGAAGCTTTTCTTGGTTCCTAAATATGTTGGAGGGGTTTCCCCTTCTGCAGCTCCTGTGGAGCTGAGACAATGCAAATCGGCCATAAGGATCCCTGTCCACAAGCACAGGGAGATCACTCCTGTAGTGGATTTTAGCACAGAAAACTCACAGGATGCTAATTACGATAGCTTTTGCTTTTTCAGTTGATTTTATCCCTTTTTTCTGCCCCTTGTCCTTTCCCCCCTGAGAAAGCACACGTTACTGCACTTCTGCAGGGGAGTGGGGAAGAAATCCACAATGAAAGCATGTAGTCTTGCAACTCAGAGATAGGACCAGAGGTAACATTTTATATGTATGTTTTAGTCAAATATTTTGAAGAAGAAAAGTACATTTTCTTTTTCTTCTTTTTTTTTCGGGCCTTTTATTTGCAACAGCAATCTTCTTTGCACTATGAAGCATTCGGACAGCAGTGAAGTATAGAGACGGTGGATGTGCAGGTCACGGGTCACTGTGGGATGCTGGTCCCAAGGTTCTTCTGTGTGTTGCTGTCGTGGCTCTTAGCATCAACTGGTCCTGAGCTGTTCATTGGGGCCTCTGTGAAGTTGCAGGAGTGCTATCAGCAAGAGCCATGGTTCATGGCACTTCTTCCACGAAGGGAAACCTTGTTTGTGGGTGTTTAGCTCTCCCAGCCCCATCAGTACCATCTTTTCTTTGCTGATGTCACATTTTTCTCCCTCCACCTTGAAAAGGAAGTGATTTGGAGACCCAGTGTCTATGCATATTAAACTGGGTTTTCCTTGGCAGTTCCTTTTTGGTTCTGGTCCACACATTCCAGTTATCTTGTGGTCGGACTTAAGTGTTTACTCCTAACTCAGGCCTGGTGGTGTGGGCCTGTAATCCTAGGTCCTCAGACAGCTTAGGCAGGAGGATCACAAGTTCAAGGCCTGCTGAGCTACAGCTTAAGGCTAGCCTGGGCAGCATAGTGAAACCTTGTCTCAAAACACAATTTTAAAGGGTTGGTGATTGTCCCACTTACTGTTCTGTTGCTGTGAAAAGATACCATGACCAAGGCAAATTATAAAGGGAAGCATTTGATTGGGGGCTTGCTGGGGTGGGGGTAGGACACAAGCAGGCAGGCAGGCAGAGTGCTGGAACAGCAGCTGAGAACTTATATCTAATCCACAAACTCCAGGCTGAGAGGGTGGGGAGAGGGAGGAAGGGAGGGAGGGAGAGGAAGAGAAAGAGAAACTGGAAATGATGTAGACTTTTGAAACCTCAAAGCCCACCCCTAGTAACACACCTTCTCCAGCAAAGACACACCTCCTAATCATCAAACAGTTTCACCATCTGGGAAACAAACATTCAGATATATGAGCCCATGAGGGTCATTCTTATTCAGACCACCACACTGAGACTCAGTAGTTACCATGCCTAGCATGGTTAACCTCAGGTTTAACTCTGTTGGGAGAGGGGCTGGCACTCTGTCCTTGCCCACCCCTTCTCTCACTAGCTAACTCTTCCGTCAACCACACACTTTGGAGTCTGTGTCGTTAGTCTTATTGCTCATGTTTGCTGTCCCTCAAACATCTGAACCCTTGAGGGTTCTAAATCAGAGACAGCTATTGCTGAACACTGGACTCCCACATGGCCAGGGATTCCACACACCGAGGGTGCCATGATTGAGAAACATGTCTGAGACACTGTCCTATGCTCCAAGGGCCACCCTCTCAATGGTGCTGTGCCCTGCTTGATGTCATGTCATAGTGTCTCTTTCCTCCCTGTTCAGACAGCCACCTGAAGCTCAGCCAAGCCCAGGGGAACCTGTCTGTTCTGGAAACTCGGCAGATCCAGCTGGAGTGTGTGGTCCTGAACCGGACCAGCATGGCTTCCCAGCTCATGGTGGAGTGGTTCGTGTGGAAGCCCAACCACCCAGAGAGGGAAGTAGTGGCCCACCTGAGCCGTGATGCTACCTTCCATTATGGTGAACAGGCTGCCAAAAACAACCTGAAGGGGCGGCTGCACTTGGAGAGCCCATCTGCCGGTGTGTACAGGCTCTTCATCCAGAATGTGGCGGTGCAGGACAGCGGGACCTACAGCTGCCGAGTGGAGGAGTGGCTGCCCAGCCCCAGTGGTGTGTGGTATAAACGGGCTGAGGACACAGCTGGACAGACCGCCGTCACAGTCATGCGACCTGGTAAGGCCCCTAGCCTTTGGTGTATCCCTGTTAAGAATATTTTGGATGCTTGCATTAGGCTCTTATCTTGTCGAGGTGGCCAAGCAGCAGCTTCAGAGAGGAAGGGTTGATTTGACAGACAGCCGGTCATGAGGGGTCATGATGGTGGAAGTGTGAGGCAGCTGCTCACATCACATCCAATTAGGAAGTAGAGACGAGAACGCTGGTGCTTATCAGCTTTCAGCTTCTATGCCTTTTGTTCAGTCCAGATCCCAACCCATAGGGTGGTACAGCCCACATTTCAGGTAGGTGAGTCTTCCCTTCTCTGAGTCCTCTCTGGAAATTCCCTCACAGACATGTTCAAAAGTGTGTCTCCTGGGTGATTTCAAAATCAGTCAAGAATAAAGGTTAATTATCACAGTCTTGAATGTAATTAGTTTATTTAAGAAATTGTTTGCAGTTAAGTATATGAACATTTATATTATACATTTGTATTCCAAGTTCTCTCAACTTGTTTTCCCTCTGAATGGAAAATTGCACATCTGGCTTTGTCCTCAGGTGATTAGATTTCTTAATTAGAATAAAGCCAGCAATTAATTATTCTAAGTCATAAGAATATTTTATTTTTAAAGCATATATTCAGATCAGAATAGGTGGATAATATGACACAAACTTTGAAACAGTAGCCATGTGTTCAGAAGGTATGCTGGTAGATTTTCAGTGCAAAATAATAGATTCTTTAAGCAGAAAGCAGCAAGTACCTCTGGCCTCCACTCCCGTTTCCAATAATTTCTTTGGCATTAATGTCTTTTCCATGTGGCTTTTTGTTCCTGTTATCTCTATTGCTGCTCCTAAAGTGTGTAAATGCATATAATTGCTGGGTGTAATTATTGTTACATTTAACATTTAATTAAGGCTAAGATGGGCAGAGTCCCTGTGTCTTCTGCAAGGATCAACAGCACCATTGATCCTTATCAGAGCAGAAGGTCAACCATCCTTCAGGACATGGAGCGGAGTTAAACCTGTGACCCATCAGTGTGAACATTTTGCCTGTGTCTTCTGGGCGTCTTGATGTTCAGTCTCGGGGTCCTTGTACCATTGCAAGTTCTTCTTCTTGTGTCACCACGTCTGATTTGAGCTGCTCGTGTCCTTGATGGTACATTGGAGAGTCTCAGCTGTGTTGTGCCCCATTCGTCCACCTGTCTCAGAAGAGGGGCATCAGTCGCCTTCGTCCATCCTTGCCCATGCTGGAGGAGAGATCCCCCTCCTTGGGTTATCATTTTCTGTGTGGCTGTCTTGCTGCTGCTGTGTTAAACCTTGCCTGGAGACTGTGCTTGCCTTTCCCTGGAAGTAAAGTGTAGAGAATGGCAGGTGAACACACATCCCCCAATTCCCACCCATTTGGCAGATTACTGGGAAAGCCCCCCCCCCGTGGAGTGGGAGAAGATGGACATTTACAGAGAACCAGCTAGGTCTCTGCCTTTTACATTGATGTTTAGTCTTCCTAAAACCCACAGTGGTAGATTTCTCTAACGAGGGAAATGAAGCCTGAAGGGAATTCGTACACAGCTGACAAAAGGAAACAGAGTGGGGCAAGTTTCTGTCTTACCACATGTGTGATCCCAGTGTGCCCCCAAGTCTGAGACCCTGTACATAGTCTAGATCCACCCTCCGTCTTTCCTCTCTCCCACCCTCCCTTTCTTATTTGTTTATGGGGTTATTTAATTTATTTATGGGGGTGGTGAGACAAGGTCTTACTATGTAACTCTGGCTGTTCTAGAATTCTTAGACCAGGCTGGCCTTGAACTTACAGAGATCTGTCTGCCTTTGCCTCCCAACTGCTGGGATTAAAGGTGTGTTTAAATTTAAAATTTTTAAATTATATTTTATGTGTATGAGTGTTCTCCCTGCATGTGTTTATGTACCACATGCATGCCTGGTACTTACAGAAATCAGTAGATGGTATTGGGTCTCCTGGAACTGGAGTTAAGGATGGCTGTAGGCTACTGTCTAGATGCTGGAACTTGGGCCCCAGTCCTCTGCAAACATTCTTATCCACGGAGCCATCCCTCCAGCACTTTCTCTTGCCAACCCAGGGCATCTGGCTTACTGATGTGGATTCTGGTGCAGCTTGAACTCAGGCTGCCAGTCTTACGTGGCAAGCTCTTTTACCTGCTGAGCCATCTTCCTGGCCTGCTTTGTTTGTTTTGAGGAAATGAATCAGCCTCTTCTCCCTTCTCTGTTCCTTGTCCCTCCCCAGATGCTGCCCTCCAGGTGGACACAGTGGTCCCCAATGCCACCGTGTCTGAGAAGGCAGCTTTCCAACTGGACTGCAGCATCCTCTCTCGATCAAGCCAGGACTCCCGCTTTGCTGTGGCCTGGTATTCCCTAAGAACTAAAGGTGGAGGAAAGAGAGGCAGCACTGAAGAACCAGAGGAGGAGGAGGAGGTGTCAGAAGAAGAGAACCATGAAGATCCAACGGAGAGGATGGTCCTGCTGAGTGTGGGACCTGATGCTGTCTTTGGTCCTGAAGGCAGTCCTTGGGAGGGCAGGCTGCGCTTCCAGAGACTCTCCCCTCTGCTATATAGGCTCACGGTGCTTGAGGCGAGCCCACATGATACAGGCAACTACTCCTGCCATGTGGAGGAGTGGCTGCCCAGCCCTCAGAAGGAATGGTACCGGCTAACAGAGGAGGAGTCTGCCCCCATTGGCATCCGGGTTCTGGACACAAGTGAGTTTCCCCAGTTACAAAAGAGGGGTGTCACCGTTGTCTCCAAAGTGTCTATAAAGTAAATTCAGAGCTTAGTTGTGGATTAATAAGCACTTTTCCTAACTGCAATGGGCAGTTGTTAGTAGGGATTGAGACGTGGTAGACTTTGACCCTAGCTCATGTAGCTGACCCTTAGTTACCCATACAAAAAACAGGGCTAGGAATTAGTGATGAAATAGCATATGGCTTTTATAATCAACCGGACTTCTGCCTGAGTCTGTTTCAGTAAGATCTCACTGTGCAAGTGTCTTGCTTGAAGAGTCTTTGTTACACATGAGAACACCAAGTCAGTCTGCAGTGAACTGCCAAGTGTTTCCAGACTCACAGGAGGGGGGGAAAGAAGTGAAGCCTGTCAATCATGCTTTCCCTCGTGTTTATTGGTCACTTTTATCTTGGAGGCTGACTTAGGGGTGGCTGCAGTAGGTTTTGCCTAGTTATGGAGACCAGCCTAGAAGGATAGAGCTGGGGCGTTTGGAGGCAGTAAGTGCAAGCTGTCCTTTTAGAGTGGCCGCAAACAAGTTTCCCATCCTGTGAGGGACTTTCACTTTGAAGAGAGACTATAGAAATACTTGTTTTGGACTGTCTGTCAAAATGTAGAGTAGGTCAGGCCCAAAATAGTGTTTGCTCTAGTAGAACTGGCTTCGAATGCAGAGACTGAAGAAATCTCAAGTTTTCATCCTCTCAATCAAAATGCTCTGCCTCATCACCTTGATTTGAGGTCCGGGCTGCCCTGCTCTCTCTGCCCATATCACTTCCTTTTAATAACATGTTAAGTGAAATGGAAATTTTTATGGGTTGAACGTGGTTGAAGTGCGCCCCGACTTTTCTTAATAATTCTGATGATGTACAACTGTACTGTGGAAGGGAAAACAGAGAAAGTCTGAATCGAAAGTGCATCCCGCATCAGAAATGAAAGAGAAAGTGTGGGCCCCACCTGCCCTGCCCCTCTGTGGACACCTGTAATTATCGAACATCATGAATGTAGGGATCACTGAGAGCTCAGATTCCTGCCAAGGGCTCATAAATTACCAAGCAGCTCTGACCTGGTGCCAGGGCTCCTGGTTTCATTAAGTCCACCTCGTGCAGGTACAGACACTGGACATTGTTCAGTGGCCCACAACGGTATGTGAGTTGATAATGTTAAGCAAGTGTCTTTTCTAGTACACCTCCCTGAAGCAGGCAGGAAGGGAAGGTATAAGATTCCCTGAAATGGAAGTCTACAGTAGAGCTAGACACAGACAGACATCTCAGATACCCTCTTACCACACAGGGGGTTAGGAATGACCTGGTGCCAGCTTCTTTACCATCCTAGAAAGGTTTGCGCTCTGTAAGCTCAACTTTAGCCCATGGCTTTCCCAGCAGACATAATGGATCTCAGTGGAAACAGAAGCACTGCATCCTTTTGAACTTAGGGTCATGAATGGTTGGGGTGTTGTGAGAAAAAGAACAAGGAGAAAGTCTCCCAGTTCCTGGTGGCAGGGGGAGGGCTAGGAGTGCGGGTTATATCATCAGGGTGGGCGGGATCTGGGGAGCAGCCCATATGGTCCGGGCTCCACCCTCATGGTTCCTTGGTGCCTTTCAGGTTCCAGCCTGCAGTCGCTCATCTGCTCCAACGATGCCCTCTTCTACTTTGTCTTCTTCTACCCTTTCCCCATCTTTGGCATCCTCATTATCACCATTCTGCTGGTGCGCTTCAAAAGCCGAAACTCCAGCAAGAACTCAGAGGGGAAGAACGGGGTGCCCCTGTTGTGGATCAAGGAGCCTCACCTCAACTACTCCCCGACTTGCCTGGAGCCCCCTGTGCTCAGCATCCACCCCGGAGCCATAGACTAAGGAGGTTGGTCCCCAGCAGACGTTTGCCCATGGCAGGGTCGGGTCAAGGGAGCCCTGTGGGCTTTTCCTCGTTCCTTCGTGGTCTGTGATTGGACAGGCGACAGCACCGGAACTCTGCAGTTTCTCTGCAGGAACCAGTCAGACCTGGAACGTGTTGGAAGATCCCGGTCATGGAGATGACCGCCTCCAGGTGGCAGTCTTGGTTAGCTGTTCGCGCCCAGGTGTCGTGAACCCAGCGTCCTAGGTTTCTAGTTTTTGGTTTTGGTAACATAGTAGTGCACAGCTCCAGGTGCCGCATCTACTCGCCAGTCTATCACGTGTTCTCAGATCGGTGCTACGGGGTTTCCTGTTCTGTGTAATGTACTCTTTTAAGCCCCTTTGGTCCTCTCCGTTTGGATCCCGTAATGTTGTGTAAGGGTTTCTCTCACAACTGATAAGCAAGGGGAAGACGGCTTCATAGTAACAAGGAATCTCTTCCAAGACATTTTTGTTTTTGCACATTTGAAAATGCCACCCGTGGATCAAAATACACCCAAACATTTTTTTTTAACTTTCTTAGCAAGACTTGAAAAATATGTGTAGTGTGGGCCCAATTTGTATCTTATCTTTTCCCTCAGCCGGAGTTGTTGGAACCACTTTATAGTCAAGATGAAAGCATTGAATTTTGCTTCAAAGGACTGAACATGTACAGAAGAAACCCTGCAGAACCCTGTTAGGAGTAGATGGTGTCCAGCCAGCCACTGTCAAGCAAAAATGGCTTCAATCACATCCTTGCCAAAAAAAAAAAAAAAAAAGAAAGAAAAAAAACAAGCCAACTTGGAGGATGGGTCAAGGACTCCAGATGGCACCCAGTTGGAGGCTTGCCCTGAGCATGCCTACCTTTATATTGATCAAAGGCAGTGGCGAGGGAGGGAGGAGAGAAACTGGTTGTTGGCTTGACTTGGGCAAGCTCAGTCTCTTGGCTGATAGCCCAAGCAAGTGGCTTCCATCTGTTGGTGCTTTGCCAAATATCAAGGGGACATGTCCAGTGAACCTGGAAGGGGCTGCCCTGAGTGGAGGACTGTGGCCACTGTGTACCAGCCCACTGGAGGGCGCTGAACTGTACTGAGCTTGGGAGAGTAGAGGGTTGGGAAGGGATTTAAAAGCCTGATGCTGGAGAGGGTGGAGGAGTTCTTACCTCTCTGTCTTCCTTCCAGTGAGCCGTTCCTTGAAGATGATGAGGGCTTCCTTATCCATCACTCTCACCAAATCTCACTGCTTGGGTATATTGCCCTACGAGAGGACCAGGCAGAGCCCTTTGCAATCCTTGTTGTCCCCCCAAATCTCAACATACAGCTGAGAACAGTTGTCCCTTCCCTTTGTTGTAGTATGTGCATATGTGTGTGTGCATGTATGTATGTATGTGTGTACACACATGTACGTGTGTGCATATGTGTATGTATGTGTGTGTGTTTAGGTTGTATGGTTCTACTGGTGGCTTTTAATTTTCAGCCTACAAATCCAAAATCCACTGCCTCCACTCTGATAGGCCAGATGCTTAGCTGGAGCCTCATCAATTGCAAATACTTCCTTTTGATTTTTGCTCATTCTGAAGATCCTGTAAAGCCCTTTCTTCCCTATCCTTCAGCTACCATACTTTCTCTTGGGAATTTGTATCCCGAATCCCAAGATAGAGCCCTTGGAAAAAGCCACCCAAGATTGAGGAAGTAAATTGAATGGGCGATTTCTGCAGAGCCTGGCCCTCAGAATAAACAGCACGGAGGCTACAGGACTTCCAGGCCATGTGGCTATAGATCCTTACTGGGGTCTGGTGGGTGTAGGCCTGTGGTGGGTGGCAGAAGAGAGCATGCCAGATGCAGCCTGACAATCCTTCCTCCTCCCTCTCAGTCCTCTAGTTCACCGAGGAGAAGTGTCCAGGCAGCGCCACCTTAATCCCTCCTGTGCCTGCCCTGCTGATTCTCATTTATGCTGCATCAACACATCCGAGGGACCAAATTGGCTCAGTCCAGAAGAAAGAATGTCTTTTGTTCTGTTCCTTCATTTCATGGGTGTGGGCTCTTGGCGGGTAATTGCTGACTCCTGATTTTTAGGCTGAGTCAACAAGGGAAGATTGACTCTGCCTCTGGATGGAAAGACGCCAGAAGACTGGGCCGGATTAAGATTTCAGATCCGTTCTATAGCAGCAGAAAACTGATGCTGCTCTTGAATATGTGAAGTGACCGCAGGTCGTTTGCAAGGAGGAAAGAAACCGAAGTCAGTATTTTAACAACTGCTTTTTGTGTGTATTTTCTTCGAAGATGGGGGATGGAATCAAAGGTTGAACTCTCAGCTTTCTATGAAAACAAAAACAAAACAAACAAAAAAACAAACCTCAGGACCTCTCTGTGGCTAGTTCTAAGGACATGGGTTGTCAGATAAATGGTGATGGTGCCCTCCAGTGGCTGGGAGCCCTCACTGCGCATTGTCTGCTGGGGCTTTGGTTCAGAAAAAAGGACTCAATAGAGACTCCTGACACCTGTCCTCTCCAGTGTCACATTTATGAGAATCTCCACTGTGCTAGGCATGTCCCAGGACGCTTTATGACCACACCCTCTCTCATCAGGGTGTTCTGTAGCAAGTTTTCATATTCGTTTCAAACAATGGTTTCTCTGCATTCATAGTCAAAGAGAGAGACGGGGATGAGAGGATCCTGCATGAAGTAGAGAGCTGTTGGTTTGTTTTTTGTTTTTTGTTTTTTTTTTTTTAAGGAGAAACTATTTGTAAGCCGCTGCACAAAGATGTTTTATATGCACTGCAGAGATCTGTAGTAAATTATGTTGACAATATGCTGTTTACATTTTCTGGAGTCTGATGGCCCTCCTGCCCCTCACTGAACCAGTCACCTCCTGCTGTGGGAGTGCTCGGTGGGTTGGCCTGGAGGTCTGCGCTTGGCCCTGATGTACCACATTCGATTTTACAAGATGTAGCTTTTCTATGCATGCCTTCACCCAGCCTAAATTATGTTTTGGGTTTTTTTTTTTTTTTGTACAAATCATAAAGAAACATCTTTCTCAAGACACTTTCGCCACATGCTGAAATGTATCCCAGCTCTACACCTACCCTCTAAAGACTGCTACTTTGGAGCTGTGACCCAGAGCTCCCCTGGGGCGGGTTTGGCCAGACTGAGAAACTGACATTGTTATGGGTTGTGTGACTGATTTTTCTTTGGAGGGAAATTTAGGGTAAAAAGACACTAATGAGAACAATCCACCAGCTCACTAGGGCCTCCTCAGCAGGACACATACACACCCAGCCCCATTAGTGTTTGTGAACAGAAGTGGTCATTAGGCATTTTCCTGGGTAGACATAAATATAGGAGCTGGACAGTCCCAGGCAGTGAGGCTGCACACCAGTCACTGCTGCTAGTGGCCGACAGAGATGCCAACTGAGGAGCACTGGAGTATTGCAGCTCCCAGCAGTGGTCACATTTAGTTGGCTCTTGACAGTTCTTAGACCATGCAGAGGAGGAGGGGACAGAAGGCTGAAAGCAGAGGAGGTGCCCCCTCCCCTCCCTGCCTTTCCCTCCCTTCCATCTTCCTTTTTCTTTCAGTTCGCCTTCCTAAGGCTTGGCCATATGCTTTCCTCTGCTCCCAGCCCAGTTTGCTGTGTTCTTCTTATCGCCTTCCTGCAGCTGCTAGCTCGGCCACAAGTTAAAACTGCAACTGCTTATCCCTTAGGTGCCCATAATGATTCCATGTTAAGTCTTAGGTGTTATTTTTGCTTACGAGGTGAAAATGTTACTTTTTATTTCTTGGGTGCCCACAAAATGGTTCACTGTGAAGTCTTACGCATTATTTTTGCAGAATTTCCCCCCCAAATGCCCTCTTTCTACCAGGAACTAAATTTTAAAGAGGAGCATAGAGTATTATGTAGTAAGATTACCCCTCTTAAGCCCTTGGTTAAGTGAATATGTACCTCCCCATGAGGCATATGATGAAAATGGCCATCTGTATGTTCAGGCATAAGGGCTATGCCCTGTCAGTAAGTCTCAGATTCCTACACTTTGTAGTTCCAAGTGTTTGGTAAAACTACAGCCCAGAGCAAGAGAGTGTCATGCCACAAAGTGTTCTCCAAGCTTCTTGGGCCACCTTCTCTTAACCTTCTCATCCATAGTTACCCACAGTGACAAGAAGGGAAAACTGGATCACACAACACCAGTCACAGAGTCCTTTTAGGAAGGGCAGTAGAGACAATTCTCGATGAGAAGAGAGCTTGTTGGCTCTCTGCTGGACGCCTTATGGGGCCTTGTAAACCACTTTTGATTCATGAAGTCCACTGGGTAGGGCCCATCAGCACATCCATCTAGAGATACTTGATGGAAACACAGCTGTTCTCTTAATGAAAGCCTGGTGCTGGTCACTTATCAGCAAGTACAAACACAGAAGGTTTGACAAGTTCATCCTCACATGGTACCCTGACCTGAGGCACTTTCGCCACCCCAGGTGGTGGGGCTGCGGTCCTTTCTGCAGCTTGCCTCTGCCTGTACTGACAACGATTGCACCTCAGTCTGTTCTTGTGTGGGCAGGGCAATCGGGAGCCTTTAGACTTGGCCCCTCACTGTGTTGTAGGTAAGCCATTTATCTTCTCCAAGCCAGTTTCCTCACTGTGAATATAGAGGCAGCAATGTTGTGAAATCCAACCAGGAAATATACTTACCAAGCCTACCCACCCAACACACACATGTTCATTGTTCTTTTTCCACCTCCAAGGCAGAGTTCCAGTGGCTGCCTGGTTCATGAAGTCCAACCTCTTCTACCTTTCCCCATGGGACATTCTGATTGTCAAGGACAGGGGAAAAATTTTATTTTCTTACTTTCTGGGCCACACCTTGCTCCTACCTGATTCCCAGGATCTACAGGTGACATAAAGCAGTCGTGGGGTGAGGCTTCAGTGAATCCCCAGGAATTCTCTGACAAAAAGACCTTTGAGAATTTACAGCCAAAATGAGACAGTGGCTTACGGTTTCCTGCTCACATGCCTTTGTGACAAGGCCACTACCTTAGCAAGAAGCCCGCTTCATTTTCACAACTTGACAACATGCTTTGGCATCTGTTCGGACAGCAGAGAGTCTTGCTCACAGAGTAAGTGTCCCCTCAGCTGCACAGGTTAAACTTGATGTTTCTCTCTGCAGGAATGGGGATAGCCAGGAAGGAGGAGCTGAGGGTGCAGGTCTGAGAATAGTAATTTTTCCCTGGGACCTAGTGGGTTGCTGTTCTGCAGCTTCCGGGGAGCTTGGGCCTTGTGGACTCTCTTCCACCAGAAGCTGTGTGCTCAGTCCTTTTCTGGGTAGAAAAGGGTGAAACATGGTTGGAATCTGTGCCACAGAATGTCCTGCCAGGCTGGAGCAGTAGGAGAATTCAGCCACCAAGTGTTCCAGCTCTTATAAGCATGCAGAAGAGAGAGAGGTAGCTCCAGCCCTCTCATTCAGGGAAAGAGTCACCACTCTTAGCTGTCAGCACCAGGCTGGGCAGCTTCAGGGAGCCTGGAGCTCCTGGAGCCAGGCAGGTGGTGTGGGAGGGGCAGCAGGATCTCAGCATCTCTTGATGAGCTTTGGAGGAGGCCACTGTGGTGACTGATGGAGGTGGTCCAGATGTGAACTTGGCTAGGCAGCCATGGTGGCAGGGAGGCAAGAGCCTGCACCCTGTGCAAGCCTGGCCAGCCCGGCAGTGGCAGCTGTACATTCTTCATGGCAGGAAGAATGCTTCCTTCTCAAGCCCAAAACAAGCAGCTGGGCCTTAGATGGTCATGGTGGAGGAATGGAGAGATTTTATTTCATGAATCAGGAACATAATAAGCCTTTGAGCAGTGGAGAGGGGTTTTGGAGGTGATTATGTTTGATTTGCTGCGTATGGCCCTTTCAGAAGAAAGGAAACTCAGTACCTAATTATCCATGGGCGAAGGCTGGTGGGGGGGGACTCCAGGTCACTGGGCTGGTTTCTTATCAGGAGAGGGTTGGGCTATGTGACACTCCTTAGAGGATCCCCAGATCAGGTGGAGGAACGGATTCCAATGAAAAAAAAAGTTCAGAGGCTTTCCCGTAATGCCATACTTCAACCTTACTAGCAGAAA
Organism: Lophiomys imhausi; assembly: GCA_907164525.1. NCBI lineage: Eukaryota > Metazoa > Chordata > Mammalia > Rodentia > Muridae > Lophiomys > Lophiomys imhausi. The sequence goes on along the minus strand of CAJQZJ010016855.1, from coordinate 421,737 downwards.
TTTCCCGGGGTGGGTTGGAACAATCCAAGCCTGTGAAAGATAAATCAACCGACTACTTCAGGCTGGGGTGCACAGGGTAAGGAGGTGGGGTGGGAAGGCCCCAAAGGAGGAATGGATCTGACAGCCCGAGCACAGATGGAGACAGAGGGGCTGGGAATGTGTCTCAACTGACAAGAGTACTTGCCTTGCCCTGGGCTCCATGGGGGTATTGAGAAAACAGTCTGTAACCTCAACACTTGAGAGGGAGAGACAAGGATCAGGAATACAGGGATACCCTTCATGATGTGCCAAGTTCTAGGCTAGTGTGGGCTACAAAAGACCCTGTCTGTAAACAAAAAGCAAGGAGCTAGAGAGAGAGCTGTGAGGTTAAGAATACTTGCTGTTCTTACAGAAAGATGCATTCCTTACACGTAGTGGCTATTAAGGGCTTGTGATTCCAGTTCCAGGGTATTTGACACCGTCTTCTGGTCTCCTAAGGCTACTGCTTGCACATGATGCACACACATGAAAATAAATAACAAAGCCTACACCCAACAACAGGGCAATAGAAGAGAAAAACCAAGGCTACTGGTAGTACGGGGTGGGGGAAGCATTAAGGAAAAGAAGTGCTTGGAGCCGGGCAGTGGTGGCGCACGCCTTTAATCCCAGCATTTGGGAGGCAGAGGCAGGCAGATCTTTGCGAGTTCGAGGCCAGAGCTGTTAAACAGAGAAACCCTGTCTCGAAAAACCAAAAAAAAAAAAAAAAAAGAAGTGCTTGGATGAGGCATTCCAAGGAACCCCCACTTTCTAGGAGTTGTCTCAAAGGGCCCCTTTTAATATTTGAGGGAAAAATTAGGAGGGAGATTGTGCAGGCTGAATAATGGGGGGAGAGAATAAGCACCTCTTGATGGGAAAAAGCCTTTTGTCCTGTCATAGTGTCACTTCAAAACCAGCCCCATAGGGCACATCTTTCTGGGAGCCACAGTCCCAGCCTGACCCTCTGGTTTTCGTTGCCTTCATCAGATCCATATGGCTGAGGATAAGTGCTAGAGAGTTGTAGGAACAGAGGAAGATGTTGTTGGAGTTTAAAACATGCTGTGGGGTTTGAGCACAGAGCAATGACTGAGGATGGAAGGTACAGAGGCTGAGGACTAGACAGTTTTCCACTGGGAGTGGAGGAGAGTGTGGGCACATCAGGGACTTGAAGGTCACACTGGCCTAGGGCTTGGCTGCCCCTGTAGTCATCCTGTGGCCACTTTCCCTTTATCCCAGGCAGTGGAGTCCACCCTTACGGAGGAGGCCCCTGAAGGCTCCTGGGTGGGTTCAGGGATGCGTGGCCTCCCCTGCTGGAGGGTTCAGGGAAGCTCAGTGGGCAGGATCCTTTTTTCAGGGAGAAAGCTATTTCATTATGATGAAAAAACTTGGACCATAGACACTTTCTATGGTCTGTTAGTGTTGAAGAGGGGCTGGGCTCCTGTGTTGTTTGGGGACTTGCCCTATCTGAGGATCCTTCCCTAGGTGCCTCATATCTCTACCAGCAGTGACTCTCAAATGACCCCACCACACTCCCAGGATATACACTGACCCTGAACTCACAGCCATCACCTGCCCTAGAAGTATCTTTTGTCCTGCTCAAGCACCTGTGCAGGGCTGGCTTCTACTGGGACCATGTAGGGAAGAGCCCTGGAAAACCTAAGAGAGATGCAAGACTTCTCAGGGAGATGTGAGCAAATAAATGCTCAAGTCAGGGCCCTGCCATGGGCCCTAGAAAGAATTCCACCAAATCTAGCTTGGTGAACAGATGAGTCTATTAGGGTCACACACAGCATAGATGAAGGCTTACTGGAGCATGGGGGACTCAGAGACAATTGCATCATCCAAGCCTACCCCAGCATGAGGGATGATGGAAGAAAGCCACATCCAAGCACTTCCACATCCTGAACCTCTTTCCTGCCAAGAAGCAATGTTTCAAACCATAGGAAATGGCTACAGGACACTAGGAGAGGGCTTTACAGGACAGTTGGAGAGGGTCTCAGGACAGTAGAAGTGATGGGCTGAAGATGCTTAATTTCGCAGACCCTTTGCCTAGTATTTAAACTGTCAGGACCCCCTAAGATGGGCTTGGGGGCTACTGGACCCCTTTATTTGTTCCTCTTCCCAGTGTGACTGCATTGAATCAGCCTTCTTTTGCTTTTCATAATTTTTAAGTCCTTTCTTCCCTCCTCTCTCCTTTCCTCCCCTCCTTTCTTCTTTCTGCCTTCTTCATTGGCATATTGGGATGGGTACCTGATCTCAGTTTTTTTGTAACTTCCAGAACCCAGACTTGTACCCTAAAAGCTCCTGTAATGACATCTCAAATTCATGAATCCACTGAGAGGTTATTTCAGTCAGCAAAACTGTGTGTAGGATCTTTCTGCATAGCCATAAATGAAGAGTATTTACAGCTGAGCACCATGGCCTCATTAGAAGTGAGCCCTCTGAGGGCCTAGCCTGCCTCTCCAGATAGTGAACAGCCCTAACTCTGGGTAGTTAGACCCAGTTGTGGACCTTGGCTCCCTCTACATCTCAGTCATGAACTTGGATAAGTTACCTAACTTCTGTGTCCTTCAGTGTCTTCACCTTTGATACATAACAGGGGGGAGGGTGAGGAAGGGAGAGAGAATAGTAACACCTCACAGCCTTAACATGAATGACACTCACTTAAGTTAATAATTTTCTTTGGTGTTTAAACTTCATTCTCAACTCAAATGGACTTGGGATCACCTGGGAGACACACCTCTGGGTAAGTATCAGTGCATTTCCTGAGAGATTTGACAGAGGGAGGACCCACCCTGAATGTGGGTAGGACTATTCCATGGGACATGGTCTCAGACTGAATGAAGAAGAAAAAAAGGAAGCCAGCTCAGTATTCATCACTCTTTCTACCTCCTGATCGTGAATTCAATGATCATGAATTCATATTCCTGCAGCCACAACTAGAGCATGTCTTACTGGGTGGTATCTCACAAAATAAGATATACTCATTGGCCAGCAAGCCCCATGCCTGGCTCTTTTCACATGAGTTCTGGGAATTCTTAAAAGATGGACAGTCAGTGAAATGGGAGGTTTTGGAGGGTTTTGAGTGGAGTAAACTTACACTATAGAAAATGGGCCATGACAACTGTGCTTCTAGTTTTGAACGTGTGTGTTAATCAAGTGTGGAACAAGCAAAAGTAAAGAACAAATCGTAAGTAGCAGCAGAGGGGACAAGATGTCATCAACTTAGTCTACAGCATTCGGTGTAGCAACTGGAGTAGCCCGATGGAGAGAACTAACAAAGGGGATGTCTTTAGTCATAGCTTACCAACAGCCAGCAGAAACCCACTAGGGAACTTGAGGGAGTCATTTGGAGTTCCTGCTGGAGCTTTCTTTCCATGTATGGGCTTCCAGCTTCCTGTTCCCACAGCAGGCTTTTTTTTTTTTCTCATAATCATGGAATATGCGTTAGTAACCTCTGTTGGAAAGGTTTCCTTTGTAGCTGATCTCAAGGACACAATGGTTTTAAAGCCCTTAACTGCTGGCGGGACCAGCCTGATCTGGAACAGTGTTTTTTTGGGAAGAGACAAAGGATCCTTCTCCCCACCACCACATGTTCCCAGAATCTTTTTACCACAGGCTTAAGGAACACATGTTGATATATCAATATAATATGTATTATGGAGTGTGTGAATGCATGTGTGTGTGTGTGTGTGTGTGTGTGTGTGTGTGTGTGTGTGTTTAATAACTGTGTTGTTGAGTGGAGAATGGTTTGTAGAGAGGAGCAGGAACTCCAGAACCAGCAAATGTACAACATGAGAAAATGAATGGAAGCTTGGACTGGCAAGGGAGGAAATGAGAAATGCCTGGCTTTGTTGTGGAGGCAGACCTGGCACTGACTGACTTCAGTGACGCTCAGACCAGGTTGTGCTGGGCAAGAAACAAAAGCTTAAAAGTTGGAGGGTGTGATTCTCCAGCCATGTTTTCCTGATAAATGTACCTCTCAGCTTTATCAAAAAGGTTCTCTTTGCAACATACAGAGACTGTCATAGGAAACCACAACTGGTCAAAAGGCAGAGAATAGGGCTGGAGAGATGGCTCAGCGGTTAAGAGCACTGGCTGCTCTTCCAGAGGTCATGAGTTCAATTCCCAGCAACCACATGGTGGCTTACAACCATCCATAATGAAATCTGGCGCCCTCTTCTGGCCTGCAGATATACCTGCAGACAGAACACTGTATACATAATAAATAAATCTTAAAAAAAAAAAAAAAAAGGCAGAGAATAACCAATCATGGGATGCCCAGCTTGCAACAGAAACACCCACAACCAAGTCCTGCACCCCAGGCTCAGGGAAGGGGTGGGGGTGGGGTGGACAAATGATTAGATCCAGAGGAATGGGAAGTCTGCCTTGCAGTCGTGTCTACTAGAAATGACAGGGAAGCTTATACTTAGGAGACTGAAACAATATGCCTGCTTAAACAAGGCCCAAACAATGACAATATCAGTAAATGTGCTAATGTGATGTAAAAAGGGGGAAATCTCATGGAACTCCACCCCAGACAAAGAACTAGAGGCAACTAACAACTGCTAGGAGGAGGAACTATCTTTCCCACAGATGAGTCCTCTCATTGGTTATCCAGTGCCATGTGGTCAACCCTGAAATCAGGTACATAAAAGCTACACTAAACAGATTCAGCAAGTGGGATTCATAGATTTATGCATGCATATATAAATATACATGTTTATATATGTATATATAATATGTATAAATAATTCAGAAAAAGGGGCCCCAGACTTGAGAGAGCCTGAAAAAGGGGACATGGGAGGGACTAGCAGGAGGAAAGGGAAGGGGTAATGGTGTGATTATATTTTTTTAATAAAAAAAAGACAGTCGGAGTCCAAATAATAATACATTATATGACATACAAATCTGTCGCATGGGTATTTTACCTTTTTTCTCTGAGACAGGGCTTCTCTGTGGAGCCCTGCTATCCTGGAACTCACTCTGTAGACCAGGCTGACCTTGAACTCAAAGATTTGCCTGCCTCTGCCTTCAAAGTGCTGGGATTAAAGGCATGCGCCACCATGCTCAGCTTGAAATATCTTATAAAGTGTGTATTGTCTTTTAGTCAAGTGGATATTAGGAGGAAAACCAGCTTTATTAATATCTACCACTCTTGCAGACCCTGCTCATTCTGCTCTGGCTGATCTTTGAGCTTGCCAGTTGTCTTCCCGTCTAGAAATTGAATTCTTCGTATTCAGGAACGGATTCCTCTTTCAAAAGTTTCCTCTCGTGGACTTGCTTTAGCTTTTTCTTTCACACTGTAGAGTGTTCAATAGGAGCGTTAGAGGATAAAGTTTGTCAGTCTCTCCATCTGTGGTTAGTTCACACTCTCATATGACACATGTCCACACAGTTTGCTGCTGTCACATTCAGATAGTCATGTTTTTCTTTAGAAATAGTAATTCAAGTCAAAACTGTTATAGCAGAATGAACAAGGAAGTATTGCTTTGTAGCAGTGAAACATTACTGTCTGCTTTGTATAGACACCATTTTCTTTTTTTTTTAAAGATTTATTTTTTATGTATACAGTATTCTGTGTGCATGTATACCTGCAGGCCAGAAGAGGGCCTCAGATCTCATTATAGATGGTTGTGAGCCACCATGTGGTTGCTGGGAATTGAACTCAGGACCTCTGGAAGAGCAGCCAGTGCTCTTAACCTCTGAGCCATCTCTCCAGCCCACCATTTTCTTTCTTAAATTTATTTTATTTTGTGTGTACCAGTGTTTTACCTGAATGTATGTATATGTACCACTTGCATGCCTGGTGCCCATGGAGATCAGAAGAAGGCCTCAGATCCCCTGTAACTGGAGCTAAAGATGGTTGTGAGCTGCCATGTGGGTGGTGGGAACTGAACCTCGGTCCTCTGGAAGAACAGCAATGCTCTTAAGTACTGATCCATCTCTCCAGCCCCTCTTTTCCTTTATTTTCCTTCCTTCCCTCTCCCACCTCTTTTCTCCAAAGTCTGACTGTGTTGTCCAGGCTGGCTTTGAACTTCTGATCTTAAGAAATCTTTCTGTCTCAGCCTCCCAAGTAGCCCAGGCTGTAAGTGCTATTGCGCCTGGTATAACATCCATTTTATTGGGTAAAGAGAACAAAGCTTGGACAGGTTAAGTACCTCGTCCAAGTTTACACAGAGAACAAAGCTCGGACAGGTTAAGTACCTCGTCCAAGTTTACACAGAGAACAAAGCTCGGACAGGTTAAGTACCTCGTCCAAGTTTACACAGTACGAAAATGGCTGAGTAGCTTCAGCCTACCTGTGTGTGGCTTTCCCCTCTGCACTCCTGGAGGACGGGGGAGGGGGTGTCATAAGACTTAATGGACTGTCACATTTACAAGGCTTATGAAGTGCAGGAAGTCACAGGATCTTTAAGTCCCCAAAACTATAAAAGCAGCAAGTGATTTCTGGGAGTCAGGAAACACCTGTAGCCTGCCTGAGGAATGGACAAGTGTCCTCTGGGAGTGTGAGGTAGACATTTCTTCCCTAAAAGTATACAGGGGTGTGGGGGTGGACAGTTTTCACCCAGATCAGGGCTCTTTCACCAGCCAGGTGTGGAACAGAGGAAAGGCAAGAGCCACCATAATGACCTGGAGTCTATCAGATCCAGGTCTAGTGCCAGTGGCAGGCACAGTAGGCTAGGCTGAGCAACATAAGCCAGTCCCACCAAGACCAGTGGGGCTGAAGGGAGGAGGCACAGTAAGCAGCCTTACGAGAACAATGATACCAGGCATAGGAAGCAGGGTGCATCATGGGTAAAGACTGTGGATAGATGGAGGTAGTGTCTCTCATTCATTGGTCTTGTCATGAAACAATTAGCAGAAGTGATGGGGCCTGTCTGTGGTGCTCTGGATCTTGCCAACACTTCCTTTTCAGTATCTCCTTAGCCATGCGAGGCCAATAGGAGCTTGTGTAGAAAAGACCAGTGGCCTTCCACCATCCTGTCCACACTCCGTGAAGGTGTACCATTTGGAAAGTGTCTGAAAGAACAGCAGAAACAGAGGCTAAAGAGCTTAAACAAGAGCATCCTGCTTGGGTGGGAAGAGGCGTCTCAAAACCCATACATCCAGGCAGAAATCCCAAGGTCGAGGGTGAGTTAATATCCCTACAAGTTTTAGCCATGGAGGCCCCCTGAAGTCCCATGAACCATAAAAGTTATTGCTACAGTTACTGCTTTTATCTGGAATGACTTTTGAAGACACCGCACGCTTTGTTTGCAGGAAATCAAGCTGGGACTGAGCTGATGGTTCCCTCCCTGATGGATGGCCGGCTGTGTAAGAGGAGATGCTGGGGGGTGGGGGGGTTATGGACTGTGGTCGTTAGGCCACCAGCTCGCCAGGGAAGATGTGCCTGCCTGGGTGCGACAGAACATGATTGTTAGGAATGCAGTCAATGGCTTTCTGGTCAAATTTAAGGCCTGCTTCACAGGAGAGAACTCTTGTCTGGTACAGGGAAACAAGCAAAAGCCTGTGGCCAGGGAGGTCATAAGCCCCAGAGGGGAGGCCATTACTGTTGTTTTGTTAAAGGATGTGATATGACTGTCAGTGTGTCTTCTGATAATTTGTGTTTACACCCGTTGATTGCTGGTGCCATCAGCTTCCTTTGCTCAGGCAGTAGTTGGTGGCCACTGCAGAGACTCATGAACTAAAAGGAAGAAAATAACGAGACGTGTATATTACCCCGTCCAAGCATTAGGGAACACTGTGGAAGAGGGGTGGGGCTGGGGCTAGTGTGTGACTCAAAGACGGGCTGGAGTGTTCAGTATCGATTTTCTCTGAGCTGAAACATTCCTTCCTAGGAAGAGGGAGGAAAGGAAATTTGGATAGGTAGAGGATCCACACCCTCCAGGGTTAGAAAACCAAAAGCACGCCTTTAATTTCAGAACTCAGGAGGCAGAGGCAGGCAGATCTCTGTGAGTTCAAGGCCAGCCTGGTCTACAAATCAAGTCCAGAACATCCAGGGCTGTTACACAGAGAAAACCTATCTCTGAAAAAAAGAAAAAAGGAAGGAAGGAAGGAAAGAAGGAAGGAGGGAAAGAAGAAAGAAAACCATAAGTAGTTGTTGGAGGGCAGGCAGGGGCAGGGAGCAGAGAGGATGGGGGAGACTCTCCTTTAAAACTGAACGGGCCCTCACGGATGCAGCTTGCTTGAGTTGTCAACCATGGTGATGTAAGCAGCCCCAGTCAACTCATTGGTTCACTTGGTCACACATCATAGCCCAAGGTATAAAATTTGCAAAGTGGGGCTGGTTTATGCAGACAGACTTTCGGTTTTGATGCAGAGAGATCAATACCTACCTAAATTTACTAGAGACACACTGAAGGTATGAGAAGGGCAATAGAGCAAAATCTCAGAAATAATAATAATTATTATTTTACCTTACTAGAAAAGAAACCTTGGGAATAAATAAAAACACCACCCACCCAAATTAAGCAGACTCAAAGACTACACAACTTAATGAACTTATGTGCAGTTAGCATTAGCATTCAGAAAGGAAGCTGTGGAGCTTCACACTAAATCTTACGCTTTCAATATCAAATGTATTTTGTGATCATATCTACCACCAAAGCAAAAAAAAATCTACACTAGAGTAAGAACTAGAAAAACAGTTGTGAACACTTTCCCTCTTTGGCTTCTTCAGGTGGTCTCTGCTCAGGTGCGGAAGGCTATCCGTAGCTGCTTCGGTGGGGTGACCAAAACCACCCTTATGCTTGAGGGGGCCTCTCGTGTTCTGCAGCCAGTCACAGATGAGCAGAAGCCCCACACAGCCATTTGAAAATGCATGTGACCATGAAACCCTCAGGAAAGAGCTGTGGAGCGCTTGTGTGAGGCCAGCCAACCTTAGCCTGGCAGGAACGTGTCTTGTGCCCTCTCACAGACCCGGGTCATCTCCTTTGACCTCCTTCTTTTTCCATACCCCCACCACCCTGCCCTCCTGCCTTCCTCACCTCTTGTGCCTGTGGTGATGATTTCTTAGTCCATGGCTGTAAGGGGAGTTAGATTAATATAAATTATATTTAGTGACTATCTAGGGGCTTCTGATTCATAGTCTTTTAAAAGGGGCCATGAAGATCAGCCTGGAACCTGTGGGCTTTTGGCATGGCAGCACATGAACTAAAAACAAGGTTTATTTGGCATTGTTTTTAACTGCTTACGTAATGGGCAGAGCCCGGATTAGGCTGAAGTTAGGCGAAACCAGGAGGGACCCTATTTAAGGACAAAGTGGGTAGAGCCTGAGAGTTCCCACAATAGAGAGATGCAAGACAGCTTGTATCATCTGGTGGAGCTAATGCAGGTGGACTGAAAGCTAATCTCAAACAGCTGAAAAAAATATGGTCATCTCTCCCTGAGGCAGAAAGAAGCTGGTGAGCAGAGAAGGCCTCAGCAAGGCAACAAAAAGCTAAGAACTAAACCCTGTGGCACAACTTTTGCTTAGAGGGGTTCAGCCAGTTCAAACAGCGGCCTGACGAGAACTGTGGCCAGCCCCGACAACCGTTGCAGAGCAGCTGAGTGCCTAATACAAATGGAATAAGTTGGCTTATGGACAGCTGAGGAGTTCCAGAGAGAAGAAAGCCTCAAGCCTCTTTTAAGGAGAAACTGCCATAGCCAATTTACCCTAAAGGATCTATGTCTGAAATATTCCTGAGGAAAGACTGTTGACCAAGTGCCATAAAATGATCTACTCCTGAGATGTTCCTGATGACTGAGGACCTGCCCAGAGATGCCCAGGACTGCCTCAATATGTTTGGATTCCAATTGCATTTGTTTATCTTAACATACAGATAATTTTTACACTGACAATTGTGGTTCTATGCATACTTTTTGAGAAAGATTTGACTAGGATAGGCTTAAGGATATCTTTACAGGAGAGAGTTTACTGATGGAATGCTAAGCTGCTAACAGTAACAATAGGGGAAATAGAGAGGCCCTGCCCAATAGAAAAATTGATGACAGCTGGAGCTCACAAATGCCTGATTAGTACTAGGTGCTTATCAAGAGTATCTGGGAAAGGTCCACCAATGAAACACAGTGCAGTCAAAACTAGATTTCAGGAATAATGAACAAAACTTTAATTGTAACACGGGATGGCATGGTTAGACCGCAGCTTTTGGAATGTTGTTTCTTGGCTTGATTTTTGTTTAGATGTCCTTGATTTTCCTATATCGGGAGGTAAAAAGGATATTTTTGTCATTTAGCAATGGTAAAATATAAGAGATTTTTAAAGATATAAAGAGAAAGGGGTCACAAGCCAGTCTCCTTAGATGTGGGACACCCATGGAAAACTGGTTTCAAGAGAGATATTAGACCCTAGGGGAGATATGTTGATCATTGGATGTGATGGTACATGCCTTTAATCCCAGCATTTGGGAGACAAAGACAAGTGGATCTCTGACCTTCACAAAGGTCAGCCTGGTCTACAAAATAAATCCAAGACAAGGATATACAGAAAAATCCTGTCTCAGAAGAAAAAAAATGAAGAGATATGTTAATTGTGAGAAATTATATATATATATATATATTCAGAGCAAAGGGACCAAACACCAAAGAAGACAAGACAACCCAGATGGTCCAGCTCGAACACTATTCCAGCCAGGACTTCAATGAAGCCCTGAACTTTCCCACCCAAAGTTCAACGGACTACAAACTGCTCAGGACATTCTAATTGCTGAACACATAGAGACTGGACCACAAATGTTACTATAAAATTGCTTAACAATTTTTTCTATTTTATTTGGGCCCCCAAACAGGTTTTCTACATCCCAATTCAGCAGGAAGCAATTTTAAGAGAGCGATGCCCCATTCCCAAAAGGTGGGGGAATAATATTTTGGTCATTTGATATGTTATAGATGTTGTTTAGGGGGATTGGTCACAAATTGTTAAATGGTTTTATTAAGCAAGGTATAGGAGGTTAGACTCAAGGACTTTTCTATTTCTTTTTCTTTTCTTTATCCTTTCTTATATAGGAGGAAAGGACTTAAAAAGAAAAGAAGGGGAATATATGTATATAATATAAAAATGATAAGATATAAGGATAGATTATTGAATCTGCTCTGAAACATAAAACTATTGTTTTCTTAAAATAAGGTTATCTTCTTATACTTGGTATAGAATTTTGTATATTGATAAAAATAAGATGAATTTCGATAGAATTTTACAGTTTGCTTGTTCAAGATGATGATAGATAGGTTTATAAATCAACAGATGTCTTCAGATCCCTCAGAGATGTACAGAAAATGACATTTAAAGATATTATTATTTTAAAAATTGTTTGACTTTAAGACAGTCAGCTCCTGACACCTGACAGCTCCCATTTGACTTGAAAGAAAACAATGAACATCAAAAAGAAATCTCCCATCAGGAGATAATTCCTCCTGGACAAAAATGTTCCTGCTCTCTCAACAGACTATATACAGTCCAAAGATGGACCAGAGCTTAAATGCAGGTTAAGTCAATGTCCTGATTCTGAAGAGACAGAATGGGAAAATCCTTATTTCCTGCTACACAATTATGTCTGTGAGATATGCTTGGCCAGAAGACTGAAGATGATGCTCCAATGGTATGGAGAGATATTTGAGAATGTCTAGGCAACAAACTGTCATTTTTTTCTTTTTGGAAGCTGCTCTTCTGTGCTTCCTATTCACTCAAATAGTAACTTTATCCCTTCTTAAGTCTTTGATGGGGTTGAAGACATAATAACTATAAAATTTCAATTAAACTTGAGTTATTTAGGATTAAAAGGAATTATTAGGATTATAGGATATGATAAAAAAGTATTTAGGTTCAGAACTTTAGACACACCAAGATAGATAGATGATTTTTTTCTTCTTCAAGATCTCCTGATACAAATAGGCTAAACATTATGTCTGTAACTTTTATATATGGTTTTCTTGATTGTCTCATATTTGTTCTTATTGTTTTTACTATGTGAGTTTTTAAAATTAGCCTTTTTATTAGACAAAAGGAGGGAAATAATGGGGGTGGTGTTAAGCATTCTAAATGTTGATTGGTCCTGTTTGCTGTCTGTTACTTATTTTGACTCTGATTGGTTAAATAAATGCGGAGGCCTGGAGACTGGGCAAAGAAGGAGGTAGGCAGGACTAAGGTGCGCAGGCTTTTTTGAGAGACAGAGAGCATCTTGAGAAGAAGAAGCCAGGGGGAGAAGCCAGGAGCAAACAAGGAAGACATGCCATGGGTAGATTAAAGAAGATCCTTCCACGTGGCCTGGAACATTGGCTTAATGTGGAGAATAATACTCCAAAGGGATGTATGTATATAAGGGGTCATATTTGGGTAATAGAATTATGAGCTAGCTTAGATGGACCGGGATTGCACAATTCAGGCCTAGGGTTGTTAAAATCCACCTGGTGTTTGTGTATATTCATTTATAATGGCGGGTTAAGGATTAACACTACTGACCAATTAAATATAATATAAATACTGGGTAAATAATTTAATTAGCTATTTTTTTTCTACAAGAATCTCTTGCCTAAAGTTGCTGAAGTGACTGCATGGCTGTTCACTTCATCAAAGTGGGGCCATTGTATAAAATTGTTCTCCCTCCATGTCCATCAGAGGGATCCAGATATGTTTGTTCTTAGGAAATGGACTCATCTTGATCCTACTGATTTTTTGCTTTCTTTACATAATGTTACAAAAAAGGCTGGGATATAGCTCAGTGGAAGAGCACTTGTCTGCCATGCCCAATGCTCTGGATCCAATCCCCAGAACTACAAAAATAAACATACAAAAACACAGTGTTCTCCAATATGGCTGTGGGTTATCCAATACATGCCTAAGTTCCCACTGAGCTGGCTGGTCTGTAGCTTTGTGTGCAATTCCCTGTGCAACAACTAAAATGAGAAAAAATGAAGAAGTTCCACACACGAAAAGGTAGAAAATAATAAAGCATTCGGGTCAATAAGAAGGCAATGATACTGTGCATCACAGATGAGTTGGAATAGAGTTTCCCAATTAGGGACTGGGTGTCCGGAAAATAGCAGGGATTCTATGGGATTTTAATAGAATGATCAATAGTGTATTGAAATACTGTGAATCAGACTTTGGAGAATAGAGTTTACAAGCCTCATGGAGTTTTAAATAGCTCTGTAAGAGTCATATCCCCTAAATATACTCTAGCTCTCTGCTCCCTCTTACTCAACACAAGAACAGTCAGAAGTGACTGAGTGTTCTGAAAGGACAGGCTGGAATAGAGCCATCAAGTATAGGTGTAATATAAAGCAAGTTGATACATTTTATTTAACCTCAATCCACAACCTTTTCTTTCAACATGTCAATATTACAAGAAAACATTAGCAAGAGATTTTCTAGTCCACTCTTTCATGTTAAGCTTTCAGAGTCTGGTGTGTACTATACACTTGCACCACATTCCAGTTTGCCCTAGTGGTGAATGGCTAGTGGCTGCTGCACTGGACCATGCAGTTTTAAAAGGAAACAGCTCGAAAGACTTCAAGTGCCAAAGATAAGAAATAAAAGGAGCCAGTTGATGGTGGCTCACACCTTTAATATCAGCACTCAGGAGGCAGAGGCAGGGAGATCTCTGAGTCTGAGGCCAGCTTGGTCTACAGAGAAAGTTCCAGGACAGCCAAGGCTACTCATAGAAACCCTGTCTTGAAAAACAAACAGACAAGAAAATAAATAGAATTTCAGTTGGATGGGAGATAGGAAAGCATGGGAGTGGGATGGCTCAGAGGTTGGGCATATGTACTGCTCTTGAAAAAGGCAGGAGTTTGACTTGCAGCACCCACATCAGATGGCTCACAATCACCTGCAACTCCAGCTCCAGGGGACACAATGCCTTCCTGCCTCTTCAGGCACCTGCACTCACGTGCCTGTGAGCTCACATATGCACACACACACACACACACACACACACACACACACACACACACACACACAGAGAGAGAGAGAGAGAGAGAGAGAGAGAGAGAGAGAGAGAGAGTTATAAAATGACTCTTTTAAATTTTTTTAGAAAAAGACAACACAAAAAGGACACTTATTTCACAGCTCAATTCTGCAGGAGCCATGCAAGAAATAGAGTGGCTGCCAAGGGTATATGTGAGGCAAGTTTCCAGGAAGTCTGAATCCTGGAGTCCAGTGGCTTTTTGTCTACTGTGAGGACAGATGGCTGCAGTTCCAGTCTGAAACCAGGGGAGGCAGGGGAGCTGTGATGATATGGCTGAAACAGGCAGATATGTACCTCTCTGGCCATCAGAGAGAAGTCATCAACTCAAACAGGGGGTAACAGACAAAGCAAGACAGGGATGACTCCAAACAAGGTGTCACTTACCTTCAAAGCTACTGTCAGAGCCTGGACATCAGCTGTGCCCCTACTGGCTGAGTGCCCCCAGGTCAGCTTTGTGGCTCCTCTGAGCTCAGTCTGTGTGGTGGTCTGAACAGGAGTGGCCCCAATAGACTCATATATTTGAATGCTTGGACACCTGGGAGTGGTGCTACTTGACAGGGATTAGGAGGTGTGGCCTTGTTGAAGTAGGTGTGGCTTTGTTGGAGGAAGTGTGTTGCTTGGGGGTGGGCTTTGGGATTTCAGAAACTCAAGCCAGGCCCAGTGTCACTCTCTCTTCCTGCTGCCTGCTGATCCAGATGTAGAACTCTTGGCTCCTTCTCCAGCACCATGTCTGCCTGCAGGCTGCCATGTGTCCTGCCATGATGATAATGAACTAAACCTCTGAAACTGTAACCCAGCCCCAACTAGATGTTTTCCTCTATAAGAGTTACAGCAGTAAAAATGTAAACCCTAACTAAGACAGTGTTGTTCATCTATAGCCTGATGATTCTTACCTTCTGGGTGTTCTACCCCCACCCCCATACTCTCAGATTCACTCTTACTTTAGGCTCTTCTCAAGTACCTGCTGAAGACTACCCATGCTCCGTCACAACACCCCTCACTTGTATTCATCAACACCCCCCCATATTCTGCTTGGTTTTTCTCACCAGCACTTAACACTAGCCACCACAGGAGTTTCTGTTGGGTGCTCTGCATCCCCTGTAGCATAGACTTCAAGAGGGCAGGGGTTTCCTCATCTTTGCTCACCAGTGTGCCTTGAGTACTTATTACAATACCTGGCACTTATGAGGGACTCCACAAACATTTGGTTAATGAATAAAGGAACAAAGCCGACTCTCAGAGTTTTGAGGATTAAATTAGTTGATAAGTAAATCTCTTAGAACAAGTGCTTGGCACATAGTGTGAGCCCTCTGCAAATGTTTGTGCAGCTTCCACAGTTAAACATTACTTCTGAGGGGACTTAGCCACCGTCCCACTGCAGTGGATTTCTACAGAGCTTGGTGAAAGGAACAGGCTGTTCAAACTTGCCTGGGTATAAAGACAATGCCTTTCTTCTTTACTGTCTACACACGCAGGGAGCATGTTCACCCCCAAACTGGGAACAACTCACTTGAGAGTTTCTGGACTCCATAGGACCAAGCTGCCCTAGAATTTTAAAGAATGGCTGTTGCTGTTCTGCGCATGTGCAGATCTGTGGAGAGAGACTTTGCTTTCCAGGTGGCCATTGTTTCGATCATCTAGGAGAGACACGGTAGACATACAGAGTGGAGAGGAGCCCCCGGTGTGATCCCAAAGCCACAGCAAGGAGAAGCTCACTGGGAAATAAGGCTGCCCTACCTTTGCCGCCCTTGCTGTCTCAGTGCTGAGATGAGATTTTAACCTGTGATGTCAAGATCCACAAGGGAAGACCAGGATCTACAGAGTTGAGTGCCTTAACTCTGGGGAGAGTTCTCGTTGTCAAAGATTTTTTTTTTTTTAAATTAACTGCTGTCTTGGTTTTATTTATCATGCTGTGATGACATGCCCAGACAAAAAGCAACTTCGGAGTGAAAGAGATTATCTTAGTTCACAGACCACCATGGCAGAAAAGGCAGCGAGAACATAAAACAATTACCCGCAGACTCTCGGAAATCAAGAGCTCAAACAACGCATGTGCCCAAACAACACATGTGCCCATGCACATGGGGACCAGTGAGTGTGCCCACTCACTCCTTTTCATTCCCTCCAGGATCCAGTCCACATTCAGGGTGGGTCTTTTCACCTCAAAAACAAGACTAAAAGAACTCCTCACATGTGTTCCCACAGGCTGCCACAGTCCAGACAGTTCCTCACTAAGACTCCCTTCCTGGTTGATACTTGATTGTGTCACATTGATAGTTAAAATTAAGCATCACAACTGCTTAAATCTATAGGCCACAGGGAGCATGAAAATAAACTTTTATTACTTACATATTTATTTCTAAGAACAAACTCAAAGAAATCCTGCCCTCCAAATTCTGTAAAACCCATTAGCCTGCCTCTAAGCAAGTACCATACAGTTTGAGATTAAATACATGAAAACAGCCGTCAGCTACCATCTTAAAACCTAGATGAGAACTGTCTGAGGAGTCTGTTACTGGGGTTGAGGGGGGTCTCACTCCTTAACTGCATAGATAAAAATACAGTGATCATATTTTCTAAATAGAAAAGTTAGAAATTAAATTGCACTTATGAGTCCTTATAAGACCAACTATCAAAATGGGCATGTTGTAAAGACTTTTTTTTTTTTTTTGGAGACAGAGCTTCACTATGTATTCTAACTGACCTGCTGACTGGCCTTTCATTCTCTCACCCTGCTCCTCCCACCATCTCCCACCCAAAGGCAGAACAGACAGACATTTTGACTATGTGAAGACTTAGAAACTTTATACAGAAGACATCCATTTCGTAAGTCATCAGGAAAAGCTGGATCTAAAAACGTTATAAGACTGAAAACAAAAACCATAAAATCTTCCAGGAGCTCTTAAACTTTGATGAGAAAAAGACAAGCAATCTGACAGATAGAAAATGGCAAAGGATATGAAAAGATTGATCTAGGAAAAGGCAACGTAAACCATCAACAGGGAGGATACTTCCAGCCTAAAGGTCAGAAAAGCATGTCTTCAAATAGCAATGAAAGGTTGCTGGTGGCCAATAGCTGAATGTGAGCCTCAAACTAAAGGGCACAGAGAAAATACATCTCAGACACCACTAATAGAAATGGGAACGGCAACATCTTTTTTGTAAGCAGTGTAGCAGCTTTTATAAAAACACAAAACTGATTTGCTCTTTGACTCAGCGAGCCTAGCCCAACTCCTGGCTCATCATCCTATAAACACAAAAACCATGCATACATGAGGAGAGTTATGTCAGTGTTACTGTAGTGAACAAAACCAGGGACATAAGGGCCATTTCACAGGCTGGAGAGATGGCTGTGTGGTTAAGAGCATACCAGCTGCTCTTGCGAGGACCCTGGTTTGATTCCCACCACCCACATGGTGGCTCACAACTGTCTGTAACTCTGGGTCCAGAGGAGTCAATGCCCGTTCTCTCATCCTCAGACACTAGTTATACAGGTGGTACACAGACACACATACAGGGCAAACTCATACACATTAAGGGGGGAGGTGGCCTTTCTCCAAGGCAGGCCAAGCAGTTGTGATTTATGAACACCTTAGAGTGTATTACAGCTGGATTGGTTGACTGACTTGGTGGGGGTCATGAGATTATTGATGAGAGTAGGGGATGGTGGTTCATACCTTTAACCCTAGCACTCAAGAGGAAGAGGCAGCCAGATCTCTTTGAGTTCAAGGGTAGCCTGGTCTACATAGTGAATTCCAGGACAATCAGGGCTGCATAATGAGACCCTTTCTTTGAAAACACACACACAGAGACACACACACACACCAGAAGAAAGGTAGGGTAAAGGAACATATCCATAAGACCACTTTAACGAAGCAATGCACACACACATGTGAAACACCTCTGTCTCTACATGAGCAAAAAAATGAAAGATCTATTCTAAGGTTTAAAATAAATTGTTTTATTTAGGGTGTGTGTGTATACGTGTGTGTATGTGCCGCAGCACATGTGTAGAGGTCAGAGGACAACTCTTTGAGAGAGTCAGTGCTCTCCTTCCATGATGTGGGAGGTTCTAAATCAAGACATCAGGCTTGGTAGCAGTGAACCATCTCCTGCCTCCCACACCCCATGTTTCAAAATATAGTTTATTGAACAAGAGGCTGCTATGGGTTGAGTGGGGGAGGGTAAGATGCCTAAACAAATAAACAACAACAAAACTGTGATAATACTGGGCAAACACACACATAGGATCATTCTGCATTCTGGTAAAATTACCTGCATGTATCTATGTGTGATTTATGATTTAAATTCATTTGTTCTCTCTCGAGCATCTTCCTTTAAAAATGTTTTTATGTTATTGATCTGTTTCTTTATTCCGTGTGTACCTTTGTGGATGTACATGCACCACAATGACAGGAATTAACAATAGTTCTTTGGACTGGAGAGATGGTTCTCTTCCAGAGAAGCTGGGTTCAGTTCCAGCACCCACACAGCAGCTCCAGGGGATCTGAAGCCCTCTTCTGGCCTCCATAGATGCTGCATACACTCACAGGCATACATTCAGGCAAACACCCATATATATAATTTTTAGGAATTCTTTTAAAAAAGAAGGCACATGCTCGCACACACACACACAATGTCCTACCTCAAACTGCAGACTCTGGGAAGGGAGCACACTTCACAGAGTGAATTTGGTCCATTTGAAACAGTTGGAGAGGAGCACAGCTGTCTGGAGGGGGAAGGAGCTCTTAAGTCCTTAGAGGAAAGCCAGACTGTGTCACCTTGACACATAAGCTACATGATCTGAAAGGAGAGAACCTCAATTGAGAAAAATGCCTCTATAAGATCCAGCTGTAGGGTATTTTCTTAGTGATTGATGGGGAAGGGCCCAGCCCACTGTGGATGGTGCCATTTCTGGGTTGATTGGGTTCTGTAGGAGAGCAGGCTGAACAAGCCATGGAGAGCAAGCCAGTAAGCAGCACTCCTCCATGGCCTCTGCCTCAGCTCCTGCCTCCAGGTTCCTGTCCTGTTTGAGTTTCTGTCCTGGCTTCCTTCAGTGATAGACTACAATGTGGAAGTATAAGGCAAATAAACCCTTTTCTCCCCAATTTTCTTTGGTCATGGTGTTTCATCCCAGCAATAGTAACCCTATCAAGTCCAATGCCTTAACTGCTCCCCACCAAGTTATGTTTCATGTGTACTTCATGTGCTTAAAGATGAGTAATTTTTTTGTTTTTGTTTTTTCGAGACAGGGTTTCTCCGTGTAAGTAATAGCCTGGGCTGTCCTGGCCTCCCTTTGTAGAGAATGCTGGCCTCAAACTCACAAAGATCCACCTGTCTCTGCCTCCAGAGTGCTGAGATTAAAGGTGTGTGCTACCATACCCTCCAGATAATCTTGATTATCAACTTGATGGGACTTTGGATTACCATGGAAACAAACTCTGGGTGTGTCTAAGTCAGTGTATCCATAAAGGTTTAACAGAGCAGAGAAAAATCTACTCTGAAGGTGCATGGCACCATCCTGAAGGCTGGGGTCTCAGAATGAAGAAAAGAGAAGGTAAGTTGAGCAGGGTTCATTTCTGCCTGCTTCCTGGCTGTGGTTGCTAAGTGACCAGCGCTCACACCCCTGCTACCATCCCTTCCCCACTATGAAGGGGCTGAATCCCTAACCCATGAGTCAATGCAAACCCCTCCGCCCCGGAAGTTACTGGTCAAGTACTTTGTCATAGCAATGAGAAAAGCAACCCAAGAAGACACAGGTTTGATTCTCTAGTAATGAGCTCATAGCTACGTGAAGAACACGCGACAGCCGAGCCCTGGATAAAGCTTGGCTAGCCCACATGCTTTTGTAATAAGGTATCATAGCCTTCTTCCAGTCAGGAACTAGCCATACTTCAACACTACACATAGGAACTTTTTAAAACTGTGAAATCAGCTGGGCAGTGGTGGCAAGAATCTTTAATCCCAGCACTCAGGAGGCGGAGGTAGGTGGATCTCTGAGTTTGAGACCAGCCTGCTCTACAGAGGGAGTTCTAGGACAGACAGAGATACACAAAGAAACCCTGTCTCAGAAGAGAAAAAAATCCAACAAAACAAACCAATCAAACAAACAAAACAAAACATGAAATCAACAGAAAGACCATAAACGTATAAAAAGCATGGTACTAAATAAATTGAGTGTAACCTCAATACTTGTTAAGACAACAGCTAAAACAGAAGATGGTACTTTATTGAGCTCCACATCAGCTGAGACTGTTCTGCTCATGTCTGAGAATGGCTGCTGTGAACATTAATTCAAGGAGCACACACAAATCTTATTAAGGTGGAAAATTTCAAGTGGGAACTTGCTGGTGTCGTGTGTGTGTGTGTGTGTGTGTGTGTGTGTGTGTGTGTGTGTGTGTG
>CAJQZJ010016855.1:375138-395415 GCA_907164525.1 Lophiomys imhausi | reverse complement strand
AGAGAGAGGGAGAGGGAGAGAGGGGGAGGGAGAGAGAGAGAGGGAGAGAGAGAGGGAGGGAGAGAAAGGGGGGAGAGAGAGGGGAGAGAGAGAGGGAGAGAGGGGGAGAGGGGGAGGGAGAGGGAGAGGGAAAGAGAGAGAGAGAGAGAGAGAGGGAGGGAGGGCAGGGAATAAGGCAGATGGATTTCAAGTGCAAGCAAGAAGGAAAAACTCAATATGCACAGAATCATAACTTTTAGTTATGTGCTGATGGTAAGACTTAGATAATAAATATCAGTCCGTTGCTATGGGAAACCATTCAAAACAAACAGAAAACAAAGACTTAAAAGGCCCGTATACAATGTAGAAGAGGCTAGAAGTGTGAAATATCAGGAAATGAGTGAAGAGAGAAATTATGAGTCACATGAGACACAAGTGAGTATGACATGAAAAGGTAAAGTCAGTTGTTCACAAGGGACACACAGACATACAGACAGACAGACAGACACACACTGCCTTCACTGCACATTTTCTGTGTGCTAGGCTCTATGCTAAGCGCGCTGGTTGCCTCTCACCCCTTCTGAAGCCTTGGCAGTGTCTGCCCTTGGTACTGATGGGAAGGTAGGGTCATAAACTTGAGGCAGCAGGGCAAAGGTCAGGCTCAGCCAGTGTAGAAACAGCATCTAGCTCCAGCGTGCCTGACCCCATGCTCCTAGCCTGAGAGCCACCTAGAAACTGGCTGTCCCCAGTGGAGCCTAAGCTGGTACCAACAGAACTCTGATTGAATCTGGGTTCCAAACTGGGTCTGGGCAGGGGCTGAAAGGCAAGTGCTGACATTGGATGTGGGCACTTTCCTGAGGCTTCTCAGGGAACCAGATGGCTGGTTCCAGTCATAGAAGGCCTCTCAGGGCCTGTGATGGGGTGGGAGGGGTAACAGACATACTGTTAGCAAGGGTCATTGTATCAAATGAGATCCAGTCAGATGAAGTGAATAGCCTACCCAGTTGTTGCACCACACTGTCAGCTGGTCATCCTGGGGAAGTAAGTGTCCTGGCAAGTTTAAGCATGAGTGTATTGAAGGGACTGTCACTATTATTAGCTCAGGCCCCAGAAAGAGGGAAGAGCCTTGGATTCATGATTCTGCTCTTCCTGACACCCCTTTCCCTGCCCCCATCAGCTTTCCCATGACAAGAACCTCTTAGGACAAAATGTAAAGAGATCACAGGCTGTGGCCAAAGGTGACAGGAAGGGGCCTCTCTTCAGTGGCAGGTGTCACTCTACCTGCCTCCCAGGGGCCAACGGAAGCCCCAGAAAGCATTGCGGAGTTAGTGAGTATAAATGTTTCTGAGGGTTCAGTGTGGTGGCAAAGCTAAATGTCTTACTGGCTAAGGGAGCAGCTGCGAGTACCCCTGGCCCTGGAGAATGGTGGGGCTGCATCATTCTGTCACTTCTCATCCCCCAAGAATATGAAGGTATTGAATGGGGTAATGCCATACCTGTAATTCCAGCACTCTGGAGCCTGAGGCAGGAGGATTGCTGTGAGTTCGAGTTGGATGCCAGCCCATGCTACATAGCAAGACTCAAAGAACTGACCAACTGGGGCTGGAGAGATGGCTCAGTGGTTAAGAGCACTGTCTGCTTTTCCAGAGGACTCAGGTTCAATTCCCAGCACTCACACTGACATGAAATGATGGGGTGATCTGCTTGTATTCATTTGTTAATTGGTTGTATCCTGCCACTGTTATGATTGGGTAGTCATGCACCCCCCAAATGACAATTGTAACCCTTGCCTCCCCAAAACTTCTCTGATTGGTTGTATATGTTGGGGTTTTATTTGGGGAATAGCGTTAAAAGTTAGTTTAGATGGGTTTAGATTACACAATCCAGGCTAAGACTTGTTAAAATCTGTGTGATCATTTACAGTGGTGGGTTAAGGATTAACATCACTGACCAATTAACTATAATATAGATACTGGTAATAACTTAATATTTATTTCTACATGGAACTAAAGTTCCAGGGGATCTGATATCTTCACACAAAGGTACATACAGGTAAAACATGAATGCACATATGATAAAAACAAATAAATCATTAAAAAAAATAAAAGAACTAACCAACCAGTCAAACAACAACAACTGTAATGTGGGGGATGAATCAAGTACACTACATAAAAATAATGGGGCTTCCCAGGGCAGCCCCCAGGCAAGGAGTGGCCCAGGACATTGCCCTACCTTCAGGTCAGTCCCTGCTTTGTGACTATGAGGTTGTGAAAAGACTTTATGGGGCTGCGTCAGCAAACCAAGATTCAAACCTCAGTTACTCCATGAACAAGGTGCAGCCCCGGACCCCTGAGCCTTGGCCTCCTCATCTGCTTGATAGAACAGTAGTGCCCACCTCCATGTGATTTCTGAGGGTTCAATATTAAAAGTGAAAGAGTTGGAGGAAGCCCAGGGACATCACAAGGGTGTACTCCACAGTCCCTGATACGCCTCTGATTCATCTACACTCCAACATCCACTTTGGTGACTGACCCTCCCACCTACCCCTCAGGTGACACCCAACCATGATGTCCCTTCTCGTATATCTCTCTGCCTCTACTCCCAGGCTGGTGTTGGAGATGACTTAGAGGCTGCCGGGTGGTGGCACACTTTGATCCCAGCCCTCAGAAAGTGGAGGCAGAAGGACTGAAGATTCAAGGTCATCTTTGGCTACATGGTGAGTTACATGCCAGTTTGGGCTGTATCAGGGCTTCTCAGCCTTCCTTAGGCTGTGACCTTTTAATAGATAGTTCCCCGTGTTGTGGTGAGCCCCAACCATACAAGTATTTTGTTGCTACTTCACAACTGTAATTTTGCTACTGTTATGAATCATAAAGTAAACATCTTATATGCAGGACAGCAGATATGCAACCCCCAAAGGGGTTGTGACCCACAGGTTGAGAACTGCTGGACTACATGAAAACCTGTCACAAAACAAAGCAAAGCAAAAAGAGACTGTGGATCAGGTCGTCTATGGTTGAGAACAGAGGGTCAAAATATGCAGTGCCAAAGTCACCCCTCAGAAAGAGGCCCCAAGGTGAGTGCTCTGTCTTGGAGAAAGCACCAACAATACTCTTCACCCTCCACCCACGGTTGTCTCCTTTTAATACCAGGTGGCAAAGCCACAGCATTCAGACCAGTGGAGCGGCACTTCATCTTCCTTTGAGCTGTACAGCTTCCCACCAAGCTAATTTCTCACTGAGCCTGGGATACCCTAAAAGAAGAACTGAGAAAGAAGGAAGGTCTCCTATTACCTTCAACTTGACACAACCCAGAGCCATCCTAGGGAGTCTCGCTTCAGGCTTTGCCTCCATCAGATTGGCCCACGGCTCTGGGGCATTTTCTTAACTGCTAATTGATTCAGGAGGCCCAGCTTACTGTGTGTAGTACTGGAGGTTCTGGGCTGTATGAGAAAGGGAACTGAGCAAAGCCAGAGAGAGCGAGCCAGTAGGCAGTGGTCCTCCATGGTGTCTGCTTGTGTCCCTGCCTTTATGTCCCTCAGTGATGGATTTGAACTGGAAGTGTAAACCAAATAAACCCTCCCTTTCCAAGATGCTTTTGAACATGGTGTTCAATAGTGCAAAAGAAAGCAAATAAGGGCAGAAGGATTTGGGTTAGACAAATCACGAGAATATGAAGAAGATTGCATGTTGATTTTGTGTAGTGTTTAAGTGAGGTCCTTTGTTTCCTCCCCCCACTGTGTTTTCCATGTTAGCCTTCAATTTATGAGCCTCCTGACTCAGCCTCCCCAGTGCTGAGGTTACAGGAGTACAACACCCTGTCTGGCTAGTGAGGCCCTTTTTACCACAGATTTTGGTCTGTTCTTTCTTCTCTCTTTCTACCATCTGCTATCATTCAGCTGGGGCCTGTGACCCCCTGGGTCAGTGGCTTCCTGTGGACTTGCAGTCATAACCACGCATCCCAGCTTCATCTGGTTCTTTCTTCTTGTGCTGGTTCTCACATTCCTGGGGAGGCATGTGGGCATTCTGTTCTGTTTTGAGGCTGCATTGGCTCGTGGAATGAGGCATTACTTAGAATCTGAACCAGCTATGGTGGGTGGTATGTGCCTGAAATCTTAGCAGTTAGGAGGTGGAGAATTCAAAACCAGGCTTGGCTACATAGCAAGCTCAAAGCTAGCCTGGGCTACATGAGACCCTATAAAGAAAAAGAAAAAAATGTGCAGAATCTGTCACCAGTTATTCTGGTTATTGACTTCTATGTGACTCTGGCCAACTCACCTTTGGATTCAATCTTATTACATGTAAAGCTGGGAAAATAGCAACTCAGATGGGAATTCACCATTTAATGGTTTCTACCCACCCAATCATGGCTGTTTTTCCTTCTTTCAGGCTGGTTGTCCCAGCTAGCAAGCCTGGTCACACTACTCCCAGGAAAGGCAGAATCATCTTCCCATCATGGAAAGTCCTGCCCTGGAATGCCCAGCCGGTTTAGTCCTACATAAGGCAGAATGCCCCCCCCCCCCCCCCCCCGCTGCCACTCAAATATCCTGCATCATCTCCACCAGGGGGAGGACAGACTGGGAGTACCTCTCTGAAGGCATCATCCCTGGTGTGTGTGTGTGTGAGGGGGGGGGGTGCTGCTGCAATCATTCTCCCCAGCTCAGAGAGGGCAGCCTGGGCCTCAGCTAGAAGTGAGTTCAGAGAGGGAAGGAAACTGACCTAATTGGAAGCTTGGGCCCAGCATTTTGCTATGTCATTCACCAGCTTGCAGCTTCAGGTAAGTTTCTTAGGTTGGCTCCATTTTGTCTGGAGAAATATGGATGCCCCAGCAGATGGTGGAATTGTGTTCAAAACAAAACAAAAATACACCATCAGCGGGCAAAGCAATGAATCCATCTAGCCTCAAGATTATCAAAGCGTAGTAGCAACACTCACTGAACAACATGGGTGTCTCCCTCCATCATGGCAGGGACTGGGGCTCAACAGTGCAAAGGAGCCCCCTACTGCGTAACACTAGCCCAGAGCAACTTCCAAGGCTAGTTTCCACGAAGGAACACTGTTTTCACACCATGGTGAGTGGAAAGTCCTGCCCTGAAACATCATCAGCTGGGGACCATGTCATTGCAATCCCTTTCCCCCTCCCTCCCTGCCTACTTCCTTCCTACAAATCTGAATTATGCCCCCCTCCACCCCCCACATGAGAGGGGCAAAAGTGAGTAGAAGCAGATGCAGTTCCTCCATGATGGCATCTTGGACCTTGTGGCCTGGTAGGGTGGAGTATGGTCATCAAATAAGCAAGTACAGGACTGCAGGCCTGATGTGAGGAGAGTCCTGAAGTGCTGGTGTGGCTGTTGGGGCTCTGAGCTGGGTTGTGAGGTCAATGAAGACACAGCTGTGAGGTGGTTGCTAAACAGAACAGGCCAGAACAGCAGCCACAGGCTAAGAGGGTAGGAGGTGTGGAAGGGGAGCTTTCCTGGCTGTAGACAGGTCTGGTAAAGCCTCAGTAGATTGGGGATAAGAGTGTCCTAATAATTAGAAGACAGACAGGCAAATTCTGGAAGAATGTGGGGTGGGAGAGGGCTGATGGTCCTGGAGAAAGGGCCTGGAGGCCTTTCGGCTTTGTTAAAGAGGTGGGTCTTGGGGCTCGAGAGATGGCTCAGAGGTTAAGAGCACTGACTGCTCTTCCAGAGGTCCTGAGTTCAATTCCCAGGAATCACATGGTGGCTCACAACCATCTATAATGAGATCTGGTGCCCTCTACTAGCCTGCAGGCATACGTACTTCAATACAGAGCATTGTATACATATTAAATAAATAAACAAATATTAAAAAACAAAGAGGTGGGTCTTCAGTCTCCTAAGAGTGCATGGTTACTCCCACAGTAAGTGGTGGCTGGGATCCAATGAGTTCATTTATCATTTTACCTCTCAAATAATTCATCAGGGTAAGTTGCTGAATGCATCAGGCACAGTAGTGGACATATGGACAGACAAGGGGTGAGGAGGGGGACTGGAAGTTAGAGAGCTCAGAGTTCAGGCCTTGACACCATGTCAAAGCTGTGTCTCTTGGGGACCCTTGGAGGACCTCAGGGCACTTGATACCCAAGCATGAGAAGGATCTCAGTGCAGATTGATGTTCAGTAGAAAGCAAAGGGAACATGTGTATTTACCACAAGACTTTGCCTTCCTTCATGGTAAAGGTGAAGATTAGTTCTCAAATGCATTACATACAGAGGCAAAGGGAAATCTGGTGACTGGGAACTTCTTCCTGAGTTGGTCACATATGAACAAAAACGATGAGCGGAGTCCACTCTTTACCAGGGAAGATGTTCAGGTCCATAGTTGAAATTCAGAGCAACCCTGAGCACTGAGGGAGGAGTGGCCTAACAGCTGCCATTTTCTGGGTTGAATCCAGGCCTCTCTGGCCACAGCAATTTGGCACATAGATCTGAATGCTTGCTGTTGGGCCATGGGCAAGCTGCTTAGAGTGTCAGACTCTGAGTTCTATCTGCAAATTGGGAGTCAGGCTGCCCGACTCAGCCTGTGAAACGAGAGTACAGGGGTTCAACACAGCAACTGCTCCCCAAGGCAGCAGTTATTACAATGGCTGTTCTCTATGGTAAATGAGAAGCAGTCAGCAACAGGCAGTTGTGGACATTTACCTCCAGAGAGTCCTTGCCTGTCAAACAGGATGGCAGCTCCTTGGCTTCAGCTGCTGGCTTCTGAGTACTTTTGAGCACAAGTCACCTGGTCCTTCCAGACATTCTGATAATCCCAATGTATAATGTTGATAAGCAATTAAAATATAGCAAAATGACAGCTTAGGTGGTTTTTCGTACCAGCTATCTCAGAACAAAGGAGGTGGAGGAAGGAGGACATCGAGTTCAAGACCAATCTAAGCTACATAGCAAGACTCAGTCTCAATACCACCCCCCCTCCCAAAAAAAAAAATTGAGGACAGTGAAGTGTATCATCAGGTTAAAGGCTCTTACCACCAAGCCTGAATTTGATCCCTGGGACACATATGGAGAACTGACCACTTCAGGTTGTCCTCTGAATTCCACACATGCATGATAGCACATGTTTGCACCCCAACACGAAATAAATTAATAAAATTCGATAAAAATACTTTTAAATCTTCACAAAAATTAATCATGCCAAACTGACAGCAAAAAAAAAAAAAGCTTTCTGGAACAAAGCTGAGCTGGAGGCAGCTGTGGCAGCTTCTCAAATGTGAAGTTGTTGTGGAAAGTCAAATTTGTCTGCAGACTGGACTCCAAAGATCATGAAAGGCCATGGAGTTGGGCTGAAGAAAAACCCTGCAAATGGACTGAGAGCAATGGTAATGTTAGGCTATGCATGCAACAGCCTCTTCCCGGGGTTTTGAAGACAGCAGTGCTGTTTATTTTTGTTTTTTGTACTATGGCAGTTCCTTAAAGGCAACAATAGCCCTATTAAAACTAACCCCCATATTCTCCAGTTAAGGAAATTAGTGTCCTGACTGCAGAGCAGAAGGTAAGGGAAGCAATACCACAAATGTACAGTAGAGGGCCCTCTCACACAAGTGATGTGTAGCGGTTCAAATTCTAGAGCAAATGGCAGCCCTTGGCAAGCTGAGAAAGGCCAGTCCCTGCCTGGGTGGGAAGATTGCTGCAGCTTGGTCACAGTTATGTGGCTGACTGTTACAGATTTACAGAAAACAAATGTGGCTTTTAGCAGACAGCCCCCTGTCAGCTAGCCTTTCCTAGGCCCACAAAGCTCCTGATGACATTCTCTGCTCGCTGAGGTTTCTCATGGGTGTCTACATAAATGTGCAGTTTCTTCCTGGGCCTGTGTCTCTCTCATATTAAACAACAAGATCTGCTGCTGGGGTCCAGCAGGAAGCACGTTCAGGTTCCAGCAGCAGCTCTTCAGAGTGCTGACATCTGGGTTTGGTTTCTGTTTTTGCCACTTGCTGGCTGTGTAACCTTAGACGAGGCGTCACCTTTCTGGGTCTCAGTTTCCTCATCTATAGAACAGTTGGTACTAATTTCAAAGTTTTTTCTGGTGTAAATGGAGATGAATGGTACCTTAGTCAGGGTTACTATTGCTGAGATGAGAAATACCAAGACCAAAAGCAAGTTGGGGAAGAAAGGGTTTGGCTCTTCCACATCCATGGTCTATCACTGAGAGCGGTCAGGACAGGAACTCAAACATGGCAGGTACCCAGCTGATGAAGAGGACATGGAGGTGCTGCTTACTGGCTTGCTTCCCACTGCTTGCTCTCTTATAGAACCCAGGACAATTGCCAGCCCAGGGATGGCCCCACCACAATGGGTTGGGCCCTCCCCCATCAATCACTAACTTAGAAAGTGCTCTACAGGCTTGACTACAGCCTGATATTATAGACACATTTTCTCAATTGAGGCTCCATCTGCTCCGATAACTCTAGTGTGTGTCAAGTTGACAGAAAACTAGCCAGCGCACATGGGAAACACCTTTAAACGGAATATATTGAATTAGTCACATTATTACTTGGAGCAGGGCCTGGCAAACATTTTCTATAAAGGGCCAGATAGTAAATAATCTGACAATATATAAACAGATGAGTATGGGTGTGTTTCAATAAAACTTTATTTTAGTATAACGGACAGTGAGTTGTGAGTTGTCTTTGGCCTAGGGGCTTTGTTTTACCAACCCTTACTGTCTGCTTTAGGCCAGTGAGCCTGGAGAAGGTTTTATGTCTAAAAGGTGATTAAAACAACAAAAACAACAACAAAACAAAAACAAAAAAAGAAGAAGAAGAAGAGCTGTGCCTGGTGTCGGGTTTATAATTTCAGCTACCAGAGAAGCTGAGTCAAAAGATTGCAAGCTTAAAGCTTGCCTGTTCTGAGCTATAAGACAGGTCAAGATCAACCTGGCAACTTAGCTCAGTGACAGAACATTTGTCTAGTTTGGACAGAAGGATGAGGAAGTACCAGGAGGTGGGTAGGAGGAGTCTGCTTGGTAGGGATGAGTCTGAAAGAGATGTCCATGAACTGAAGACAAGGTGGCTGGGAGAGATCGTGTAGGGATATACAGGCCACAGTGATGACCATGGATGGCCACTGGGGAAATGGAAACCCAATGGAAGGTTTTCAACAGAAGAGTGATGTGACCGGCCATAGGTCTTAAAGTAACCATGCTGGACACTGGATGGAAAGTAGCCAGGGCCTGGGTTGGCAAGGGCGGCATCTGGAAAATAGATTGAGAGGTGTTCACAACTACAACATCCAAAGTGGTGGGGACAGAGGTGGAGGAGGCCAGCAGCCTCTCCTCCCATGGTCTTTCAGAGTTCATGTGGAACCCTAGAGTGCCTAGGAATACAGTTCAAAAATGAATGGGCTGGAGTATCTTTAAGGACTCATTCAGCCTCAGGTTCCCATGTTTTTGTAATCCGATTTCATGGATTGCTTTGGGCTGGCTCATTCAGAGGAGTGGGACTGGCCTCCATTAGCCAGGTCTCTGAAACCTGGACAGGGATTTTGAAAATTAACTCTGTCCCCACAAACTTCATGTGGAATCCTGTGTGGAGAGTACAAAGCGAAGTGAGATCAGGGAAGAGAGATCATCCCAGCACTTGGCTGGGATGGGACCGAGGAAGTCATATACAGAACGAAGTCCTACATCTGAAGCTTCCCTGGCCCTCCTTGCCTTGCATTTCTTCTCTGAGACTCTGAGCCATTGGTCCCCAAACAAGGCTGCCTATGATGTCATCCAAAGAACTCCAGGGTATGCAAACTCCCATGCTGCTCCTTGCTAGATTCTGACTCACTTGGCCAGGGTGTGGCCCGGGAATCTGCATGTGAAAAATCTCACAGGGAAGATGAAAGAGCTGGTATCTTTGGGGTCTCTGGGACTTCCTTATTTTTCCCTGTGTCCTCTGTCGCTCAACCTGCTGCCCTATATTTATGTTAACTCTCAAATCTCTCCTGGGCCGAGCTATTGGTTCGAGGAATCATTTGTTTTCTGATCTATCCCAAGAACACATTTTTCCCACACTGAGGGAGGACCTTTCCAGGGGAACCCAATATGGGGTAGGATCCTTTGGCCAAAACCTGAAGGAAACCAGACATTCCCAAGCAGTAAAGAAAGGGCACAGAGGTAACATTAATTGTACATGAACAAGTGGTATTTTTTTTTTCTTGCTTACCGGGAAGAGAGACATATCAACAAGAGTAGGCCCAGAGCCATCAACTAAAATGATTTCTGAGTCAGACTTCTTTCCCGGAAGCTGTGAACTTTATCCTCAGCAGCCAGTAATCTAATATTAAACCCCTTAACTTTCCTAATTGTTCTCTTTGGGTATCAGCTGGCTTCATATTAACCTTTCAAACTTTCCTATAATGCAGTTACCTCCCAGTCCAGCTGGACCTGATTTAGAAGCTTCAGTGGATCTAGAACTTTCCTCCTGCTGCCTCTTCTTCCTGCTCCTTACAAACTGTTCTGTTTTCCTCAGCATGCTGTGAAGCAACCACTTGGGTGTTGTAGAGCATCAGGAACATACCACATACTCTGGTTTCCCCAGCAGCTTCCTCTATTTGGCACAGAGGCTTCAGTCAGAGCTAATGTGCCTCAAGTTGAAGCTGGGGTTCTGGTGTCTGGCCTCATTTTCTCTCTCCCAGGAGAAACCCACTGAACTCCTGGGTTTGGAAGGTGTTGCACCTCTGGTCCAGATGGTGAGGAAGGAAACACTTGGCCCCTGCCTATCTTGGGCTCCTGTTGGGCATGGAAAGGCCCTTCCATCATTTCAAACACCAGCCTGTGGCTCTGTCTCTAAACGGGTGAATGCACAGGTGGTATCCTCAGTGATCTACACAGTCTGAGCTCAATGCTGGAGTTCCCAGTTTTGAAGAGGATGCCTGTGGCAATGTGTAACCAAACATAAGCATGGGAGGCCTGGAAGATCTTTTGTTCCCTGGGGAAGGCTACTGTGGGTGCTTCCTTTCTCTTGTATGCTAATAAGAACTTAAAGTCGCTACTCTAACCCCCACTTCATGAATGAGAGCTGTTATGTTAGGAGAGATGCATGGGAGGGCTTCACATGCCCATGCTGAGCAGGCAGGACCCTCAGGATGGCTTTCTCATCAGGGCTATGGCTAACAAGGCAGAGGAAAAGGGTGGGAGAAACTTTGACCTATCTGGGACAGAGGCCCCTCAGCCATCGTGGGCCAAAGTAGTCCCTGTGAGTTCCATGGTCGCCAGGCCGGGCTTGATCTTTGGGGCCTTTGTATGGTGAGGATGCAGGACCTAACACATTGGGCTTCAGAAAGACCCCTAGCCTCCTTCCTCACTCAAAGAGCACTTTGGGTGGGAAAAGGCTACATGTCATATGTGACTCTCTTTTTTTTTTTTTTTTTTTTTTGGCTTTTCGAGACAGGGTTTCTCTGTATAGCCCTGGCTGTCCTGGACTCAATTTGTAGACCAGGCTGGCCTCGAACTCGCAAAGATCCACCTGCCTCTACCTCCCAAGTGCTGGGATTAAAGGCGTGCGCCACCACCGCCCGGCATATGTGACTCTCTTAACCAGGCCTCATGGACACACTAAGCCTACAGCTTGTCTCCATGTCCTGGCCTTGTGCTCTGTCCCCACAGTTCTCTGTCTTACTGGACTGAGAGCTCATCTGGTGGCATCCTGAGCAGTCCCAGAATGAACAGACAGGTGTGGGGTAGGGTGCACTGTTCCTGTGGGTTCTCCTCTCCTTCCTTCCCAGCAACAGCCGGGACTCTAGGATCATGTCTGGGCTGGTTGGCTGTGCATGTCAGAGTCCACGCTGGGATAATTAGTGTCAAACAGATGCTTCTCCCTGACTCCGATATATGTGTGCATGCACATATGCACACTGAACTCAGGGCACACACAGAACCTTAGGTAGGAAGTGATTAGAAGAACTAGGCATGTCAAGAAGGGCCAGTCACTTGTGTAGAAAGCCACACTCAGTGGACCCATTATCATGCCATCACGAATGGGGAGGAGCTTATAAGGCCCCACCCCTTCCTGAGGAGTATAGGCAAGTTAATGGCTGCTGGGGAAGGACCAATCATACTCCTCAGTGGTGTAGCCATTGTTACGTTGTTGTTCTTGATCAAGTAAATACACTTCTGTCCTCATGTAGCCGACAAGTGTCCCAAAGCAAATACATCAAAGTGTGAGGGGGGATTTGATAGGAAGAAGAGGGTTGGGATGAGTGGGAAGGGGTAAGAGAGGAAAATAGGAGGGATATGGACAAAATACATTTTGTGTGTGTGTGTTTGTGTGTGTGTGTGTGAGAGAGAGAGAGAGAGAGAGAGAGAGTGATTTTCTAAAAGCTACACTCAGGCTGGGGTTACAGTTCAGTGATTTGGGAGCTGACTGATGACTGGCATACATCAGAGCCCAAGCCATGCTTAGGGTCCCTGCAGCAACACCCAGACACTGCCCTGCCTCCATGTGCACACTACTGCTTCTCTCAGGCTCATGCCTTGGGTGGTGCAGGAATTTCCATAGCAACCAATTGTTCTGCCACAGATACAGGATTCCGACTCCAGGTGGGTTATAACAGAAGCGACATAATGAAACCACTAGTGACAGAGACCTAGTTTTCTAGGGAGCCTCTGCTAATACCAAAGATGATCAATGGAACAGAATGAACAAGTGTTAAATTTTCAATGAGGTATCAGCTGTTTGCTCGAACAGCAATAACAATCTAAAAGGCTCAAAAGGGGTAAGAGAGGAAAATAGGAGGGATATGGCATCCTATTTTCTGATTGGCATGCATCAGGGCTGGTGAGGATTCTTCAGAATAGCCCCAATGGGATCACCAGAGTAAAGGCAAAGGAAGGGCCTTGGGCTCTTAAGACAGAAGAGGTGGTGCACTGATGGCCTCCCTTCAGGCTAGCATGCATCCCCAGCTGGAAGAAGCACCTTGTTGATCTTGAGTCCAGAGCTGTGTCTGCCAGGTACACTAGTCACCCACTTATTCTGGTCCTCATCTTGTAGATGAAGTGGTTTGACTATTTCATGCTTAGGTTCTGTCTGGTACAGAGGCCTGTTTAAACAGTGAGACTATACATGTCACATTGAATTGAGTGACATGCAGAATGTTATATTTCAAGTTTTGTTTGTACTTGTGCATGTATACACACCTTTGAAAATATGTGTTGTTTGTGTGTGTGTATGTATGTCTGCCATGCCTGTTTCTATCGATGCCGGATGTCAATATCTTCCTCTACAGCTTGTTTTAAAGTTATTTTTGACCAGTACTCAGGATTGAACCAGGGCCTCACACAATCATAATGTTACTGAGTTACAGCCCCATCCCACACAAACTTTTTTGACTCAAAGTCTCTGACTGAACCTGGAACTCACATCTTAGCCAGAGAGCCCCTGAAATCCTACTGTCTCCACCCTCCCAACTGTGGGGTTACAGGCTCCTGCTGCCAATACTTGGATTTATATGTGCTGGGGATCCGAACTTGGGTTCTCATGCTTGTACAGAAGAACTTTACTTAACAAGCCATTTCCCCAGATGTTTTCAGAGCAGAACCAATGTCATTTATTGTCCATCATTTCTACCTTTGATTAAATTTGACCAGCCCCCTGTGTGACAATATTAGGCTCCAGGAATAAAAATAGAAAGTAATGGTATCTTTGGGGCCCCCTCAGAAGGGTGGGGAGGGGCAGGAAAGAGATATCCACTTATCCCTGAGCCTTCTGCATCTTCATAACAGAATCATGGGGCCATCCCATGGTCTCTCCAGTAATCTCTCAGTATGCATTTACTGACAATTCCTTGATATTCTCCACTATGGCAAGAATTCTAGGGCTCAAAAAGGTATTACCCATGCCTTCAAGCATTTTGAAATATGGCTAGGAGTTGCATATGCCCGTGAAAGCTTATTTGAACGAATTATATAATATTTAAAGGCTAAGTCAGGAATGTAAGCCGAGATGGTTATAGGGGTGGAGGTAGAGGAACATGGGAATTTCCTTGAGACTGATTGGTCAAGAAGTCTTTGTGTAAGAAAAGTGGGATTCAAGTGGCGCTTTGAGGGTAGATGAACAAAAGAGGTCAAGAAGAAGATGTATTGGGGAGAGACAGACTAAAATATGCAGTCAGTCAGCAATGGCTCCGTTAGCACTCCTCTGGGAGGGAGCTGGCCACCAGCGGGGAAAGTGAGAGTTTCCTGACCTTGGGAGTGTAGTACCCTGTCAGTGTGAACCCAGGTTGGCATCCTCAGTGAGCCACTCAGTGCTCAGTCGGCCTGGATGAATGCTTCCACGTTTGTGTATTTAAATTTCCTCAGCTACAAAATAATATTTGGTGATAAGTGCTTATCTCAAAGGACTGCTGGGAAGATAGACTCTCAAGTGACGTCATAGAACCCCTTCAAGGATAATGGTCCGTTCTACCTGTCATAGTACACTGGAAATTTCACACTGGAGACCTAAGGGAATGAATATTCACGTGCCCTTTACAAGTAAACACACAGATTGATCAATGGAGAGGAGAATCTGTTCTCTCTCAGCCTGAGGGAGAGTTGACTATGCACACTGCCTCCGGATGTTTGACTTCCTGAGTCCTCTCTGAACAAAGCCACCACTGTCCTGGCACCCCTGGCAAGCTGTCCCATGGCAGCCAGGTTTTTGTCACATGTCATTTTCCTGGAGTGAGTCACTAGAGAACTGAACTGTAGTCATAACCTTCAGCTGAGGGAGGTGAAAGTGGTCTGGAATGAACACAAAGTACAACTTGGCTTCGTGTTCCCTTCCATGGACTCTTAGCCCCAGGTCTTGACCTTGCCACTCAAGAGAGTAGGACCCTGTGATGAGTGGTGTAGTCTAATGATCCACTCCTGACCTCCACACATAGGGCCTTTCAACCCCTAAGGTCTTACTCTTCCCTTCCAATCTAGTCCTTGCAAGTTTGAGAGAGACTGGAGCTGATAGAGTCTTTGGTCCCAAAGGGAAACCAGGCACACTCTTTGGTTCCCTCCCCAGAGGAAGTGGGAGTGACCAGAGAAGGCAAATGCCCAACTTTGTGGACTGGCTGCTTGTCCTCCTTCTTCCAGTGTGAAAGCATGACATTTTATCATCACAGACGCAAAGCAGAGCTCAGCAGCATGCACATCTGTGTGTGGCCTTCACAGTGTAGCTCACAGAGTGAGAGGTGAGCTTGGGTGGGGTGATCTCTTCCTGGATAGCTAGTGTAGCAGGGGCAAGGAAAGGTCAGGTGGTTCCTGGGACACGTGAGTCCACTTCCTCTCTGTGTGACCTTGGGGTGTGATCTTGTACAGTCTTCCTTCTCTAAAGACTATGGTTCCACATCTAAAAAGCGATTTGTCTAGATCACTCAATTCAAATATTTCCACTATCCCAAGCTCAACTTTTCTTGGCTACTCAAACAGAGAGCCTTAGAAATAAATAAATACATAAAGGTGAGACTTAACCGTAATTGCATAGCTGTGATCCTAGCATTTGGGAGATAGAGCTGGACTACCTAGTGAGACCTCCGTCTCCTTTCCTTTCTTTTGCTTTCCCACTCTCTTCCTCCCTTCTATCTTCCCTTCTTCCCTCCCTCCCTCTCTCTTTTTCCCTCCCTTTCTTCTTACTTCTTCCCTCTCTTTGTTTCGACACTGTGTCTTGTGTAGCCCAAGGCTGGCTTTTAACTCACTCAGTAAGTAACTGAGGATGATGTTAAGCTTCTAATCTTTCTGACTCCATATCCTGCATTCTGGGATTACAGGCACATGCCACCACACCTGTGTGGTGCTGGGGGTTGAACCAGGGCTACACTTAAGCAAGTCAAGAATGCTGTTAACTGAGCTATATTATATTCCCATTATGGTCCTTTCTTAAAAAAGGAAAACGAGATTTAAAAAACAAATATAAAGAGATGACGGCAATCTTTACCAATATATCAACTCCACACCTCCCAGCTTCCCTAAACCTAAGCCCAGAAATGGTTCCATGTTGGCAGACCTACATTTGTATATTCAAATAGAGCCCAAGTGCTTGTCCCCACAGTGATGTAAACAACCTCCCCAACTTTTTGATTTCCAGCATACCCAGCAGTCATTCCATGAGCCACTCACATTCAAGGGTATCCCCCCCCCTTTTTTTTTCTATAATGCCGTAGCTTTATTCTGCCACTCAGTTCTTCACAGGTTCCCTGAGACCCCTCAGGAGGCTGGCACTAACAGCAGTATTACAGATGCTGTGTGCAAGCCAGGGCAGCCTGCTCTGGGGAAGCTTGCCTTCTAGTGGGAAACAAAGACGTACTTGCCATCTGGACCCCCCCCCAAACAAAACAAAACAAAATGCAGCTTCCTTCCAGGAGGAGGAAGCTCTGCTGCTGGGCTTAGGAGATGGGTAGAGTCAGGAGTTTTTGCCAGAGGAAGAGAGTGTGCCAAGCCCAGGACAAGAGGCACAGGAGTAGAAGAGCAGGTGTCACAGGTAAATAGCAACAAGTGTTCCTTCGGTTGAGCTTCCAGTGGAGCTGCACTGAGCTGTGAGCTTCAGCCTGAGGCGGAGTTACGGTCACCAGAGTTCTAGGACTTGGACTTGTGGGTATGAACTGGTGTTCTGTATCAGAACCATACAGTGATGGGATTTGGGTCTTAGGGGAGTAATGCACACTTGAAGGAATATAGGTGGAGTTGGAGAGAGCCAGGGGACAGCACTGCAGTAAACCTAGCCCAGTGGCCATCGAGTTCAGTGGAGAGGCCAGTTAGTTTGGATGTGCAGGAGCAACTCAAAATGGCTCATGTATGCATGTGTTTGTGTGCATGTGTGTGTGTGTGTGTGTGTGTGTGTGTGTCTGCGTGTGTGTAGATTTGCTGCTACTTTAAGATCAAGTAGTGCTCTTGCAGATGACCTAAGTTTAGTTCTCAGCAGCCACACTAAGCAGCTCACAGACCCCTGTAACTCCAGTTCCAGGGGACCCCATGCCATCTTCTGGCCTTAGTGGGTGGGTGCTTGCACACACACACACACACACACACACACACACACACACACACACACACAACAAATCTTTTAAAAAACGCTCATGGGTTGGAGGCTTAATCCCCAGCTTGTGGCAATAATCAGATCTTGAGGGTGCAACCTTATCAATGAGTTAATGCCTTGATGAGTCATAGCTGAATAGACTATTGGGAGGTGGGGCCTAGTTGGAGGAAGTGGGTCTTTGGGGCGGGGTGGGGTAGAGTATAGCATTTCCCTGAATGAGCCTTTGAACTTCTCCCTTCCCCTTTCCTTCTCTTCCTCTCTTTCTCCCCCTTCCCTCCAGTCTCTCTCCCCTCTCATTTTCCTTTCTTCTTCTCTACCTTCCCCACTCAACCCTTCCTCCTTTGCCCCCCCTCTTAGCTTTGAAGTGAGCAGTTTTCCTCCACCATGCTTTGCCAAAGGCCTAAAGCAATGGGTACTGGCTGTCCACAGACGGAAACCTCCCATGTTAAACCACTCTGAATCTTGAGTTGCTTAACACATGTATTTTCCCAGCCATGGAAGTAGTCTGGGAAGGAAGGTTAACTTCAGACAGACTCTGAAGGGGCAGCAGAGTGGTTAGTCTGAGGCAGGAAAGAGGCTGCAGTTGGAACCTAGCAGCCTTTCCACACTGGGCTTGGAAGGTGGTTTATCTTGCTTTGGGGAGTGAGGTTTGTTGTACAGAAGTTCCTGGGGGCACTGTGAGGAGACTTAGGGGAAGTGGCCTCCTGCTATCTGCTTTACTTTATTAAAAATAGGATCCTTAAGCCGGGCGGTGGTGGTGCACGCCTTTAATCCCAGCACTTGGGAGGCAGAGGCAGGCGGATCTTTGCGAGTTCAAGGCCAGCCTGGTCTGATTCCAGGACAGCCAGAGCTGTTAAACAGAGAAACCCTGTCTCGAAAAACCAAAAAAAAAAAAAAAAATAGGATCCTTAAATTTTAGCCAGACACATGCATCCTTCCTGTGTTTCTTATACCTATGTGAAGCTATATAACTACGATGGCCCATGACTTGACATCTAGGAACAAGTATTCCCACAGAGTAGAAGGCAGGCCATGATGGCTGGAGCTCAGTGGCTGTCTTGAATCATGAAGTAAAACATCATGCCAGGGATGATGGAGCCATAAGATGTTGGCTCACGACTGCAGATTATACCTGGTCCACGCTGCTGAGCTCCGGACTTTATTGATGTAGGCGAGAAATAAATGAAGATTCTGTTCATGCTTTTGTTTCCCAAACGGAATTAGCCCGGTCTTAGTCTAGTTAACAAAGCACAGAGAAACCGGGCACACTCATCCAGACTTTCTCAGAAGAGAAATGTTTGTGTTAATAAGACATCATCTTCCACGGATCTCAGCACCCCAAACTCCCAATTACTCATCCAAAGATTGGTGTGTGAGTGTAGAGTCTTAGATGTGGGAAAGTTACAGACACTAGGCCACCATGGTCTATAGACAGTTCTCTGTTTTCTTCAGTGCACTATAAAGTCATCCTCTGGAGCTAGGAAAGTTCATGTCCTTTATGCCTCTTGGGTCATTCTTCTGGATGGACACCCTCTCTGTTTCTCTAGATGCTAGGCAATTTGCTCCTAGCTGACATGATCTTTCTTGCAACCAGGTGCAACAGAATCAAAGGCAAAGTTGGGTATTGTACACAGCTGTAATCAAGGTAGGAACATTGTGAGTTCAAGGCCAGCTTGGGTTACATGGTGAGATTCCTTCTCTAAACAAAGTGAGGACACTGTTTCTTGAAGTTGGATTAGGATGTGTGGGCTACCCTTTGTGAACTGAACCTCATAAGTGGCCGGTGGCTTATATATAGAAAACCTTTTGGGTTGTCTCTGTGGTTTCTAATGATTAGCTCTTTATTGTTCTCTCAATTCAAGATGTGGAATATCACATGATCTCTATGTCCTAAAGGATGCCTCGTCCCAAGTCCTGACTGAGGGGTGGGGAAGATGACAACATTTAGAGGCAACACTGCCTTTATTTTTATTTTAGTTAGGGCTTTTTGGTTTTTGTTTTGTTTTGAGTCTGGGTCTCACAGTGTAGCCCCAGCTGTCCTGGAACTTGCTATGTAGACCAGGTTGGCCTCAAACTCACAGAGTTCTACCTGCCTCTACCTGCTGGGATTAAAGGCATGTGCTGCCCCACCAGGCATGACACTGGTTTTAGGAGGGAATTGGCAAGCTCTGTTTACAGAGCTCCTGAGGCTCCAATCAATGACTGATGACATCTAACAGGTGCTTAGGGCTGTAATGCCCTAGCCCTTCAATGAATCACTTTGCTGCCACCACACAAGGCAGGGGATTTGAGTACTGAATAAATGAGGCCATCTGCCCAGCAGCACAATTAGAATGTTTGAGAACTGTCCCTCCAGTTCCTCTGTTTCCTGTTCCACAACTACACAGGAGTTTATTCTTATGGACCCTGAAGCAGCTAGCTCCTCCCTTGCAAACTCCCTCTTATCAGGATGGATGTTGCCTCTCTCCTATCAGAATGTATATCTACATTTTCTGTGATGTGAGTCCCATACTTGGTGGTTGTCTAAGAACAACCCTGCCAACAGGGGTGTGATTTTCCTCCCCCCCCGGGGGGGTGTGTTTAACTGAGGTGCCTTGTGCATGCAAGCCTTCTACTACCAAGTCTCCCCACTCCTCAGCCTGTTTGAAGGTTGACAGGGCTTCTTGCAGTGTTGACAAATGAGCTGCAGGAGTTTGGGAGCTGGGGAGAGCTCTGACTTCTGGCATTTGCCAATTTCCATCATGTAAATACTGCTGCTGAGACCCATTTCAATCTGACAATGCAACCTGTAAGATTCCTGAATACTTAATAATCGACTGTGGTACCGCAGGCTTCAGAGGATCCCCAGCCTGGGAACTCTGAGATAGCTAAGAGTGCCAATCTGGGTCTGAATTCTAGGACCCTAAGGCCCCAACAAGCTGCGTTCTGCTCCCAGATTGCCAGCCTTCCAGGGTTCTTCCTTGTACCTCTCAAGGGGTCCCGTCGTAGTGAGCTGGGGGATGGGGCAAGTCCGGCTATGCAGGACCCCAGGAAGGAGCACTGGCATGCAGACAGACGGGGGCAGCACTGGTCAAAATGTGCATCTCTACCTAATGAGGGCCTTTGTTCTGAGCCAGAGGCTGTGTCACCAAGAGAAAGGCCCCACAGGGCAAGCTAATCAGCCTGTCCTTAGCTGACCTTCACCTCCTGAAGCCTAGTAGACAGGTCCCAGCAGCCTGACAGAATGAGAGTCGCTGCAGCAAGTAGCGACAGACACACACACACACACACACACACACACACACACACACAC
>CAJQZJ010016855.1:357337-373444 GCA_907164525.1 Lophiomys imhausi | reverse complement strand
ACCCACACCCAACCCATCCCACCCACATCCACACCCACCCACACCCACACCCACAGGCATGGAATATTTTGTCTACTAGATGGCGGCCAATGGATATTGAATGCGTTGAAGAAAAGCTGGGTGGGCGAAAAGGAGTTTGCCAAGTACACCAACCTTTAGATTGAATGCCTGGTAGTTAGGCTAGGATAAAATCTTCAAGGTTTCGATGGGACAGTGACAGCCCTTACTTATTGGTGTCAGAGGCCTTCTAGTCCACCTCCATGTTATCTGATGGTCCACCAGGGCTTCACGAAGGACACCAGAAAGGTGCTGCATAGACACGGAGCCATCGCTGGTACCAACTCCCCACCTGCTATTAAGGAGCTAGGCAGTGATTCCTGAAGATAATGGAGCATCTCACCCCTCGGGGAGCAGTTCCCTTCAGAACCCCTGGGAGGACCAAGCCCTCAGGGTTGACCAGGATTCATTCTGTCCCCAGAGCCCATGTGTCTACCACAGCTTGCTTTCCAACCCAGTTCCACTCACACCCTCTTTTTCTCAGGGAGGATTTGCCAAGCTACCAAGGGAAGCCCTCAGATCTGTGGCCTTGGGGCCCTAACAGGGAAGCTAGGCTCCTGCTACTCTTCACCTCCTGTTGACCAGAAGTGCAAACTTCTGAGGTTGCCCATGGCCGTGGCACAAGCTGGGAAGCGAATGCATGATGGTGGGAAGGAAGATCGAAGGAAAGACCCCAAGAACCTCTGCGGTTTTTGTTTGCTGTTGTTTTGTTTGGAGACAGGGTCTCTTTATACATCCCTGACTGTACTAGAACTCACTGCATAGACCAGGCTGGCGTTGAATTCACACAGATCTGTCTGCTTCTGCCCCCCAGCCCCTAAGTGCTGGTATTAAAGGCATGTGCCAACATGCCCATTGTTCTATCGCTTTAAAGGATTTATTTTTAATTGTGTGTATATGTCTATGTCTATGCACACAGGTAAATGCAGGCACCCACAGAGTCCAGAAGACGGTGTCAGGACCCCGGAACTGGAGTTACAAGTGGCTATAAGGCACCCAATGCTGGGAATGGAATTCAAGTCCTCCAGACAAGCAGTACAAGTTCTTAACTGATGAGCCCCTGTTCTGACTGGGAGAAGGGTAATTTAACCTTATTTTTTTGAGATAATATTTCACTCTGTACCCTAGGCTGGCCTAGAATTGATCATGGTCCTCCTACTTCAGTTTCTAGAGTATTGAGATTACAGGTGTGTACCATTGTACTTGGAGTGTTCTCTTCTCTCTCTCTCTCTCTCTCTCTCTCTCTCTCTCTCTCTCTGTCTGTCTAGATAGGATCTTGCTATTTAATCCAGACTATTTCATTTCAATTCTGTTGTCTCAACCCCTGAACGCTGGGATTACTGGCATGTACCACCGTGGCCTGTGGGACCTTAATTCTGTTCCTGCATTTCTAGATGGCTGAAGGTCCCCTGAACTACTACTTTCCACTTTTGTTCCTACCCCCACCCAGCATGTCCTTTTCACCTACCCTGCTACCTACTTTGCAGTAAGAAACACCACATTACTCAGAACATGGGGTGCTTTGGGTCAGGGGGAGAGCAGTGCAAGATGGATGTGAGGAGCGTGAAGAAAGGGATGTCGTGCTCCTGTCTGGAGTACTCTAGGCTCCAACCTGTTGTCCAAGAGTGAGAGAACAGGTTTTTAATTGAAGAGAAATGAAATCCTGCACGCTGGATTTAATCGTCTGTATAAGGCCCACTCCCTTGACTTGTCCTGCCTGCTTCAATAGCACCGCCCCTGCAGCATAGTTCACAGGGGGTTGGGCACACTGAGGACACAGCTAAGCCCTAACACAATGAAGTTTGGAGCTCCCTTCTGAGAATTAGAAAGCATCTTGTTTTAAATACAAATGCTGGGGATTGAACCCAGGGCCTGTGCAGGCTAGGCAGTTGCTCTGCCATTGTGCCACCGGAATGGCAATGATGTTTTTCTTAAAGGAGTCCCAGTATTCACAGTACCAGGGGTAGGGTGAGGTCATCGGGATAGTGTGTCCCATCACACTACCTTCCCACAGATCTTCCCGGGTGAAGGTCTGTAGTCAGGACTGCTTGCCCTGCAGCACTCTGTTCTTCACGGGAACAACCAGAGGCCAGACAAATACTGTGTGGGTGGGGGCCAGGATGTGCTGGTGACCCCCTGGGACAGTCACTCCTGCAACGGCCATGTGGAATCAAATTTCTTTGCTCATGGTCTTAATGAGGACAGAAAATTAAATTTTGAAGCTAATTTTGGATATAATAATATAATTTAAAATTTACACCCTTATCATTAAATACAATTTAACAATGAAAATGACAAAATAATGACATATCTCAAGGTAATTCTGTTGAGCAAGGAAAGCCAGTCTCAAAAAGTCATATACTTCATGGTCTCATTCTATTATTATTATTATTTTATTATTTTTTGGCTTTTTAAGACAGGGTTTCTCTGTGTAACAACCCTAGCTAGCTGTTCTGGATTTGCTTTGTAGACCAGGCTGGCCTCGCTATTACATTTTTGAAATGCTCAAATCCTAGAGATGATGAATGAGAGCCCTCTTAGCAGTTAGGGATTGTGCAGAGGGGCCAGTGTGGCTGTGGGCAGCTGCTTCTGCAATGACTACAGCAGCTGTGGATCGTGAATGTGGTTACTCACTGCTACACAGGTGATAAAATCTTGGAAAACTGCACCCACGTAGAGAGGGATGCACAATTTATTTTTGTGCACACAGGTGTGTGTGTGTGCGTGTAAGACTGGCCAGGTCTGAGCGAGC
This sequence comes from Lophiomys imhausi, assembly GCA_907164525.1. Classification (NCBI taxonomy): domain Eukaryota; kingdom Metazoa; phylum Chordata; class Mammalia; order Rodentia; family Muridae; genus Lophiomys; species Lophiomys imhausi. The sequence goes on along the minus strand of CAJQZJ010016855.1, from coordinate 370,635 downwards.
TCTGGATTACAGCAACATGTTTTCCTGGTTTGAATAGCACACTATAGTTTTGTAAGGTTTGTAACCCATTTGAGGGGTTGGGTGAAGAATGTACAGAGAATACTCTGCATTTTGTATGTCTATGGTAAATACATATAACATAAAACTCACTTTTTCAGTCAGTTCTACATTCATAGAACTATAGATCGGATCTTGAACATTCCCCCAAAGGCCTACATGAAGAAGGCTTGGTCCCTAGCCTGTGACATTCCTGGGACATAGTAAAACCTCCCACTGGTAAGGGAGATGGAGTTTAATATAAGGAAGTTAGGTTCCTGAGGTGTGTCTTCAGAAAGGAGGCTGGGACTCTAGCCCTTTCCTATTTCTCTCTGTTTTCTGGTTACCATGAGGTGAAGAGTTTGTTTTACTTTTCTCTTTATTTTATTTTTATGTGTGTGGGTGTGTTTTGCCTGAATGTATGCCTGATGTCCATAATGGTCAGAGAATGTACTGGAGTTACAGAGGATTGTGAGCCACTACATGGGAGTTGGGGATCGAACTCAGGTACTCCGGAAGAGCAGCCAGTGTTATTAACCACTGAGCCATCTCTCCAGCCTCAGGAGTAGCCTCCTTCCATACACTGTCCTCATGTTCTACGTCTCCACAGGCCCAAAGCCGCAGGGCAAAGTGGACTGGCCTCATAAAAAAAGTTCTGATGCCCTGCACTGTGTCCAGCATGGCTTGGTCCTGGAAACCTGGCAGGGGCTGGTGAGGGAAAGAAGTAAGGACAGACACATGTACAAAAAAGCTAGGGTCAGGGGGGTTGTGTGCAATCGGATGGAGCACACCAACCAAGTCCAACAACCCAGAACCTTAGTGTTTCTGTTATGCATGGCACAGGAAGAGGAGTCAGCTAGCCGGGTAGGAGGTTTCTGTAGGGGAGCAGATGAGGCCGCCAACATCTGGAAGGAGGGAACTGCCATTGCTGGTTTTCACACACTGGTCAATGGGCCCTATGCACTCACACTTGGACCACAGGAAGATTTGCCAATCCTTATGGGTGTGAGGCTTTAGTGTCCTTGACATGGATACGCCGATGTCCACGACACAAATTCACCTAGAACTTCCTTGGCTCCCCACAGTCATGGATCAAAACCAACCTTCCCTTTGTATGATTCTCTCGAGTATTTTATTACAGTAATGGAAAGGAGGGAGACTGACATGGGTAGCAGTATCTTCAGATTATTTAGAAATAAACATTACAATCCATCTCCAGAACCTTTTTTTTTTTTTTTTTTTTTGGTTTTTCGAGACAGGGTTTCTTTGTGTAGCCCTGGCTGTCCTGGACTCACTTTGTAGACCAGGCTGGCCACGAACTCTCAAAGATCCGCCTGCCTCTGCCTCCCAAGTGCTGGGATTAAAGGTGTGCGCCACCACCGCCCGGCTCCAGAACCTTTTAATCCCCCAAAATTAAAAGTTCATAATCATTAAATCCTATTTTCCCATCTAACTCCTGATAGTTTTCACTCTATTTTCGATCTTTTTTAATTTTTCCTGTTCTAGAAACCTTGTGAAACTGGCATCACATATTTGTGTCTTTATAGCTAGCTGTTTCTGCTTACCTTAATGTCTCTATGTTGTGGCATTGGTGAGAACATGTGAACTGACACACTCAAGTCTGAGCAATATACCACTGTATGAATCTACCACGTTCTTTTCACCTATTGATTATGATCCTTGTAAATCTCTTGCAATCTTTCATGTACTAAAGATTATTCCAAAATGAAATTATATTTAGAAATATAATCAGAAATAAAATTCATGAACTGGCCAATTCTTTTCTCTGCTGACCACATAAACTAGATATTGTTGATGACTTCTGTGCAGTTTTCCATGACAGATCATTGAAGAGCATGTGAAACTTGAATTTTTCTTTCTGATTAGAGAAGGTTATGTCCACAGGAGAGTGCATGGAGTTCAGATGACTTGGATCACCCTGGCCTATGACTAGAGGCTTAGAGCAAGGTGGAGAGGAACTCCAGGACCCCGTTGAAACCAGACAGGCAATCGCATTCTGGTTTCAGTAGACAACGGCATTCACATGGACCCAGTTCTTGGTTACAGAGAAAGTCAAATCTAACACAGCCTGATAGTAATATTTAGCAGGAAAGGGAAGTCTATATTTGGAAGACTTGTTTTCATCACTACTGTCTTTCCTACTGGCAGCTTGACCATAAGTCTCTTAGATCACCGATGTCGAGGTCCTAGGGTTCCATTGTACCTCCATTGTACACGGCATGGACAGTGCTTCATGTGGGTACACGTGACTAGCCTGGAGCGGCTGAGGGGACCTCTGTAGCCTAAGGGGAGGAGGGAAGGATTGGGCCCCGCAGGGCTCAGCGTAGGTGAGCGTTGGTGCCATTGTTACCTCCCCAAATTTATCACTAGAAAGTGTTACAGAGGGGTTGGTGACAGAGGTGACATGGCAGAGGTGTCACCACTTAGAAGGAGCTTTGTTCTTGGTTTTGGAGAGCTAGGGTCTTTGAACCTCTCAAGACTGGAAGAAAAGCTTCTATTTGTGCATTCCCCCCAATCCTCAAGTACTCCGTATCTCTCACACCCCAGGATGTGGACGATTAAGCTAAGAAGTGTTCCAGACTCTTCTATTCAACAGTAGAAGTCCGCTTTCCCATCAGTCTGGGGCAGAAGAAACCTCTGCTCTCCCCCTGGGGCTCAGCCTGGTGGTGCCAGCCTGAAGAAGGGAACATGGTGCCGTCCCCACTCCTGCTGCTTCTTTTTCTTCCTTTGTTCCTTCTTTGGCTCTGCTGCTCCTCCTCCTCCTCTGTTCAAACTTCACTTCACTGTCTGCTTCTCCGGTGAAACCAATTTGACATATTAATCATTACAACAGCAGCTGAATGCTCCACTGTGCTTCGTTAATCCAGAAGAAAATACTGCCAGCTGGTGAGTGCCGTGCGTGTGCTCATGTGCCCTCCCCAGGGCCCGGGATCCTGGAACTGTCTCAATTTCCATGAGTAACAAAACAGAAGGCCTTTATGGAAGGCCCTGGTGACCTGGGTGTTGGATGGATACAGGAGGCTGAGAATGTGGGTGGGTTGCAGTCCCTGAAGGCGGAGGTCATCCATCATGGGCCCTGGCAGACCTTGGGCTGGTCAAGGACCCTAGTGGAGGCCAACTTGTAAAATCCCATTAGGGTTGCCAAGACCAGAACAATGTGACTTTAATAAGGTTAAAGTTTGGCGGGTTTACAACTTTTAGGATGATAAGGTTTTTAGTCATGTGAAGAAAAGAGTTAGAGAGGGTCTGTCCAAATTCTCCTGGTCAGATGATGGGGAGTGGTCGGGCCTGGCCTTCGGTCAGACTCCCGAGGCTGTCTGTTGAGCGTGGGCCGAGCTTCCCAGCTACACCTGCCCCGCATGTGGACAAAGCCTGTTCTCCCATCTCTGGCCACTGGAACTGATAGGTAAATGGATCTGGGCAGCTATTTTCAGACAAGGAGAGCCCTTGGGACAAACTGACTTAGATGGAAGCAAATGCCCTGGCCAAAGGTGTCACCCTGCCCTGGGACTGCCAACATGCCACCCACTACAGTAACAGCACAGGGAGGGGTTGTGTCATTATCAAGTGATCTTCCTTATTGCCTTCTAGCAGGGGGTACTTTATTGCTCACTGGGGTCTGTCCACCCTTCCACTGTCTTCTCTGGAAAACCTCCTCTAACTGTGCCTGTCTTACCAATCTGAAAGAGATTTTCAACTGCTCCCTTTTCAGTTCTAGATAGTGTGGGACATGCTTCTAGGGTGGTGCACACCTCTTCAGGTGGTTCTTCAGGTGGCTCTTCTTGAGGTGGCTCTTCAGGTGGCTCTTCAGATGGCTGGGTTCATGGCATCTCAAGTTTCGTTCATGCCTCGTGGATTTGGGCCTGTTGTGAGGCAGAATATGACAAGAGCATGCTGTAAAGAAACTGATGATGACCAGGAAACAGAGAGTGACAGGAAGAGGCCAAGGTCCCAGCATCTCTCTGAGGACACACCCCAGTGATTTGATTTATTTACTCTAGGCTCTACCTCCCAGAATTTCTACCATGTCCCAACAGTGTCCCAAGCTGAGAACCAAGGTTTCACCATATGATTCTGGAATTTACCCAGCTGTTCTACAGAGTTCTGTGTAAGTTCCACCTAAAACAAAGCTGCCAAGCGGTGAGCTGTGTAGCTGCCTCTCTGCAGGTGGGTTGCAGCTGGTGGCCTATGACCCTGTCACTCAGGAGGCCAAAGCAGGACTGAGAGTTTAAAGCCTGTCTGGGCTACAGAGTGAGTTCACTTCCAGCCTGGGCAACTTACCAGACCTTATCTCAAGACCACAGGCTTTCCATACGTGGCCACCCAGGCCTCGTTTGCTTACTAAGTGAAGAGTTCAGTGGGACCTGTGAACATAGAATGAAACAGTGATTTGCCAGACTCAGATTAGAACTTGAATGTCATGGCCTCTACTCACAAGTCATCTTTACTGATGAAAAATACCATTTCTTTTTTTTTTAAATATTTTATTTATTTGTTGTATAAACAGTGTTTTGTCTGCATGTATGCCTGAAGCCCAGAAGAGGGCGCCAGATCTCATTATGGATGGTTGTGAGCCACCATGTGGTTGCTGGGAATTGAACTCAGGACCTCTGGAAGAGCAGCCAGTGCTCTTAACCTCTGAGCCATCTCTCCAGCCCGAAAAATACCATTTCTAAATGGGTCACTTATTCCCTCAGGGTGAAATTGTCTTCAAATCTCATACCACAACATATGTCATAGCATGTCCATTTATGTCAATTTCGGATTCTTCGGCAGATGGTCACATCTATGTCTATGACGTCATCAGGTTGACTTATTTAGAAAGTTTACTCCAATCAGATCAGAAAACTCAGATCAATAGCCTCGGTGACATGCTTAGTCTGTGTCAGAGGCAGCACAACACCCTTCAGAAACACAGAGATCCAAGGTCTCTGGCCCTGGAGTAGCAAACTAGCAGCCGCAGACCTATGTTCAAGGGCAGAGAGCACAGGGAGTCCTGGCTCACATGCTCACTGTGCACTATCAAGGTGTGGGGGGTGGGGGTGAAGAAGATACAAGCAAGCATGGCCTATCTCCATCTGAGACTACAGTGTATCTAGGTTGTTTCCTTGATGAAAAAACACCAAACCACAGTTGAGGTGTGTAAAGAGGTATGCAACTATGGCTCCAGGATCATTGGACATGAATCTCTAGGCTCACAGGGTGGTGAGGGCTAGTGGAAAGGGAAGTTCAGGGAAAGAGTGGCCAGTGGGAGACCAGCCATGCCTATCTATGCTGGTGCTCAGATCTTAGGGACTCAAGGGATCACTGTCTTTTGGGCATAGAGCTGGAGTTCTTTTTCTGGGTTCAAGATGGACCTGAACCATCAGGATTCTATGGAGTGGAGCTAGGTCTTTCCTTAATTATACCCTGGGACCACTCCCTCCAGGGATCCTTGGAAGAGGTGTGTTTGATAGGCTTAAATTCCCTAGCCCAGTGGTTCTCAACCTGTGGGTCATGACCCCCTTGTGGGTTGAATGACTCTTTCACAGGGGTTGCATGTCAGATATCCTGCATATCAGATATTTACATTATGATTCATAACAGTAGTGTAATCACAGTTATGAAGTAGCAATGAAAATAATTTTATGGTTGGAGGTCACCACAACATGAGGAACTGTATTAAAGGGTCACAGCATTAGGAAGATTGAGAACCAATTAATTGCCCTAGCCACCTTGGATTACAGTGAGCCCAGATTCTCACTTGCCCTCCACTCAGGACCACACTAGAACCTCTGACTCTCTGGGTGGCAGAAGTGTGGGTGGAGGGCTCATTATGAATGGTCAGGTTTTGGGGTGCTTCTATCACCTTTCCTCACATGAGGCCTCAGCCCTTCAGTGTTCAGCATATGAGCTCAGCAATCCATATTCAGGAAACAAGAGGTGCTGTGGTAGAGGAGTGGAAGGACAGCCGATATCACTAGTGGGGAGGGTTTCGGATCCTCTTCCATGCTTGTCAAACACCAAGACTGGGCATAACATTATGAGGGGCCCATGGAGGTGCCTGAAGAAGGATCAGTTGCTTTTACTCTCAGATGAATCTCTGGATCACAGGCTCTCCTTGCCAGAGGGAAGGAGACATTCTTGCATGTGGCATTCCTGACCCCCATGTTTCCCTCAGTATGGCCAGATAAGCATTCTCCTTTGCCCCCAGGCCACTCCTCTCTTGTGAAGGAGGAGCGTGACTCAGGTCTGTGGAGAAAGCAGTTAGGTGAGCCTAATTCAAATGCCAGGCCTATGCAAACAGCAGGCTTTTCTATGAATAGTGTCCCAGTTGTTCCCTGGAGGCTGAGCTGCTACCTTCTCATCCAAAGTACATTTGCGCTCTTCCGATTTGTGAGCTGAACCCTGGGCTGCCTACCTTTGGCCCCTCAGGGCCAGCTCTGTGTTCTTTGTTCCCTAAAGTCTCCCCAGAGTGAAATATTAACAGGTGGTGGGACTAAAGGGCCTGAGAGCCTGGGAAGACAGGGCTGATGAAGAAAGAATACCTGGAGGGTGTGTTGTTCACTGACCTGGAATTTTCCATTCCTCTTAAGCTCACATGACCAGGGCAGTGTTTCCTTGAAGTCACAGAGCTAAGATGGCTGCAGGGTGGCCTGTCCTAAATAGCTGGACGCTGACCACAGCTGTTTACAGCGTTGTGGTTACTAAGGAGACTGAAGTTCTGTGGTACAGTGTGGTGGAAATGGTTAGGCCAGAGACTGGGCTGTGGCCAAGCTCCCACAATAGCTGAAGGCATCCTGGAGATGCCATGAGATGCCTGTGTTCCTTGGCTGATGGCATCAGAGGATCATGTCCCGCTCTGGCTTTCATGGCTAAGCTTCTTTTATTCTGGGGCAGGAGCTGTGTTTGTTTGTCACCTCCACGCAGTGGTTATGGTCTGCCCCCTCCGCTTTGTATTCATGCCTTCTCTGCGCCTTTCTTTCCATTCTTGCCTTCCTGTCCTTACTCACTTCCTTTATCCTTAAGACAGAGGTCTCATAAGCCAGGCTACACGTTGGTCACGTGTCTTCAAGTCTCATCAACTCACCTTTGACACTTCCTTAGGGCTCCCTCTTCTTAGCCATGTGACCCAGGTCTGATTATTTGGCTTCTGTTGAGATCAGTGTTCTCATCTGTCACAAGAGAACCGTGTTAGGACTTTTTGAGATTTATAAACGAGGACCTCTTACATGAGGGCTGCGGGACTACAAGTCAGTATCCGCTTAAACTTGAGGGCAGGCACATACAGAGAACTCCCTCTACCAAGGAGTTTCCTCAGGCTCTTCTTGTGAATGGGGACACAAAGCCTAATCAATGGGCTTGGCTTCTTTTTCGTTGTCCCATGCAGTGCCCCACTACAGAGCTTTCCTCTCAGTTCTTCTGGGGACTGGGGGTTACAGTTCTCAGAGCCGAGTGGCTCAGCTCTTTACTGGGACAGAGCACTGCCTTTGGGAACCACTTGTTTCAATTTTTCAGGCAGCCTGTTGGGGAGCTTGGCTTTTAAACCATGATTAACTGACTAGGAGTCCCTGGAAAGTGGTATATCCAGAGCCATAGACCAGACTATGCCATTTTGGACTTGAGGTTGGCTTCCAGAATCTGCTCAGTATAGAATTATGTTCCCTGGACACTGCAGATTCTGTTTTGGGGGTTGGATGACTACATTCAGAGGGTCACTGTCATTCAAAGTTAAGGGATGTGAGCATTACTAAACAGCCTATTCAAAAAATACCACTTTGGGGGAAACTTAAATTCTAAAATGTAAATTTCTACTTCCGTAGGATACAACTCCGCAGGCACATGGGTCAATTGATTACAGGCTGGAATTTAGGATGCAGTTGTCCTCCTGGCCAGTAACCTTGGTGTAGGGTACAATGTACCCAACTGGAAGTGACAACTTAAGTCCTGGCACTCACTCACTTTTTTCCAACTTCCAGTAGGGTATGTTCCATGGCTCTATCATCAGTGAAGCACCAGGGCCTACGCAAAAGCCTGGCTCACTCAATATTGCTGAATCTTGAATGACTCTAAATCAGGGCAGCACTAAGGACATCTGGTGTAAGCAATGCCCCCGTGCTCTGATGTCACTACAGAGAATAGTTAAATGTTTTTTTTTTTTTTTTTTTTTTTGGTTTTTCGAGACAAGGTTTCTCTGTGTAGCCCTGGCTGTGCTGGACTCACTTTGTAGACCAGGCTGGCCTTGAACTCGCAAAGATCCGCCTGCCTCTGCCTCCCAAGTGCTGGGATTAAAGGCGTGCGCCACCACCGCCCGGCTGAGAATAGTTAAATGTTTTAAAAGAAGTATTTTGGAAGTACATAAAACAGAGTTTTGAGTTTGCCTGATCTCTTAGCATAGTGGTTGTCCACCATTCTAATGCTGTGACTCTTCAATATAGTTCCTCATGTTGTGGTGCCCCCCCCCCATAAAATTCTTCTCTTTGCTACTTGACAATTGTAATTTTGCTATGGTTATGAGTTGTAATATAAAAACCTGTGTTTTCCTATGGTCTTAGGCAACTCCTGTGGAAGGGTTGTTCAACCCCCAAAGGGGTCGCCACCCACAGGTTGAGAACCACTGTCTTAGTAGATACATGGTCTTACCTTCCCTCCATCTCACTTTTGATGTCTGTAACATAGGAGCATAAGAAACCCAACTCCCAGTTGTAGGGGGTTAGATAAATTAGATTTAGAAAATATATAGGGGTTTCTGATACTGTCTCTTAATTCGGGGCATGAAGAGCATTATCAGCATGTGGACTAAAAACAGGAAACAAACAGGAGACTTAATAGACTGAAAAACAAGGTTGAAGTCAGGAAAAACAGGAAAGACTCAATAGACTGAAAAACAAGGTTGAAGTCAGGAAAAACAGGAAAGACTTAATGGACTTGAAACAAAGTATCTGGCCTGACATTGTTTTCAGCTGCTAAGTGGGCGGAGCCCAAATTAAGCTGAAACAGAGTTCCTCCTATTTAAGGACAGTGCATGGAGCCCAAAAGGAGAAGAGGTCCCTGATGCTAGAGAGCTCCAAGAGTCCTGCTGAAAAAAGTGCTGGCCATCATTTGATGGCCAGATTTCCCTGAAGCAGAAAGAAGCTGGTGAGCAAAGAAAGCCTGAGAAACACACCAAAAGGCCAAGGACTAAACCCTGTGGCTCAGCTTTTGCCTAGAGGGGTTTGATCTGTCCGAACAGTGGCCTAAAGGAAATTGTGCCTGGCTTTAAGGACTGAGGCAGAGCAGCTGAGTTCCTGATTCAAAAGAAGTAAGTTGGCCTGCAGACGGCTGGGGTCTCCCACAGAGAAGAAAGCATGAAGCCTTATTTAAGGTGAGACTGCAATAACCAACTTACCCTGACAAACCTGCATCTGAGAGATCCAGAAAAAGGACTGCTAAGTGCATTAAAGAATCTACAACAAAGACTGTGTTCCTGACGACTGAGGACCTGCCCCAGAGACTGTATCATTCTAAAAGGTTAGAAAAATAATTATCAATAGGTTTAGTGGATAGGTTAAAGGGGTTGTAGGAATTTATAGGATTAATAGTTAAGAAATTGTTGGTGTTTGTTATAAGTGAATTTAGTAATAAATAAATAAGTGTTAAATAGTAATTTAAAAGTTCGGTTACACCCAATTATTGGAATTAAAGATGTGCACCACCACCCCTGGATCTAAGTTTTTCTCTATTTGGAGCTCGCTCTGTGTCAGGCTGGCTTTGAACTCTTAGTTTTGGACGCTGCTGGCTCTGCACTTGCTGTATATTCAGATACATTTATCCTTCTCAGGTCTCTGATGTGATTGAAGAGTAGATAGTTATAGTCTCACAGTTAAGTTTTAAGTTGTTTAGGAATTAAAAGGATGTTCTAGGTCTAAGAAGATGTTTTTTAGTTGGTAATGCAAGTTAGGATGGAAAATGAGTTAGGTATAGAACTGTAAACTCAGAGATAGATGAATAATAGAATAATAATATCAGTTGCCAAATGCATATGGACTGGACATTGGGAATGTATGTTATACCTTATAATTTTCATAATTGTGGCCTAATTATTCCTATTATTTTGTATTGTGTTTATTGTTGTAGGAAAAAAGAGTCTTTTATTGGACTAAAAGGGGGAGCCGTTGGGGGAAAAGGTACACCTTAAATTAAAAAAGAAAAAGCAGATAGGAGGGTGAGGGGGAAGATGGTAGGAGGGCTGGATCGTGAGGGGAAGAAGCAGGGGTCAATGATTGAGATGTAACTTGAAGAAACAAATAAATGTTTAAAAAAAAAAAAGAGTAGAACCAAAAAACAAAACAAACAAAACAAAAAACCCCAAACAACAACAACAAAAAAAACCCCAAACTAAACAAAACAAAAAAGAAATCCTACTCCACTAGTTTGTGGTGATGGTTTACTGTGGCAATGTGTGTAGGCCCCTGTATCAGTGTTTAATAGCAAGGTGTATAGTAAAAATGGCCTCCTGGCAGCACTGAGGCTGGATGTCCCCAGAACCTCCCTGGTTGCAATCATCAGGCTTGTCAGGGCATTCTCAGCAAAAAGCTCGATATGAATTGAGTGGCTTGTGGCTGCAATGATTTGTTTGCTCCTGGCAGCCATCCACAGACACGTACTGGGGCCTCAAAACCCATTAGGCACTCAAGCATTCACTACTCTATGTATTTCCCAGAAAAGGCAGGCCTTCTGCTGGTTACATTACAAATTCCTCCTACTGTTTACTGCTTCCCGATACCTAGTGCTTACTCGCTCCTGTGGCTTGGTCTTGGAGACCAGCCATGTCCTATAGCTGATCTCATGCTATCAGCAAAGGCAAGGAAAACAATGGCCTCTTCACAGGACTTTGCCCGGCACAAGCTCAGGGACCACAAGTGCTACCAGCCTGGCTGGAAAAGTAATGTCTACAGCTTTTGAGAATGTAGCTGAGAAATGTAGGATATGCTTACATGGACTGGTGAGAGTGAGCGTGCGTGCGTGCTTGCGTGCATGTGTGTTTGCTGGTCTTGAAAATACTTTTCTGGTCTTTGTAGGCTCCCCCATGTAAGTGGTATGCATAAACTCACACAGGCTCACACCCACGCCCCCCACAAATATAAGAATAAATAAAATGCATATATAAATCTTAAGGCAAAAGTCAAACCAAGTCTAAACAAAGAAGGCCATGGATTAGAGTATGTACATAGATAGCACCTGGAGAACGTGACCAGTAGTCATTCAGGCAAACATCTCATTCTGGTTCTACAGCCTGTTTGGGAGGTTGACACTTACATGGAGTAGGCAGAAGAGATCTGTAGAAGACTAAAATTTGTTTCCCACAGGATAACAGCCAGGGGATCTGTCCTTTCCTGTCTGGGTTACAGGACTTCATGCAGGCCTTGAGAAGTTTCTCCAACTATGAAGCAGGTTTGTCATGGGTGGACGGGCAAGGAGGCTGAGGAAGGCCAGACGCTGGAACATGCAAAGGCAGGTCAGATATGAGAGTAGAGTACAGAAAATTCAACAGCAGAAGGGGAAAGGAAAACCAAGCTGGGTAGGGAAGAGACTCAATAAGCAGAGACTCTCCAGCTCAGCATCTTGAACCCAAGGGACAGCTGATGTGGAGTACCTTCCCTATAGAGGGAGCTGAATGCCCCCTGTAATGTGTATGTTAACAGGCAGACTGCCCAGAGTTGTAGGTCTGGGAGTGGTGAGTGCAGGGTAGGAGGCTTGGTGATCTAGAGAAATAATCATATTTTAAAGCAATTTAGATAGGTGTTCCTTGACTTGTGATGGGGTTGAACTCCCCCCCCCCAAAAAGATAAACAAACAAAATCACACTAGTATGTTGAAAATATACATCAGTACCACACCACACCTCCTCTCTCCTGTTCTGGTTTAGCAGCTCACTGCACTGTGGTTCCACATGATCTTGAGACTAGCTGGTGGTTCCACATGATCTTGAGACTAGCTAGTGACTCTGGTGTGTTGCCCACCGCTGCAGACTATGGTGGTGTCATCCAATCACACTTCAAAAGATCAAGGGTCAGAAATTCCAGGATGGTTTCTCCTGAGTGTGGCTCACTTCCACATCATTGTGAAGTTGAAAGATTGTAAATCTTTCTAGACAAGCATGCTCTATAGTAGGAGAAACTTTTCAACGCCTGCCATTGAAGTTCCTGTAATCTGGGCAGGAAAGGACAGGCCCCCTGGCTGTCACCCTGTGGGAAACATTTTAATCTTCTACAGAGCTCTTCTTCCTCCTTCCTTCAAGTGTCAAATAAATCATCTGAAGGGACCATGTGCATTTTTTAAAATGTAAGTAATGTGATAAAAACAAACAAATAAACAAGACCCGAGGGCTGGAGGATTGGCTCAGCAGTGGTTAAAGGCATGTGCTGCTCTTGTAGAAGACCAGGGTACAGTTCCCAGCACCCATGTGGCAACTCAAAACCATCTGTAACTCCAGTTCCAGGGGATCCAACACCACCTTCTTCCTGCCACCAGGACCAGGCATGTACACGGTGCACAGGCAACCATTCAGGTAAAACACCCACACATATAAAAAAGAAATGAACAAGGATACACATAAAGTAAGCACCCAATTCGCATTTGTTTGGCTAGGCTGCCCTTGGGCCAACCTCACCCCGACCCTGTTGGATGTTAGCCTGCAAGTGAAAGGCTTTGCTTTCGGTTTGTCTTTTGTTTATTTGAGATGGGGTCTCATGAGGTAACTCTGGAACTCTCTGTGTAGACCAGGCTGGCTTTAAACTCACAAAGATCTGCTGCCTGCCTCTGCCTCCAGAGTTAAAGTCTGGTGTTGCTGTGGGTTTTTTTGTTGTTGTTGTTTGTTTTATTTATTGTTTACTATTTTTAAATTATGTGTATTTGTGTGTCTATGTGAGGGTGTTTGACACACTAGTACAGGTGCCCTTGGAGTCCAGAAGAGGGCATTGGAACCCCCGGAGCTGGAGTTTCAGGTGTTGGAGAGACACCTCACGTAGATGCTGGGAATTGAACCCTGGTCCTCTGCAAGAGCAGTAAGAGCTCCTAACTGTTGAGTCAGCTCTTCAGACGCAGAACAACTTTTTAACAGAAACGTTCCTATAAAGTCCATTGTTTTGGATCCCCGACCCATGGTAACCCCCAAATGCCTTATTCTTTATTAGGGACAAGGGCGATACCATTAATAATTCTTGGGACTTTTTCTTTTTTTTTTTTTTTTTTTGTTTTTTTTTTTGGTTTTTCGAGACAGG
>CAJQZJ010016855.1:341934-357237 GCA_907164525.1 Lophiomys imhausi | reverse complement strand
TTTTTTTTTTTTTTTGGTTTTTCGAGACAGGGTTTCTCTGAATATCTCTGGCTGTCCTGGACTCGCTTTGTAGACCAGGCTGGCCTCGAACTCACAAAGATCCGCCTGCCTCTGCCTCCCAAGTGCTGGGATTAAAGGCGTGCGCCACCACCGCCCGGCGGGACTTTTTCTTTGTACTGGAAGATAAACAACACACAACGTGTGTACACACTCCCTCGTCACACAATGTGCACACAATGCATACTCCACAATGATGAATGTGCTGAGAAAGGGGGGGACAAATGGTTTCATAAATATATATACACACATACATATATACATATGTATATGCACGCATATATGAATGTTGGGCATTCACTCATTTATGCGATTAGTAAACATTTATCCTGCTCTTTTTTTTTTTTTTTTTTTTTGGTTTTTCGAGACAGGGTCTCTCTGTGCATCCTTGGCTGTCCTGGACTCACTTTGTAGACCAGGCTGGCCTCGAACTCACAATGATCCGCCTGCCTCTGCCTCCCAAGTGCTGGGATTAAAGGCGTGCGCCACCACCGCCCGGCAATGATACCACATTCATTTGCTTGGGTGCAAAGAAAACAGGTCAATTAAATAGGCCGTAACCTGGAAGTGCTCCAAAAGTGTGGGTAGGTTGTTAGGGAATTATCAGGGGGTGCAGCAGGAAGTGCGCTCAAGTGGAGTCTGTAATGGTCCCTCAATCCAGTGAAAGCTGGGGTGACACAAGGGTGCTGAATTCGGCTGAGGGAGGAAGATGTTTCATGCAGAGGCAAGTGCATGTGTTAAGCAATGGGCCCCTAATGCTCTTTATGTGCCAAGGGCTAATGGGGTCACGCTCTCAGCACCCCCTTACAGTGTAGCAGAATAAATCCACAGTCAATGGGCCTTAGGTCCAAGCAGAGCTTCCTGGCAATGGCTTCTCAGCTCTGGCTAGCTAGATACCCACAGGAAGTATGTGTCTAGTAGCCTGATTTCCCTCCTACAGCATTTATCACATGCCTGTAATCTCCAGGATCCTGTTTGTACTCCCACAAGGCCATAAGCTCTGTGACGTAGGGATGAGTCTGTCTTGTCCACTGTTGTGCCCCAGCGCCCAGCACAAAGTGGTTCATGGTAAGTGCTCAATAAAATATTTATTCAAGGGATGAATAATACAGAAGTGGAGGTGAAAGCAGCAAGGCCATGGGTTTGCAAGTCACTTAGACTCTAGAATATGGTTCCTTTTATATTCCTTTATTATTATCTATCTGTGGGCTTTGCATATAACCAAAGCCCAGTGAAGAGTTTAACGTTTTATTTTTAATTGACAGAGAGCAAATTATATTCAGTGTGATAATTTGATGCACACAGCAGGAAATGATCAATTCTGGGTAATCAACATTTCTATCTTCTTGAACATTCATCATTTTTTTTTGTTCTTATTTTTTTAAAAGATGTATATTAAGTTGCAAGTTATAGTTATCCTCTCTTGGTATAGAACACTAGAACTGGTTCTTCCAATGTGTCTTCATTTTGGTACCCACTATCCCACACCCCTCTCCATCCTCACCTCCTCCCACTTCTTGGCCTTTAGTAGCCATAGGCTATGCTATTCCTTCCAGGAGATTCACCTATGTGCTTTCTGTGCAGGGATGAGATCAGCAGCGTTTCTCCTTCTGCCTTATTTCACTTAGGACAAAGTCCTCCGGTGCTACCCATTTTGTTGCAAATGCTAGGATTTTAACAAATCAAAGGCACATCGAGACAGCATCTCACCCCTTTCAGCATAGCTATCACAAAAGCAAGGCACAACAAATGCACACAAGAAGGCAGAAAAAGAGGGCTCTTCTACTTGGCTGATGGGAATGAAATTAATCATTCATTGAGACAAGTATAGAGGTTTCTGGAAAAAATTAAAATTAAAATTACCAAGCAGTCCCTACTGGAGATATATCTGAAAGAAATCCAATCATCATAGCAAGAAGGTCCTTGTGCTCTCATGTTTGTTGTCATACCATCCACAACAGCCAAGATATCAAACAAGGTTCTTATCAGCAGATGAAGGGATGAAGAAAATGTTGGATATATACATAATACACATATGTACTAGTTACTTTCCTGTCACTGTGGCCACAATACTCGACAGAAGCATCTTTAAAAAAGAAAGGTTCATAGTTTTCAAAGGGTCTCAATCCATCATGAAAGAGAATGTGTAGGGATTAAAAAAAAAATCAAGAAAGCAGCTTGATTCATGATAACAGGAGGTACAAATTGTTTGTACTCTGGTAGACCAGTAAGCAGAGAGGGATCAGACTTCCAAGACTCACACTAGAGACTTACTTGAACAGTTAAGCCCCACCTCCTAAAGTTCCACAGCCTTCCAGCATATTTATTGTGTTCATGGTGGAACAGGGCATGAAGGTGCCATGATGTATGTGTAGTGGTCAGAGGGCCAGTTGCAGGAGCCAATTCTCTCCTTTCACCACATGAGTCTGAGGCTCAAATTTAAATCATCACTTTTGACAGCAAGCACCTTTACCCACAGAGCCATCTACTGGCCCTATAAAGCTCTAATTAATTACAATCTATATATTGGGAGAGCATGCCCTAGGCTTCATCTAAGTAGTGAGAGAACTCTCTCTTTTCTTTCTTGTCAACCAAGTCCCTATGCAAGTCATTACTTATAGGATGAACCCATAAGATTAATTAATCATTATACTTTATAAAGTGACAAATGTGATATTTAGCATTGCAAAACATGGTGGCTTGAACGAAGATGGGCCCCCTAGGCTTATATATTTGAATACGTAGTCCCCAATTGGTAGAACTGTTAGAGAAGGATTAGGAGGTGTGGTCTCAGTAGAGGAGGTATGTCACTGGGAGCAAGGCAGGCTTGGAGGTTTTGAAAGCCCACAGCATTCCCAGTTTGCTCTTTCTGCCTCCTGCTTTCAGATCAGTGTTAGCCACTATTATTTCACTCCACCATTATGGGCTCTAACCCTCAGAACTGTAAGCCGAATTGTGGTGGTCTGAATGGACGTGGCCCTCATAGGCTCATAGGGAGTGGCACTATTGAAGTGTACAGTCTTGTTGGAGTAGGTGTGGTCTTGCTGGAGGAAGTGTGTCACTAAGGGCAGGATTTGAGGTTTGGATGCTCAAGCCAGGCCCAGTGCTTCACTCTCTTCCTGCTGCCTGTGAATCTGGAGACAGAACCCTCGGCTATCTCTCTAGCACTTTGTTTGGCTGCATGCTGCCATGCTCCCCACCATGATCATAGCGGACTAAACCTCTGAACCTGTACGCCAGCCCCAATGAAATGTTTTCCTTTATAAGCAGTGCTATGGTCATGAGGTCTCTTCACAGCAACAGAAAGCCCAACTAAGACACCGATTAAACTATTAAAAAAAAAAAGTAACTAAGACACAAAGCTGAGAAATGAGATTTATTAGTCAACTGTGGCCAGCAATGTGGTGCAATACTTATACGGTAAGTTTAAATATCCCACATGAATGTTTCCTATGCTTTCCAAACACTTAATTGATACCTTAATGAGGTAAATGTTTTTCCCCTTTTTGTGTATGTAGGGACATGTGTATATTTGTGGTGTGTGTGTGTGTGTGTGTGTGTGTGTGTGTGTGTGTATGTGTGTGTGCAGTTCATGTGTATACAGAGGCTAGAGGACTATCTTGGATATCCTTCCTCAGTTGATGTACACCTTGATTTTTCATTGAGAACTCATCTCTCATTGGCCTGAAGTTCACAGTCTAGGTTGGCTGGCCAGCAAGGCCCAGGAAGCCAACCACCTCTCTCTGTCTCCCCAGAGCTGGGGTTATAGTCACATGCCACCATGCCCAGCTTTTTATGTGGGTTCTGAGGAATCCCACTCAAGTCCTTGTGCTTTTTTGACAGTTAATTTACCAACAGAGTTATTACCCTTTATGAAGTAAATGCTTTAGTTATTAATCTGCAATGTTCAAAGGCCACAGCCTCCATAGAACGTGAGGCTAGAACAGCATAACCTTGAAAGGTAGAAGAAGTCCTGATAAACAGATCCTGGGCATGGTCTTAGAAAAAATCCAAGAAGATAGCTCTTTTCTCTAAAATCTCTGGTCAAGCTACTTACTCTCTCTGGCCTCTTTTTCAATGCCAATGGTAAAACCTGGTATACTTACCTCCAGAGAGAGAGAGAGAGAGACATGAAGATCAGACAACATTGCAAACCACAAACATCACAGAAATGTAAGGAATTAATTGTCTTTATTGTCATTAACTGGCTCCTTGTCCTACAAAGAGATAAGAAGAGTATTCAATCAAGGTGAAAACTGTTAAATGTCTCAGCTCCTAAGGGCGGCAGAGCAACTGGCCCTTCACAATATTTGCTCCGCTGCCAACCCAGATCTGGAAGCCTGAAGAGCCTGGAGATGGGACAGCCTTCCAGGAGCTAACAGGCAGTTCTGTCTCTGGTGGATGTGCTTAGCTGTCTTTAGTGCATACTTCACTGAAGACCCTGTTACAAGGATTCCTGATGCCACCACAGGGAGGAGCCTGAATGCAATGGAAGCCTAAGAAACAGAAACCCTCCAGTCATGATGAGCTTAACCCACGCAAGCTGTGGTGTGTCACTATGCCTCTAAAATCTGAGGGTGGGAATTATTCAAATACATATCCCTGGGTTCCTGTACCCTAGAACCCAGAGTCTGAATCACACACAGTGTGTTGTAGAACAAAGATCTTTTGGATCCTCTCTGGTCACAAGCTGTTTAGGAACATCTCTTCATCTTAAGGCTAAATCCAGTTGGAAAGCTTTCAATAGAGTAAACAGGGGATCTGATCTGTTCCACATGGCAGCCAGAGGGCATGCTCATGACTGTGGTCTGTATGGCCACCAGAGACCATGTTGTTGATGTCTGTGATCCTAGCTGCTGCCGGCAACCAGTTATGAATCTGTGATCCAAGCTGTCATCAGAAACCATGTGGTAGGTAGCCCATGATCTGGCTGCTATGGGCAGGGAAGCTTCTTTTCCAGTGGTATTAATGACTGTAGACTCATAACTGAGAATGAGAGACATGGAAGGCTTCTATGACAACCTCTTCTCCCACTCCCCGAAAAGGAAAGAGTCCAGACAGGAAGCTACTGAAAAGAGTCCTTAAAAATTTTGATAAAGATGCTGAAGTGATCTTCATCATTGATGACTTCTGGCAGGGGTTAGGGTGGGAAAGGACAGTTTTCTTTAAGGGACTGGCCCCTGGGAGTTTGACCATGCTCCAGTGAGTATATGGGCAACACAAATTGAACTTGGACTTGGTGGAGTTCTTTTGTTTTTGATTTTTCTTAAGGTGGGGGCAAAAGTGGGAGGTAGGACCTGGGAGGAATGGGAAGTGGGTGTGGTCAGGGTCATTGTGCAAAACACTCAAGTGATTCAATAAAATATCATGTTGCTGAAAATAAATAGGACCCGTTTATAAAGAAAAATGAAGTATGCATATGAATGACTACATGAAGCCATGACTAAGGCTTATAAATATTAGAGAGGACCAAATTCAAACAGTGTAATCTAGATGTTTTATTCAGGTACCAGACAGTGTACATAGGGATTGGCATAAACAAAAGGATTGGGGCCAGATATAAAACAAAACAAAACAGCCATTCTGACAGTCTAAAAAAGTTATGGGATCATTTTATATGACGAAGTCCAACAGAATATCTATCCACTCCATGGAAAAGCAACCAATTAAAATTCTCTCTCTCTCACCTGCCTCCTCCTTAGTTGTTTTCATACTTAAACCTTTGTTATTCTAAGTGCTAGGAATAAAAGATTTTATTTTAAAAATATATTATATTTTTATTATTGTGTGTGTTGCGGGGGAAGCCTATGGAAACTAGAAGAGGGAGTTAGATCCCACGGAGCTAGAATTACAGGTGACTGGACCTGGATGCTGGGAACCAAACTCAAGTGCTCTTCAACACTGAGCCATCTCTTCACTTCCCCATGAGATTCTTTAAAATTTTCTTGTGTGTGTGTAGGTCAAAGGGGAGTCAGTTTCCCTGGAGCTGGAGTTTCAGGCCCTTGTGATCTGCCTTCTGTGGGTGCTGGGAATCAAACTCTGTTTCTTTGCAATAATAATATGCTCTCTTAACCATGTGCCACTCTCCAGCCTACAGAATGTGTTCTTTTTTTTTTTTTTTTGGTTTTTCGAGACAGGGTTTCTCTATATAACAGCTCTGGCTGTCCTAGACTCACATTGTAGACCAGGCTGGCCTCGAACTCACAGAGATCCGCCTACCTCTGCCTCCCAA
Source organism: Lophiomys imhausi (assembly GCA_907164525.1). Classification (NCBI taxonomy): domain Eukaryota; kingdom Metazoa; phylum Chordata; class Mammalia; order Rodentia; family Muridae; genus Lophiomys; species Lophiomys imhausi. The sequence goes on along the minus strand of CAJQZJ010016855.1, from coordinate 350,948 downwards.
GTTCTGGGATTAAAGGCGTGCGCCACCAACGCCCGGCTCAGAATGTGTTCTTAATAAGCAATCCTGGGGCTCATGAAAAGCACTCAGGCAAGAAGTGACCAATGGAGACATGAATACTTGAAACTGCCTCAGGCAGCATGATCTCGCTATGGACCTTGTGCTGGGAGTGGTACAAGTTCCAAAGAAGCTGGCGTTTCTTCAAAATGGCGGCATGCCAGGCCCTGTCTCTCTGACTGGCTAGGATTGCTCAAGTCAAGGTAGTATTCCCCTCTCAAAGATGAGGAAAACCAGGCTCCAGGAGTCCAAGTTACCAGGTAATAGAAGCCTGAAATGTGATCTCTCATCCACATGATTTTTCTCCTCAAGCAGGTTCTGGGTACGACCTGTAATTCTCATTGTGTTGGTTTTTTGTTTTGTTTTGGATTTTTTTTTTTTTTTACCCCTGTGTGTAAAGAGTGCTGAGGTGAGCTAAAAATGACAGGTGCAAACTGGTACAGGTAGGATACCAGGAAGCTCTCTGAGAAGTTTCTTGAGTTTTTTCATTTCAGACCCCATCATTATCTAGCAAAACTACGGGGTTTCCAATATTTCGAGGGTATGTTCATGGGGCAGCCAGTGGAAGGAGAGGCTAGTTGGTGGATCTTTCCATTTGATAAGGGCTCCTGACCAGAAACACTTAGAGTGGCAACATGCCCCTCCCTTTACAACCCCTTTCTTCCTCTTCACAATCATCTTCGACTGCTTCCTCCCTACCATTGCATCCCCACCATCTTGGACATCCCATCATCATTGCAGCCACCATTAACACCCCGTCATTACTGTCACCATCACCATCCTCACCTCAACCACTACTGTTACCATCGCAAGTACAGAGAACCTTCCAATGTTATGTGTTAAATGTTGTCTATGAACATCACAAACATCTGTCTTCACTCTAAAGAATCCAAAGAATACCCTGTGCTAGACTGTTTTCCCTTAACAGGAAGTGGATATCAGATTATGCAACATAAAAACAAACACAGCTTGACGTGGTGCTGCACACCTGATATCCCAGTACTTAGGAGGCTGAGACAGAAGGATTGCAAATTCCAGACCAACCAGAGCTGTGTAATGAGACCCTGTCTGGAAAGAAAAACAACAAAACCAGAACCATGATTCCGTGCAGCCTTTGAAAATGAACAACTTTGAGTCACTCAGTTAAAGCTCCAGGGTGGCTGTAAAACAAACAAATGCAGATATGAAGGAGGCTCAGCTTTATTCACACACCAGGATAAGAAAAAGAAGGTTCTGGTAGATGCAGGCTTTGTGATTCTGGCATGCCTGTCTCTGGGTTTGGTCTGAGACTATGGCTAATGGGGTCGTTCTAGACCATGCCTTCCACACAAAAACTGGAGAAACTCACCCTCTGGTAGACCTCAGACTTGAGACTCCAATGATAGACAAGGGAGAGGCTTGGTAGGAAGACAGAAGACTTGTTTTTGGAAGCTATAACACTACTCAAGCAACACTGTCCTCCTCACTCCCTAATTACACCCTTGCTGGGGCGGTCTGGAAGGGCTCAAGAGGCTTCTGGGCTTGCAACCAGCTCGGCTTAGGTAAGCGCTCTGTGCAAACAAGCCACTGGGGGCCACGGACGTGTAAACAGCTCTCCAGCTGACACTCAGACACAAGCCCGGGAATAAAACAAGTGTCTGCAGATCCTACAGTCCGGAGCCAGCAGGGCCTGGCCTTGTGCCAGAGGAAGGGATCCTAGGAAGTTTGCAGATTCACCAGGGACCTGAGGAAAAGAGCTGTGAAAGATGAGAGGCCAGTGGGGAGAATGGGTGTGGGGCCAGCCGGGGAGCGGGGGCAGGGGTGGGGGACCGGATGGACTTGGAAAGGGCAGCGACTTCCTCAAGGTGAGGGATGGGGTGGCTTCACTGAAGAAGAAAGTTTCTTACAGAGTGGAGAGTAAAATGGAAAAATAAAGAGACAGAACACCCGGCAGCGTGCAGGGGAAGCCCGGGAGCAGCCCCCTGAGGAGCTGGCATTGCAAGAGGCTGGGGATGAATGAAAAGTCCCTTTGGGTTCCCCACAGCTACTGCTGGCAGTGGCTGCTGAGGATCACTCTCATGGATTTTAGACCTTTGCCCTGCACCATAAAAAATGGCTAAGTGGCAAATGTTATGTTTTATGTATTTTGCCACAAACAAACAATGGGAGTGGTTAAAGGAGCTAGGTCGGACTACCCCAGTAATAGGGTATTGGTTAAAAGGATTTATTTATTTTTATTTTAGGTGTACCAGTACTTGCCTGTGCACCAGGTTCATGCCTGGTGTCCATGGAGGTTCAGAAGAGGGTGTCAGATCCCCTGGAACTGGAGTTATAAACAGTTACACGCCTCCATGTGGGTGCTGGAAATTGAACCTGGGTCCTCTGCAAGAGCAGCCAGTGCTCTGAACTGCTGAGCCATCACCCCAGCCTCCAGAGTATTTTTTTAACTCCATAAAAAAAATTAAAAAAAAAATTGGAAGTAAAGCCTTACTAGGAGTATTCTTAATACATGAGTTTGGGGATTAGGTGAGGTGTTTTGGCTGGTTTTGATTTGGGGTTGTTTTCTGTTTGCTTGCTTGTTTGTTTACTTGGCAGTGCTGGGGATTGTTTCCAGAGTATCGTGCATGTGAGACCAGCTCTCCACCACTGAGCTGCAACTCAATCCCTAAATTTAGGGATTAGTTTTTTAGCATATGTACTTTGGGGGCCATAGCCAGACCTTAGCGCTTTCTAAGTCCTAGGAGCTTGGCCCCAGTTTGGCAGCCTTCCTGCCTCGGTTGTGTTTTCTGTTCTCACCAGTTGAGGCCATATGGGACAATAGTAACAGGGAGGGCTCTTCTGGTTCAGTTAAGAAAAATGCTGTTGATGCTGAAATGATTGGCACAAGAACTTTCTAAAGCATCCACAAGTTCCACTCGCCCCTTTGCTCTGTTTTCTTAAGGGAGTATATATTATTTTTCTTTAAGAATTTTATCATGATCTGTTGTTTTATGCAAAACTGGATATCCTGGGGCTGACAATAAAGGGAGTTTGTAAGATACAAAACCCATTCTTTACTGACTTCTTCCTGACCTCGTGACTGCAGATGTGTTCCTTCAAGAAAAGAAAAATCTCCCAGTAATCACAAAGGAAGCTTTGCCACAAGAGGAAGCTAAGCAGAGGCCAGAGTCTTGCAGCAAATGGGATCACCCACAGTTCTGGCAAGATGCTACCTGCCTGGAATCAAATGACAGGGATGGAATGATGCCCTGATAAGGACATGGGGTTGGGACCCAGTTCTGCTTCTAGCAGGCTTTAGAATCATGTTAGGTGAACTAGCTGACCTCTGACCTTCAGTTTCCACACCCACGAGAACACATTAGTCATGCTTGTTTGGAAGGGATATTGTAGAGTCTGATGTGGGACTTTGTTGTAAAGTGCTTGGCACATAGTAGGCTGTCAAAGAGCCTATCATGTGACCTTTGTTCCCTATGGGCCCTCGCCCTACCAGCCATGGCTACCATGCACAAACTGGCAGCACACAGCCAGAGGCTGACAATCCTGTGCTTTATGACTTCGCTGATAACCCTCCCAACCAGCTCTGCCCACTCTGCAATTAAAAAAAAAACAAAAAACACAGGCTTGAATTTCCATTCAACTCCCTTCATTCCTGAGCCACCGCAGGAGAGCATTCTGATTTTTTTGTTTGTTTTTTCGAGACAGGGTTTCTCTGTGTAACAGCACTGGTTGTCCTGTAGACAAGGCTGGCCTCGAACACACAGAGATCTACCTGCCTCTGCCTCCCAAGTGCTGGGATTAAAGGCAAGGCAAGCATTCTGATTTTTTTTTTTTTTTTTGGTTTTTCGAGACAGGGTTTCTCTGTGTATCCTTGGCTGTCCTGGACTCACTTTGTAGACCAGGCTGGCCTCGAACTCACAAAGATCCGCCTGCCTCTGCCTCCCAAGTGCTGGGATTAAAGGCGTGCGCCACCACCGCCCGGCGCATTCTGATTTTTTTGAGACCTGGACTCACACATCCCAGGCCTGCCTCCAGCTCCCTATGCTTCCTGTGATCTTGAACTCCTGATCTTCCTGCTCTCACCTGCTGGGCACTGGTTGCAGGTGCCTTCCTGTATACTGTGCTGGAGACCATACTTACAGTCTCAGGCATGCTGGGCAGGCGCTCTCCGCTGAGCTCCATCCCCCGCCCTGAGGACTGTCTTCTGCTAGTCACTTCTCCACTCCTGGGTCATGGGGGTTCCTTATCCATCTTGGTTGGATTCAAGGTCACTGTGTTTAGCAACTAAGACCACATGGCATGCCCAGTTATATTTGAGTTTCAGATAAAAAGACAACATTTTGATAGGAGTAAGACCTATGTAATATTTGGAGTGTAAATACATTCAAAAGAAACTCACCGTCCTGTACTTACGGGCACTCTTCCTGGAGCCCTCTCAGGCATTCTCCTTGTTCCACTGGGGATGAGGCTGGGCACCAGGTGCTGGTCCCTTTTTCCTTACAAAGCTTTCTTCCCTGCTTTCAGTGCTCGAGCACTCTCCAGCTCAGAGGCAAGCAAGTATTCACTGGGTGGGGGTGGGGGGGTTCAAACAGCCATATGTGCATTTTCTTTAAGAAATGAAAATCCATGTATTTATTTCTGCTGAGGTCTTTAAATATTTCTTCTGCTGCGCCCTGTTCAATCAAACCTCCCAGTTCCGTCCTGTCGCAGCTGGCAAGCGTTTGAAGTGTTCTGCTTTTAAAGTACACATTTAACTTAATTGGCCCCTGGCCTATCCATCGGAGATACTTGTGTTGGTTCACCTTGATGAGACTGACAAAGGAACATGTGTGCATACCTAGGCCACTGGCCACCTCTGGTTTTTAGGGATTCCTTAGCTTATTCTTCTTTCTTAATGTTGCCAATGTTGACTCTCAGCAAATTAAAGGCCAGCCCCAACGACCCTTGCCCACTAAAGATGGTAATCTGAGTCCCCATGAAATGAAAAAAAAGAAAGGAAGGAAGATAGAAAGACAGAGAGAGAAAGAGAGAGAGAGAGAGAGAGAACCAGCAGAAACACTGGAGATGGAAAGCCGTGAGTACTGGAGAGCAGGAAATTGAGGCAGTCTGAGGCCAAGTCCAGAAGATGAACTTGAACCCACTGATGGTGGAGCAGACGTCTGGGATGCCCTGGGGATGTGGGAAGCTGGGGAGAAGGGTTGGGGTGACCTTGCCTATGTTGGGTAAGGTGGGGAGGAGGGGCATCCCAGGAAGAATTACAACATTCATTTCCATCATGGGACATTTGCAATTTCTGGAGCACCCATTTGCTTGCTTCTTTCCCTGGAAAAACAAAGACGGAATCACACCTGTATTCAGGCTTGCTACCACCTGCCAAGCGCCTGTCTGAGCCCAGTGTTTTACATTAGACCCGCTGTTGTGCTTAGGGCTAAGCTTCCTGGATTTGATTCTGGCTCTGCTTCTTATTAGCTGGGAAGGTTACTTTGTCTCTCTGTGGCTCAGCATCCTCTTGAATAAAACACAGGTATGTCTAGTGTCTGCCTCATGCATATGGCTGGATGTGGCTGGAGCTGCTAGGAAGATGAGGGCTCATGTTTGAGAGGTGCTTAGAGCACAGCCTGCATAACATAAGCACCAAGTCCCTAGATTTCATATGTGCATCTCCTGCATAAAATAATTATGCATTTATCACCTACAGACACATGTCTGTGAACATGGGTGGCCAGCTGGTTCACAGCCACATGTGTGAAGTTCTAGGCTCTCAGGAAGGGCCTAGTGGATCTCTTCTATGGATGCTTCGCAGCTCCAAGTGTCCTTTCTCACACAGGCTACAGCCGTGGGCTTGGTTTGGAGCTCAGAAGCCAAGTTAGCTCCTCAGTACAGGAAGTGACCACGACATTGTGCTTGCAGCCAAGTTTACACATTGTAGACATCCGGCTGCTCCTGGGCCCACAGGCAACCACCCGAAGGGAGCAGACAGATTCCCGGATTCCGGATCTGTTTCACAAGTCTCCAAAAGGCAGCTGTGCCAGTGTGAAGTGGATGGAGATACCATCAGGGTGGGAGATGGCAGCAGGGACTAGGTGGGGAAGGAGCCTCTCTTCAGAGACGGTTCTGGAAAGGCAGGAAGCGGCACCCTCTCAGATGCTCTGTGGTGTTCCATGCAGAGATTCCAGGCTATCTCAGTTCTTCAGGCCTCTCTGGATCTGACAGATGCTCTGTGGTGTTCCATGCAGAGATTCCAGGCTATCTCAGTTCTTCAGGCCTCTCTGGATCTGACGGCCGGCCAGGATTTCCGTGTGTGATGGTTTAGCAAGCCCGACTCTCTGGGCTGGCTTCAGCAAGGCCCTCTTCTTCCCTTTCTCTTTGTGGCCCTGCATGTTCGAATTGCAACATTGAGTGCCTCTCAAACAGCGCAGGTGGGAGGACGTTGCCTCTCAAGCAGTTTAGCTGGAAGAGATTACTATTCTTTATCAAAAGGGCCTGGAGTGAATTTTTGCAGGTTGGACTAAGATCTTCTAAGTCCAAAAAGCTAGAATTGGGTGACTTGCCAAATCAAAGAAGCCAAATGCAGATAAAGGATTCTTATTGTGGGGTTGGAGAGGTAGCTTTCTTTCTTTTTTTTTTTTTTAAAGATTTATTTATTATGTATACAGTGTTCTGTCTGCAGGTATATCTGCAGGCCAGAAGAGGGCACCAGATTTCATTATGGATGGTTGTGAGCCACCATGTGGTTGCTGGGAATTGAACTCATGACCTCTGGAAGAGCAGCCAGTGCTCTTAACCACTGAGCCATCTCTCCAGCCCAAGAGGTAGCTTTCTTACAGGAGTACATTCTTAGCATGTATGAAGCCCTGGGCTTGGCCACCAGTACTTATAAACCAGGAGTAATGGTGCAAACCTGTAGTCCCAACACCAGGGAAGTGGGAATAAGGGGACCAGAAGTTTGAGGCCAGCCTTGCCTATGGTAAATTCAAGGCCAATGTAGGCTAAAGAGATTCTTTCTCAAACACAAACAAATGTGGAATCAGGAATGTAAGAGTTAGATAACATCAGAAGAACAAACACCAAGTGGAGTGGCATTTGTTCTCAGTGGCTGATGCCAATGTGGCTTGTAAGCCAGCTGAGCTCTTGGCAAGTGCTTAAAGACACACAACTCCGCCGGGCGGTGGTGGCGCATGCCTTTAATCCCAGCACTTGGGAGGCAGAGGCAGGTGGATCTCTGTGAGTTCGACGCCAGCCTGGTCTACAAATTGAGTCCAGGACAGCCAGAGCTGTCACACCGAGAAACCCTGTCTCGAAAAACCAAAAAAAAAAAAAGACACACAACTCCAGCAGTCCATCTCCTGAGACTCAGATACCAGCTCTCGGCTCTGCTGGCCTACCTGTGTCTACACACTTGACAGAGAGATTGAAGTGAGAATTTGGAGTTTTGGTTTCTTTAACAAAAAAACACAGAAATATCATAAGAATGTGTTTTCATTTTAATCCCAGGTGTGGGGTTATGGGGCTGCTTTGCAGCAGCTGACTATGATTTTCCTCATGCTCCAGTGGAGGTGTAATATTGCAACCTGCTGATAGTTTCTGCCATTGTGTGATCTTTGGAATTCTGGGGAGTTTTCAGAGGTTATATAAATGCTAGGGCCTGCTGTTGCTGGTTGTTTTTGCTTGTTGTTGGTTGTAATAGTCATGCACAAAGAAGAAACAAGAAGAGATTATGTATCCTGACAGTGAAGACCAAACTTGCCCCAAGGAACTCGATGCCCCTAATCAGCAGAAGTGGTCTAATGACAACATCACCCCCTTTTTGACCCCTGACTTTTATTCAAGGAGCTCTTTCCTTCCCTCTGTACCATTTTTGTCTCTTATCTCATGTTAGGGGGTTGAAAGGGAAGAAGAAAGGGGATAGAGAAGGGTGGAAGAAACACACACAGTAGCTAACATCGGCTTTGGGAGATGGCCTGGGCTGGACTCTACAACCCCCAGACAGTCTGAATGACTCAGCCTGTTGCACTTGATTTAATGAGGATTTTTTTCCCCCTGATTTCTCCAGGATCCTTCAGATGCAGTCCAACTTTATAGTTATCGCTGTTCTGGTTAGGATCTGAAACGTCCATTACAGGCCCATGTATTGAACACTCGTCCCCCAGATGGGGGTCCTGTTTTGAGGGGCTCCAGAGCCTTTATGAGGTAGGATCTGGTTGGTCACCAAGGTAGCCTTTGAAGATTTTAGCCCTCCCCCTAGAGTTGGCCTTTCTGTTTCCTGGCTTACCACCATTGTGATGCAGCTGTTCCTGCCTCCATGTCTTCCTGGCATGATGGCTTGTGTCTAGGGTCCTTTTTAACAACTGAACAATATTCCATGGTGTGTGCCTGTCCATTCACATGTCAATGGCCTGGAGGTGACTAGTGTAAATAACATCAGCATGGGCACATGTGTACAGACAGAGGATGGGAATCTAAAAACACCCCTTTCCCTTGAGCTGTAGATACAACGGCACTTGGCAGGGAGCTACCACTGTTTGGCCACGTTCTGCATGCACTGATGGCTTCCTCTGTCTCTTTCTTGTTGAGGACAACTGAGTCCCCTCAGGCTGGTACAAAAAGACATGTGGGGGACATAGAGATTAGAGGAAGTGAAGAACCAGCTGCATGGGAGTGGCATGTCAACTGCCTTTTCGTTACAGCTTACTGGTGGATCCTGAACTTCTGAGAACAAGGAGCCAGTGCTGACTCCCTGAGAGGAGATAGGCAGATAGGCAGAGGCATCCAAACACCACAGGGACTTTGAAAAAGTGCTGTGTGCCCCTGAGAGAGCAGAGCACCAGGAGATGAGAGCACCAGGGGAGAGCAGAGCACCGGGAGAGAGCAGAGCACCAGGAGAGAGGAGAGCACCAGGAGAGAGGAGAGCACCAGGAGAGAGGAGAACACCAGGAGAGAGGAGAGCACCAGGAGAGAGCAGAGCACCAGGAGAGAGCAGAGCA
>CAJQZJ010016855.1:325661-338484 GCA_907164525.1 Lophiomys imhausi | reverse complement strand
TGTGTGTGTGTGTGTGTGTGTGTGTGTGTGTGTGTGTGTGTGTGTGTTGGGAGGGTGTTTCAGAACAGGACAAATGGAGCCAACGAGGTGAGGGTTAAACCCACAATAGGGGGAGTATGCTAGGCCACTGGAGCCATCACTTCCATTGGGGCCTGCTACTGGCTATGCATCTCTGAAGTAATGGGAACCGGAAGCAGGGGCTTCATTTTCCCTCCACTCCTGCTCCGTCCAGGGTCCCAAGGAAGTGGGCAGGAAAGGAGGAACAGTGGCAGTCTGCCCTGTAGGACCTAGGAAGTCCACTGGCTCACAGTAAGCCAGCCTCCTGCCCTGTCCAGAAGATCTACCTCTGGTCCACAGCTCACCGCCTCTGACTCAGATGGCTTTTCCCTCTGACCCCTTTTCACTTGTGAAATTCCTGCCTCCCAGGAGAGATAATACCTGTAAGAGGCTGACAAAGGGCTAGCTGGCACATAGCAAGTGCAGACACTGCTTATTATAATAATAGTTAATTGTCATTTCAATGAGCCAGAGGTCTTAAGAGATGAGCATAGTCCACCCTGGAAAAGGAAAGAAAAATTGAAAAAAAAATCTTAAAAGTGCTGAGGGTTGCTGTCCATGCCTGTAATTTCAGCACTTCAGGAGGAGTTCAGGGCCAGCTATAACTATACAGTGAGTTTGAGACCAGCTTGGGCTACATGAAACACACACACACACACACACACACACACACACACACACACACACACTCTTTCTCTCTCTCTCACACACACACACACACAAGAATTCCTTTGTATGTGTGATGTGTGTGGTGTGTATGTGTGTGTAGTAGGTGTATATGTGATATGTTGTGTGTGTGATGTGTTATATGATATGGTGTGTGTTGTGTGTATATATATGTGTGTGTATGCATGTGTGTGATATGTTGGATGTGTGTCGATAGTGTCTGCATGTGTGTGATATGTTGGGTGTGTATGTGTGTGTGATGTGTTGGTTATGTGTCTCTGGTGTATATGTGTGATGTGTGTTTGATGTATGTAGTGTGTATGAGTGTGTTGGTGTGGTGTGATATATGTGTGGTGTATATATATATGATGTGTGTGTTTGTGTATGTGTGGTATGTATGTGTGATATATGTGTGTGTACATGTGTGTCATGTGTTTGTGTGTGGTATGTATATATGGTACATGTGTGATGTGTTGGTATAATATGTTGTGTGCATGGTGTGTGTAGGTATGGTGTATATGTGTTTGTGTGTACATGTGTGTCATGTGGTATTTGTGTGTGGTGTGTATATATGGTGTGTATGTGATGTGTTGATATAATATGTTGCATGTGTGGTGTGTGCATGTGTATCGTGTGTGTGTGTGTGTGTGTGTGTGTGGTGTGTATGTATGGTGTGTGGGTGTGATGTGTTGGTATAATATATTATGTGTTTGTTGTGTGTATGTGTGGTGTGTGCCTGTGTATCTGTCTATGTGGGTGTGTGAAGGTCAGATGCAGACATTGTGTGGCTCCTTGATTACTCTTTACCTTATTTTTTTTTTTTTTGAGAAAAGTCTCTTTCTTAACTTGGAGGTCACTAATTTGACTAGATTGCCTGGGCCAGTAAGGCTCAGGGGTCCTCCTGGCTTTACCTCCCCATTGTTAGATGGAAATGATGGTGCTCACACCTGGTACCCCACACACACATGTACTGGGGATCAAACTCAGATCCACATGCGTATGCAGGCCCTTCACCTCACGTGTGGTCCTGTATTCTAGACTTTGATTTCTCTGAACTACAAGTCAGTAAATCCTCCTTGTAATCCTATTTTTAGGGGAAAAATTCACAAGTGTATGTCTGTACATTCTAATACTCCCCACCTCTGCCACACTTTTGAGACAAGGCCTTACTGTGTAGCTCAGGATAGCCTCAGACTCGTGATCCTCCTGCCTCAACCCCTGGAACATTGGAATAATAGGCACACATCCCCTGGCAGGTCTGTTACTCATATTTTAAAGATGAGAAAACCGAGGTTCGCTAAGGCAGAAGCAGCTTGTCCTAGGCTTTCCATTTGCCTTGCAGGGAGCCAGGTCTCAGCAAAGCTCCACCCTTCCTATACCTTGTTGCCACAGTGCCTCACAGCTGCTCCCTTCAGCATCCCTGGAGCCTCTGCCACACTCCCCTGACTCTGTACCACATAGGGATGGTGAGATAATGTCTTCCAAAGGCGTCACCTTGGTTCCACTTTGCAGTTAGACTGAGAGTATCATTTCAGGAACCTCAAAGTGACAAGTTCCAGACACGGATATTATGAAAAATCATCGAGTCTCACTGGGATCTTTATTGCATTAAGGCACTGGATAGCCAATGCTGGGCACAGCTATGCCTCTGGACCGGGCTCCTGATGCTGTCATCAATGTCACTGCTTTGTCTTCTGCTCCTCTCTCTGTCTCTGCCCCCTCTCTCTTCCCAATTTTTAGGCAGGGCAACAGAAACCCTCAGATGGACAAGAACCAGAAGGCTCAGAGCAGAGCGGTTTCTCCACCAGGCTGAATGAGCCTCCGGTGTAGTTTCAGTAGTGTAAGTGGAGCAGTAGGATGCAGGCTAGCAAAATCTCAGGATGTGTTGACAATGCAGGAAGGTCAATGCTGGGTCTGATTTCAGCTGGGAGAGTGAAGCTAAGAACACTAGAAGGAAGCAGTTCTTGGGTTCATCTGGCCAAGAGTACAATCCGTCACGAGCCTCCAGAGAGAAGCTGTGATGGACAGAGGGACACCTGTGTGGTGGGCCAGGAGGGCCGCCCTGCAGAACATGTCTTGACTTAGCATTCCCGACTATCCCGCTGTTCACATGCAACTTGGCTACTTGTTCTAGCATGTCCCTTCTATGCTGGTTCTGAGTGCTCACAGCACTCTACAGTCAGCTCCTGCAGGCTCTGATTCCAGTCACCCTATGGAGTGGTCTTCCACCGGCTCCTGATGCTTCTTTAGATTGGGAACTGTATCTCAATCACCTCTGACCTCTGAGGCAGGCATGCATTAGTTCAACAAGTGAATCAACGAATCCCTCATGAACATGAAAATGGCCAATGGAGATATTAGAATTTGGTGGGTAGGGAACAAGTGCCTATGCTGATCAAGATGTGAGGTCTGGAGCCAGACGTGGTGGCACACACCTCTAATCCCAGCACTTGGGAGGCAGAGGCAGGTGGACCTCTGAGTTCAAGGCCAGCCTGGTCTACAGAGCTAGTTCTAGGACAGCCAGTACTATTATTACACATAGAAACTCTGTCTCAAAAACAAAACAAAACAAAAAGAGGTGAGGTCTTTCTCTTTTTCTGAACATTTTGTTTGTTTGTTATTATTGTTGCATAGGATAGTATACAGCTCAGGCCTCAAAATTTACTATGTAGCCAAGGGTGACCTTGAACTCCTGATCCCCTTGCCTCTACCTCACAAGTGCTTAGATTACAGGCATGCTCCACCATGTTGAGATTTAAGAGGAACTGGAGCTTGAACACAGGGCTTTATAAATGCCAGCCAAGAAATTTAACAACCAAGCTACATCCCCAGATCTCTAGGCATTTTTGAAAGTTTGGGAAGTTATTTATGCATAAGCACCTTAGACCCCAAATGATTGATCATTCTTACTGAAGATCAAGATGGCACCCCACTGTCTTCCTAGGAGAGCCAATGCAGATGAATATATCTTGAAACAGGCTGGAACTTTATGCACTACTCTGCCTGGTGTGAAGTGCTGATATTGGGCTCATCTTTGGATACTACCCCAATCTAGAATGATACAGTTTTGGGAGGAGAACGAACAAGATATCAGAATGACTCTCCAGACACATCTTTCCCTGTAGCTTGTATCCTGCTCTGAGTAGAGAGATGAGAAACCATTAGCTTGAATAGAATTGTCCTGGGATCTTCCCTTTCTTTCCCAGTGATCTCAAGAGTATGGGATGAAACACATGCTTATTCTCAACTTCACAATACCGAGTCTCAGCCCTCACAGTCAGATAGCCTACAAACACAAAGTCTCACCTGGGATTTCTTCAGCATGTATACTTTACTGAAAGGAAAATTCAGAACTGGGGGTGTGGCTCAACTGGTAAAGCCCTTGCCATGCAGCCAAGAGGACTAGAGTTCAAATCCCAGCACAGACATAAAAAACTAGGTGTGACAGCCAGGGAGAGCAAGACAGAGGTATCGCTGGGGTTCATTGGCAAGCCAGTCCAGTTGAATGGGTGAGCTATAGGTTCAGGGAGAGACCCTGCCTCAAAAATATAAAGTGGAGAGTGGCTGAGGAAGAGATCTGTGGTACTTTGAATGGAAATGGCCCCCATAGGCTCATATGTCTGAATACTTGGTCCCCAGTTGGTGAAATTGTTTAGGAAGAATTAGGAGGAGTGGCCTTGCTGGAGGAGGTGGGTCTCTGGGGGTGGGCTTTCAGGTTTCAAAATCCCACACCATTCCCTTTGAGCCCTCCCTGCTTTCTCTGCTTTGTGTTTGTGGATATAGATGTGAGCTCTCAGCTACTGTCCCCAGTGCCATGCCTGCCTGCCTGCCTGCCTGCCTGCTGCCACGCTCCTCACCATAATGGTGATGGAGTCTACCCATCTGAAACTCTAAGCCCCAAATAAATTCTTTCTTCTACAAGTTGCCTTGGTCATGGTGTCTTTTCACAGCAAGAGAGAAGCAACTAAGACAGTATTCAGTGTTGATCACTGGACTCCCAAACACACGTGATGCAGCTACATGAATGCATACTTGCACACACAGAGAAAGGGAAGTTGAGAGCAGTCTGTGTCACAGCTATAAATTAGGTGCTGGGCTTTCTTGGATTTTGCTCCCAGTCTTGGCTGAGCTGACTGTCTGTAGCTAGGAATTGCTGACCCAAATTCATCTTCAACATTTGAGTCTGGCAATATGACGTGTGGACAGAGGCATAGGCATTTTCATAATCCTCAGGCTTTACAGGGGCCCTTGTGATACTGATGTTCGAAGGACATTTTTAGCCATTTCCCCAAGGGACAGCAGGCAGAGGTAGCCATTAGTGGTGGCCAGAGAACAAGGCAGGGGCCTCAGTGAAGCTTTGAAATATAGCCATCCTGCATATTAAAGAGTCCTGTGATGGGAATTCCAGAGACAGACTTGCTGGGCACCAGTGAGAAAAGATGTTCAAGATGTGGAAATCCAACTCCTGGGAGGAGACAGTGACCTTCCACACACAGTCGTGTCCTCCTGCCCAGGGTTCATCCTGGCCAGGAAGTCTGAAATGCCTTTAAAAGACATAAAGGTATAAAATGCACCTGCCACTTGCAAAGATGGCTTTCTAGTGATGCTAATATCTGTATGGAAGTTTCTAGCAGCATGTAAGTCCCTTGTGCTCATTTAACTCATGATGAATGCTCCCAGCAAACCATGTAGTATGCTGCACTGGCTGGCTTTGTGTGTCAGCTAGAGTCATCAGAGAGAAAGGAGCCTCAGTTGAGAAAATGCCTCCTTGAGATCTGGCTGTAAGCAACTTTCTCAATTAGTGATGTATGCAGAAGGGCCAAGACCTTTTTGGAAACAGTCACTTGTTAGGCTACCTCCCAGAGGGGCAGGCACAGGTGGGCCATGTGAAATGGAAGAGCAAAGGATGGGACAGTGATGTAATGGACAGTGACCCCGTGTTACCTGTGTCAGTACCATGCTCCTCACAGCAACTCTATACACGCACGCCATTGTCTACTTTCGTTAGGGGAGGCATGCTGGGACAGGCTGTCATTATGACGTAGTTCTGGCTGTCCTGGATCCCATGCTATAAACCAGGATGCCCTATAAATCACGCAGATCCGGCAGCCTCTGCATCAGTCTCCAGTGCTGGGATAAAAGGTCTCTGCCACCACACCTGGCACATTATCTGCATTTTTATAGAAAATGATTCCTCTCGGGAACCAAGCACTTCATCCTGAGGCTCACAGCTACTAAGTCTCTGTGGTTAAGAATAAAGCTATGCCTTTCTGCAAACCAGAGTAGGGAGTATCAGCTCCTCATCGTCATATGAAGAAGCTAAGGCTATGAGTGGCTTGACTCAGGGCCCTGGGTCAACTAGCCAAACAATGACAAAGCTGAAGGTGTTGGGCTAGGTGTTTGCCTGTGGCTCTTTTCTGAGGACACACATGCAGGCACAGCCACCTGAGAGGGTCCAGTTGTTGCGATGGGGTTCGAGGAGGGCAGGCTCTGGGTCAAGTGTAGTTGTGGACTTTTCTTAGGTGAAGAGCCAAGGATAAGACACAGCAGGAGGAAAAGGAGAATGAACGGGCTGTTCTGTGTCTTACTCAGATAGACCTCAGGTTGTTTGAAGCACAGCCTTGACCTTGAATGCTGGATTTACCTTCTTAGGAGCTGGTTTGGTCTTGAGGGGAATCTCCAGATGAAGTAACGATAAGCAAAGAAGACTTTAGCAATGTGTGATCCACAAAGTGAGAGGGATTTGCTTTGAGAGGGGAAGAATAAAGCATCAAGGAAGGACTGAAGGCCCACATTTTATCCAGAGAAGTATTTAGCCTGAGTCTCCCTCCTGAGGCCCCCAGAGCCTTTCCTTGGAAGAATTAATTGAGCTCCCAGAGGATCTTATTACAGGGGTTGTCAGAATCTGTGCTTAGGAGGACATGAACAATTGGTTTGTCCAGAGTGTGGGAACTGAAGTCAGACAGGAGGGAGGGCACATAGAACCAGGCTTAGTAATCACAGTGCTGCCACCTGCTCTCAGAGGGCCTGGGACTCTGAATCTAAACACACAAACTGGACAGACTTGCAGGGCAGGAGGAGGGAATACCCCCGTCCTGCATCCTTTCCGAGGGTCTCTGTCCTTGCTTTGCCCTTCTCCGACTGGTCACTAACAAAACTGGCCACTGAGAACATGGCTCAAATCTCTCCATCCCAACCCCCACTGCTCTGCTGACTGGGAGCAGTTAGAATCCTTAAAGGGAATGCGTCCTAAAACAAAACCTAAGAAAATGACTGGAAGCTGCAACACAGTACTGTTACCACCTGCAGCGTTGTACACACTGGAGAGCCAGCATGAAACTGGCCTGGAGTGGTTGGTGTGAACAGAAACCCAAGAAGATAACAGAGGGAGGAGATGAACCACTCTGAGCCTGTGTGGTGGTACCTTGCTTCCCTCATCTGTGTAAACCCAGTATCTCATAACATCAAAGCACCTGGGGGGCTAGAGCTAGCTGGGGCTAATACTGAGGTCAAGTGTACCCCCTGACACTTGAGGATAGCATTCCCACGCTTCCTGCTGGCCAAATGGGTCTCATTCACGTGAGCTGCCTCCTCCATCACTTCTCTCCTAGGACTTCCTGGTGGCAGCCCCTGGGTTGAGCTGATGGAAGCCATGTCCATTTTACCTCAATTCTGCCTGGACTGGAGAGTGAGCAGGTTTTTGGGGCGTGCAAACTGAATTGCCTCTTGGGATCCCACATCCCCTGATTCACAGAGGGTACCCTAGTAGAAACTTGGAGGAAGTGGCAAAGGAGGGTCCCATGGTCTCTGTTTTCAACAGCTCCATCACCACCATGATCAGAAAGGCTATTTCTGTATTCTTCATCTGTTACTTTTATCATTATTGAGCAAGAGGATCAGTGGATGAAACCCTTATCGGAGTTTACGATCATAGATACATTATTCTCAACAAGAAAGTTGCAAGGAAGGAAAAAGTTGCAAAATAAATAAAGAGCTTGTTGGCATTCTAAAGTTTTTGCTTTTGAAACAAGGTTTCACCTTGTAGCTCTGGCTAGCTTGTAACTCTATGTGTAGACCAGGCTGGCCCCAAACTTACAGAGATCTGGCTAACTCGGCCTCCCAAGTACTGAGATTAAAGGAGTGCACCACCATCACCTGACTTTATTCTAAGTATTATTAAAGCCCAAACTCAAAAATCACTTCTTCTGGAGAGCCTTCTTGATTGCCAGAGCTGGGTCAGGGTCCCTATAACAGTTCCATAGTGCCCTCTGTTCCTTTTCAGCACGATGTACTGTCATCTAGAATAGTCACCTGTGTTTCCTGCTTGCTAGGGACTCAGTGAGCTCATGAGAGCAGGGCCATTACCCACCTCACTTGCGTGTCATTCCAACATCCAGTTGAACTTCAATAGGTACTTGTTGAAAGAGCTAACGGCCAATATTAACATCTACTTTCACCCAAGTACTGATCTCAGGCAACGTGACTGGATAATTTTGTGGACTTGATATGGAAAGAAGTTTCTAGAAAGCAACTAGAGTCAAGGCTATGGTGCAAATAGGTTCAAGCTCTCATTGCGTGTTCGCGCAGAGTCAGCCCCTCTGTTGGCACTGAGAATATATGGATGGAAGTATGTCCCACATTGTGATTCCAGTTAAAATCAGGGGCTGGGGAGGTGGCTCAGTGGGCAAAGTGCTTGCTGAGCAAGTGTGAGGAACTGAGTTTGGATCCCCAGCAGCCAGTAGACACCAGGCATGGCAGCACACACCTAGAACCCCAGCTCTGGGTGTCAGAGACACGCAGATTCCAGGGAGGTTTGCTGGTCAGCCAGTCTATTCACAACAGCAAGCTCCAGGTTAGTAAGAAACCCTGCTCTAAAAATAATTAAGAGGTAGAGAAGCAATCGTGGGAGTTATGTGGTCTAAGCCCCTGGCTTCCACATGTATACCTACCTGCCCAGGTGGTTAGATTATGCTTGCACTGGGTGGTTAAGATGTAAAAATCCATCATCATAGGGAGGGGGCTGCAATCAAGATGTAACTTGAAAAATTAAATTTTAAAAAGGAGGACAAAAAAAGATTACACTTGCACATTCTTGTGTACACACACACACACACACACACCTAAACTCATAAAGATCCTCAGCATAAGAAGGACTCAGGAAATGCTAAATATTATTGGAAGAAACTAACAAATAAGTACTGAAGTTCAAGACAAGAGTTATGAAGGAAGAGTGGGTCACGCTAGGCGGGAATCTAACTGCTTGGAAGTCTGGGTACAGGACTTACAGGATGTGTCAGAGCAGGAAGGCAGAGGGGGTTATGCGGATGCTTTCCTTCACAGCCACTTCTAAGCAGTCCAGATAGTCATACCGACGCTCAGGAAACCTGACCAAGGTCTAGAGTCCCAGGCCATCCAGGGCCACACAGCAAGGCCCTGCCTCAGACATCAAGCAACAGGAGGCTCTGTGTACTGATGTTTACAACAGCCGTAGTGATAACAGCCCAAACCTTGGGACATCTGAGATGTCCTTCAGTGAGTGGTAGAAACAAGCCGTGGCACATCTATGCCCTTGAACAACACTTAGCAGGGAGTTCTGGGTAATGGAACATTCAGAGCCTTTCTTTTGGCCATAGCTACTTGAATGGCCAATTCATGCACACAACGTCTCAGGTGCATCTCCAAAGAGTTGCCCTGGATCAAAAACAAAACAAAACAAAACAAAACTCCAAACCAAACATTAAATGGAGGATAGATTAGTGTTTGCTCAGAAATAAGGAGCGGTGGTAAGGTATGGAAGCAGAGTAGGCATGAGGGTGAACATGGGCTCCTTCTGATTTATAGTAGCCGGTTTCTGGGTTGTTTTTACAAGATTACCTCTGCGGACATGGGATAGAGGCAAGCTGTCTATCATTCTTACTACGGTGTGAAATATGTTTTACCTCCAAATACAAGTTTAAACCAAAGGCCTACATGTGAAGGCACTTCGTTTGTGAGTCTGTTCCTGACAAACACTTTGAAGATGGAGCAGGGATCCAGACTTTAGAGTGGCTTCCGGTGTGACTGCAGAGACAGAGTGTGAGGGAGCTTTTCCGTGTCAATGGGACACTTGGAGTCTTTCTTAAATCTACACATGTACTAAACTTCATAGATCTGTGTACCAAAAAGAGGTACCTTTTATATATAATCTTTAAAAAATAAAGAGAACTTTAATAATGCATGTATCTCCTTGATATGTTATAGAGCACGCTTGGACAATAACCGAACACAGCAGTTGGAACAGCTGTCACTATTGTCATTTTCATTGCCTTTCACTTAACATTATATTACTCATCTTCACAGTAGCCTGTGAGGCAGTGGTTCTCAACCTCCCTATGCTGTGACCCTTTAATACAGTTCCTCATGTCATGGTGACCCTCCACCATTAAATTATTTTCACTGTTATTTCTTAACTGCAATTTTGCTAGTGTTGTGAATAGTAATGTAGATATCTGATACGCAGGATATCTGATATGTGACCCCCCCCCCCCAAGAGGTCACAACTCACAGGTTGAGAACCACTGTGAGGGGGATGAGGACAGGGACCATAAACCTCATTCTGAGATCAACTCAATCTATCAGGCTTGGCAGCAAGCTCTTTACCTGCTGAGCCATCTCACTGGTACCGTAACCCCCATCTTCATGAGAACACGAAGGGTTAGAGAGGATAACCTCTCTTCCAAGATCTTACAGTGTGAAGTTGTCCTTCTTGGAAGGAGAATTGAGTTCTCCAACTGTGAGGAGATAAGCCTAGGAGGCCAGGGGAGGTGGCCATTGTACTGTTCAAAGGATGTTTTTGTTACATTTAGACAAAGAAGCACTTCCCAAAGTAGCTGAGCCATCAGTGGGCCTGCGGTGTGACTAAGCAGGGTAGCAGGCTACACCCTGGGGTGTTTCATCTGTTGCATTTGGCTCCAGCACAGCACGTGAAACCATCAGTCAGGGTTGGGAGTCAGTCTAGTGACAAGTCTCCCTTCCAAGGAGCCTTGTGGCTCCCTCTGGCTCCTCTAGGAGGTGATCTAAGGCCCTTGGTGAGGCTGGCAGACACAGAGGGCCAGAGTCTGTACAGGAGGTCTCCTCCTGTTCTGCAGACACACTGGCAGCTTCGGAGAGTGTCAGGGTATACCCTCTGCCTAGAAACTTTGTCCCCCAGAATCCAACTGGCACCACCCCCACCTTCTTCAGGTCTTTATGTATACATCACCTTCTCAGTCAGGGTGCCTAGAAGAAGTTCAATGATTTTGATGGCTTTTTCACTGTCTGTGACTCTGTTGCCTCATTGAAATGTGGACTGGCTCTCAGGGACCCTCAAGCTCCTGAGTTCTGAAATAGCCCAAGTAGAGTGGGTTCAAGAGGGAATGCCTTATCATCTGAACCATAGCTGTTTAAACTTTTGACACTGTGCGCTGGGGACATGTCCACGAAGGACGTCACTGAGGTGGGGGAAGAATGTGGCCTGTTGTCTGGACCCAGAACACAAAGGCGGGTCTGTAGACATGTGGGCACTCCTGGCCCTGGCTGGATCAGCTGCTCCCGTTTCCTCCTTCGCCATCACAATACAACTACAGAGATACAGCCTGCCCTTCAACCCCCACCCCAGGAGAACCAGGCAATGGGATTTCTGCCCACTGGGTGCCCGCTGACCATAGCCAGTAACTGCAGCCTCCCAGCCCACTTGGCTCCTGGTGAGTCTAAAATTTCAGTTGCCTGCCTCTCCCTGACCTCATTTGCTGGGTTCTCTCGTCTTCCTTTTCTCTCGTCCTCCTAGGCACATGTGTGAGGGGCAGAGCCAGGGTGATCTGGACTCTGCTGATTACCAGGGAGCCAAGGCTGGGAGCTGAGTCATTATGTGCTGGGTGGTGGCCAGCTGTGGTGCAGGGTCACTCCAATGGGGCTTTGCTCAGGCTGGGGAGCAGCAGCTGTCTTGGCCTACCACCCTCATCCTAGGACACTACACAAGAGACATTCTAGTCAGAGTCCCTACCATTGCCCAGCATGGGGACAAAGTGGAGTCAGGGCTCATCATTGCCTGAGATGGGAGGATAGATTCCAACATTCCAAGTGACGGTAGTACAGGTGAGGTCCTCAACCCCTGTGCTTTCTACTTTCCTCATCAATAGACACTCAGGAGGATATTCTTATACAGAGTGTTGTTGAGAACTTTCTGTGGACCTTGAAGCAGTCCTCAGCATGAGCTGACCTAGAGTAGGCTCTGAAGCAGTACGCCATGCAGGGCATCAGCACCCAATGCCATTCATTTGTTTGTCATTTGTCAACTGTTGAGTACTTTCTATGTGTCAGACACTTCAGTACGCTTGATAAGTCAGTGAAGGAAAGAGACAAAAATCCCTCCCATTATGTAAGGTAATGTAATCTTTCCTCCTTCCCTCCCTTCCTCCCCCTCTCTCTCCTTTCTTCCTTCCCTCCCTTCCTTCCTTCCCCCCTTTCTTCCTTCCCTCCTTCCTTCCCTCCCTTCTTTCTCACTGCGTCCTCCTGTTTCTCCTTCTTCTTTTGACAAGTTCTCACTTCTAAATGGAGAGACATGAAAACTATGAGCCGTATTTAAATGAAAGGGCACAGAGTACCTGAGAAGGTAGCTGGGGCTCAGAGCATCAGGGAAGGCCCGTGCTGAAGCAGGCGCCCAGAGAGTCTTCAGTGATGATGCTTTGGTAAAGATCTGAAGGAGATGAGGGAGGGTGCCCAGTGGATTTCTGGGAGAAGAATCTTCTAGGCAGAGAGGTTACCTTGTTACTCCCTGGGGGTGGCAGCTTACTTGGTGTGTCTGTGGATTGGGAGGAGGTCCATTTCACTGCATAGAATGCAGGAGAGAGTACTGAGAGATGGGAATAAGGACATAAAGGGATCTGACAACATGGGCCTTTGAAATAGTATGGTAAGACTGCACTGAATGCCCAGCAATGTGGCTTGCAGAACAGAGAGCATTGAGTTCAGCCAACTGGGCTTCCTGACAAGGTGTCAAGGTCCTTGACTCCCTCAACAGGTTCTTCTAGTTATTCGTGTGTGTGTGTGTGTGTGTGTGTGTGTGTGTGTGTGTGTGTGTGTG
>CAJQZJ010016855.1:315504-325651 GCA_907164525.1 Lophiomys imhausi | reverse complement strand
TGTGTGTGTGTGTGTGTGTGTGTGTGTGTGTGTGTGTGTGTGTGTGTTCGTGTGCGTGTGCGTGTGTGTGTGTGTGCGTGTGTGCGTGTGTGTCTTCCCTCTTCCCATCACCAGATTAGAACTCAGCAATCTCTTGTCATTTGCTGGCTTACCTGCACCATTCCTGTTGGGCCAGTGTGCATCTGGCAGCCCTGCCCCTTCCCACACCAGCACTGAGGACATTCTGGCTTCCTTATCTCTATCTTCCTCCTTGACCTCAGAGGCCCTTTCCTGACTGGGGTTTCTTCTCCTTCTCTCACTTGGCCCTGCTTTGTATTGAGCAAAATCCAACCTACTCCTTCTCATCTTCATCGGTATGTAGAAGGGTTATCCCTAAAAACCTGAGCCTTGCAAAATCCAAGAGTGATTCTCAGGGCTAATGATGGTCTTCCAGTTTCAGGTCCTACTATGCATTATAATAATTATTTGGAAAAACAACTTAACAGGGTAGATAGTATATGAAGAGCTATTAATGGTGCAGATATCCTTTGATTTGGGAATTTCATGTTTAAGAATTCAGCTAAAGAAAATAAACCCAATTAGAGAAATACCCATATAGGACTGGAGATGTTCCTCAGTTGGTAGAGCACTTGCCTCACATGCAGGAAGCCCTGAGTGAGCTCCAGTGCTGTGAAGACTGAGTATGGCCACACCCGACTGTGGTCCCAGCACTTGGGAGGTAGAGGCAGGATGACCAGGAGTTCAGGGTTATTCTTGGCTGCTTAGGGAGTTGGTGGCCAGCCTGAGCTATGTGAGACTCCAGGACAGAGAGAGAGAGAGAGAGCGAGAGCGAGAGAGAGAGAGAGAGAGAGAGAGAGAGAGAGATGGAGAAAGACAGAGAGAGAGAGAAGAAAGGAAGGAGGGAGGAAGGAAGGAAGGAAGGAAGGAAGGAAGGAAAGAAAGAAGGAGAGAGGACAGTAAAGAAAGAGTGAAGTTGGTCATATAATAAAAATGTGCATCATAGAAATACACATAACATGGAACATAAAAATGGTAGCAATGACTATTTATTATTTGCTAAGGACCAGGCATCATTAAATTATTATTATTTCATCCAAACCTTGTCCTGTCTTTATAAGAAAGGAACAAGGACTATCTAACAGGAGCTGCAACTGCCATGTGTATGAGTAATGGTTCTCTAGAGGAACTTCTCCCTCTGGAGAAGCCTGCCCAAGCCCTGTAGGCTTCTGTACCTGTTTGGTGCTGTGACTGCATCTTTAAAAGGCCATTTCATCATGCTGTCAAGCCATCTGCTTCAGGATGGTGGGGAACATACAGGGGCAATGAATTCCATAAAAATGACCCCGCTGATGCTCATCCCTAGCTAGTTCCCTTGTCAGAAACGATGCTTTGTGGACTATTATGGCCATGGGTAAGGCAGTCATTAAGTCCATAGATCTTCCCGTTGTGGAGGGTTAGAGTGCGGTTGTGCGTGCGTGCGTGCGTGTGCGTGCGTGCGTGTGCGTGCGTGCGTGTGCGTGCGTGTGTGTGTGTGTGTGTGTGTGTGTGTGCGTGTGTGCGTGTACGCGCGCGTGTGTATAGTTTTTATTTTAAATATTCGTTAAAACACCTTTAGTGATACTCAGGATGAAAACAAAGATCACCCTCTGAAATTTGGAAGTTAAATACAGACTTTTACAGAACTTCAGCTGAAACTTCCTTCTGACCAGGGAATGGAGTCCAGACAGAGAAAGGGAAGAAGACAGTGGCCTTCTTTATCAAACTTAGCTGCCATCAGGCATTATCTTGTGGTGGTTGCAGGCTGTAGCTATTTTGTAGCTAATATAATGTAGCTACTGTGTAGAAAGTTCGTGGTCAGTACAGGAACTTCACGTGTTTGGCTGGGTGATGCACCGACCCGTCCATGTCAGTCAGTTACCTGGCCACCCAAACTCTTTGTTTGAGTCAGGATTTCTCCGTGTAACAGAGCCCTGCCTGTTTGTAGACCAGGCTGGCCTTGAACTCACAGAGATCTGCCTGCCTCTGCCTCCTGCCTGCTGTATTAAAGGCGTGCGCCACCACACCCACCTCCACCCAAACTCTTAAGTTCCTCTGGAAATTGTTCCTAACTGTGGCAAAGTGGCAGACACTGTAAAAATAGGAGAGTGATGGTGGTTGGTTTGGGAATAGAGATGACCAGAGGTTACCCTTCAGAAGTGAACTTTATTAGGAGAGAGGGTCTCACAACCATGGGAGCCCTTGAGGTGAGAGATTATAAAAGGACAGTGCATCGTATCTGTGACAAGAGAGAGAGAGGCTTCCCTTTTAAACTGGGAGGGAAGTCTTACTAAGAGGATATCTTAAAAGAAAGGTGAGTGCCATGGTGGCATGATGGGTGTGCCCTGAGGGGACCCTGCAGAGAGCTAGGAAAACATCTGACCATATCCTTTCCGGGTGGCAGGACAGCCTGTGTCACAGGGCGCATAGAGAGTAGAACTAGCCGGGCGGTGGTGGCGCACACCTTTAATCCCAGCACTTGGGAGGCAGAGGCAGGTGGATCTCTGTGAGTTCGAGGTCAGACTGGTCTACAAAGTGAGTCTAGGACAGCCAGAGCTGTTATACAGAGAAACCCTGTCTCGAAAAACCAAAAAAGAGAGTAGAACTATAAATAGGGGCTGTGAAGTCCCAGCATGTCATAGATTCTTACTGTATGCCTCAGAGAGGAAACTTCAGTGGACCGCGGCCTGATTCCTTCAGGTTTTGGGATCTGGAGACTTACAGTGAGACACTGTGATGCTGGTTCCCCACATAGCCCAGAGTTGTCGAGGTGTCCTTTGCCAAGCTGTCCACACTCACTGACCCCACTGAAAGCTGTAACAGGACCTTTACTGAGGATTTAGTTTCGAACAACAAATCTACTTGAGCATTCCAATTCCCCTGAGCCTTTGAATCTCTTCATCAACACTAAGTAAGTTAGGGGTATTAGACATCTCCAAATGAAGAGCAGGTCATCCTTAGACATGTACATCAAAATCAACAACCAGCCAATTAAATAAAGGTACTTAAAAAAAATCAAAACACTTATTTATTTGTTTAATGTACGTGTATGTTTTGTTTGCATATATGTCTGCATCACGTGCCTGTCTGGTGCCTGTGGAGGCCAGAAGAGGGCGTTGGAACCTTTGGTACTGGAGTTGCAGATGGTTGTGAGCCGCCATGTGGTGTGGAGAATTAAACCTGGGTCCTCTGGAAAAGCAGTGTTCTTAACTGCTGAGCCATCTTTTCAGTCTCCTTGGCACCTTCTTTTAATTACATGAGCTCCAACACTGAACCTAGAATCTCTGCTTAATGAGTCCCTATTGATACACTCTTCTTGGTCTAGTTTTATGTTCTTTCCAGCATTATCTCACTCCCTCAAATCCACTCTCACCCATATTCCCCAGATTTCCATTTGAATGAACTAGGAAACTCACTATGATCTTTGGGGTATAGCGCACCTCCTCATGGACCACACTTCCTATCTCACCTCTAGCTTTGTGTATGGTTATAGGTTTGGGGCAAATATGGGTGGAAACTGTTTAGACACGCACATAGATTAGTGCTGCTCTTGACATGGGTCAGAGAAGTTTCTTTTTGCAGTGGGCATCAGTGAGTGTATAGACTCATAACTAGTTAAAGTACTGGGAATCAGTGATGGTTGAGTACTCAGCCCTAAACAAGATGTTTGTATCGTTTACCCACCAGTGTTCAGGGAACATTGTGGAAGAGGAGGCAAAAAGAATGTAAGAGCCAGAGGGTGAAGAGGGGTGCTGTAAGACACTGGTCGTGGCATGGCCCGGTTCTCACGAACTCACAGACGCAGTGGTTCTGTGCAGAAGACCTGTGAAAGACGGAACCCATCAACATTCCAGCATGGATGGGGTGGGACACAGTGGCCCCACTTCTAGGAGCTATTTGTAATTGAAAGCTGCTGGGGAGGGTGAGCCATTTCTTTTCAGGTGTGTAGTCAGTGACATGGTGCCTGTAATCTTACACCCATTAGGGGGTTAGAACCAAGAAGAGCTGGGGATAGAGCTCAGTGGTAGAGGGCATGCTAAGCTTTTAAAAGGTTCTAGGTTCAGTCCTCGATTAAAGAGTTAATAAATGAATATGTTATTTCCATAGTGGGACATTAGTCATAAAAAGGAAACACAATCTTGACACCTCCTACCTCATTGGAGGAACCTTGAAAACATCCTATGAACAAAAAGCTGGATGGAAAAGTCTTACTGTGTGACCCCACCTATGTGAGATGCAAATCTCTAAGACTTCTACAGAGAAGTACACTCATGGTCACCCTGCATGAAAGAGATGATAGGGCTGAGGAGCTAAGGGACACCTGGTAGGGTATCTCTGCTTTCCAGGAGTCCTGCCTCCTTCCTTCTACAGAACAGCTCCAACTGCCCAGGAGATCTGTCCCCTTTCTCAGCACTGTCTTTCTAAGTGACTCGCCCTTCTGCAAACACCCAGGCAATCTTCATCTTTTCTTCTTATCGTGTTCTCTGCTCCAAATGCCTGTTCTTCATTTCCTAATAAAATCACACTCTTCCTTCCATATGTAAGCCTAATTCACCTTCCTACACACTCCTCCACTCTCTCTGTTCCTATGACCATCTAGCATCAGAATGTGTCTCGGGACCCCAGTAATGCCTACTGCACTGTTATCCTTCATAGTTGGGTTACAGTGTTATCCACTCAGTTTATTGCAGGCAATTCTATTTCTCCAAGGCATGTTGAACTCATTTATGATCCAATATAATTACCAGAGTTTTTAGGGTGAACACCTCAGGCCAGTGGTTCTCAACCTCTGGGTTGTGACCCCTTTGGGGGGTCGCATACCAGATATTTATATTATGATTCATAAAAGTAGCAAAATTACAGTTATGAAGAAGCAGCAAAATAATTTTATGGTTGGATGTCAGGTCACCACAACACGAGGAACTGTATTAAAGGGGTGTAGCATTAGGAAGTTGAGAACCACTGGCTTAAGCCCTGGTAGCCCCAACAAGCTAGGTTCTGCTACCCATCCCCAATAAATCAGTTGAAGAGACAGGCAATGATGAAAAGCAAAGAGATTTATTAAGTGGCCACATTGGGAAGAGGAGCACATATAGGGGTCTTCAAGTCTATTGTCTACGTGCTGGCATGATGTTTAGCTTTAGAGGGCAAGAGAGTCAGCAAGCATCGGGGAAGTGTGTGTGTGTGTGTCTCGGGTGTCTGTACAGAACAGGGAAGGAGGGGAGACAGACAAATAACACCAATGATGTCAAAATTACTTTAAATAAAGAATGAAAAATGGCATCCTGCTTGTCATTGCCTCAGCATTATGTCAACTCTGGTCTGGCTTGCAAGGCAGTCTGGTAAGTTGTCAGATGGTACAATCCCTTCCTGGGAGACAAGGTGTTCCTCTGACTGGCATCAGGGCTTCAACCTTTCCCTTCCCCTGGCATTGGGTTCCTGGGGACCACATCTTCTGAGCCTGATGTTTCAGTAGTCGGCTAGTGGAAGGGAAAGATACACATGTCTCTTTCCACTGGTTCCTTTGCTGCAGGACAGTTATAATGTAACAATGTGTATTATCTCTGGAGTTCCAAGGAACACCTGCACATAGAGAACCTCCGCAGTGTCTGTCAGTGGTGGCCGGGGCATCTTCCTCACTTGCTGGGCTGTGCTCAGTAGAACTCCGAGTGACAGCTTGAAACTCCAGATGTGACTGTGAAGTTAGCGTGCCTCTTTACATTCCCCCTCCCCCCTTTTAAGCTTTTCAACCCACTCATTTGCTTAGAGTTGCTAAGTAAATAAATGGGTTGGTCACATCTGCATCTGAGTCTTCCTGTCCCTTTCTTTGGGTGCTGCCCACCACCCCGAGAGCTGGACCTGGGAGTGCCTAAGAGCTGGGGAGGGAGTACCGGAAGACCAGAGAGCCCTCATTTCCTTTCTGTTCAGCTGGGCCCCCAGTGAGCTTTCTTCTTTAGACCTTTGTGCTTTTCTGCTGGACATAAAGACACTCCAGTCCTTAATAGCCATAGTGGTAAATTGCAGAGGGTAACCATGGGTCTCTGAGCAGAAAACTCTTTTTCCCATGTGTGACTTTTAAATGTCTGCTGTCCTTTTGCACAGAATTCTGTATGTGGCAGCGGCAATTTGTTTTTCAGAGGAACACATGTCCGTCTTTGTAATGAGAGGCACTCGAAATGGGACTCCAGGGCCTTGTCTGGACACCAAGTGATAGCTAATTTTTGTAGCAGGGGAAGATGAAATAACAAGTCCCTGGACTGCAGTGTCCGTTTATCCTCCTGTTCTCAAATAAAATTGAACGGAGAATTCCTGCCTTATTTACCCATTAATGAAAGCATGCCTGTATTTTGAAGAAAGAGCTTCATCTTTAAAAATCTTCAGTGTCGCCGGGCGTGGTGGTGCACGCCTTTAATCCCAGCACTTGAGAGGCAGGCGGATCACTGTGAGTTCGAGGCCAGCCTGGTCTACAAAGCGAGTCCAGGACAGCCAAAGCTGTTACACAGAGAAACCCTGTCTCGAAAAACCAAAAAAAAAAAAAAAAAAATCTTCAGTGTCATCCCAGGATTGGATTGTTTGCACATTGAGCTGATAGGAGGGCTCAGTGGGTAAAGATGCTTGCTGCCAAGTCTATTGACCTGAGTTCAATCCCTGGGCCCTACATAGAAGGAGAGAATTAATTCCTGCAAAGATGTGCTTCACACACACACACACACACACACACACACACACACACACACAAAGAGAATTAATAGTTCATTTAACCAAACAGGCTGGAAGGACAGACAGAAATTCAGTTGGTTAGCTGTTGCTCTCTCTCTCCTTAGCTGCCCTCTGATCTTTAGTTGCTAGACAGAGCTGAAAAGTGCATCCATTCTGTAAAGTGAAGTTCTGTTTATGCTTGGCATCATGTATCTTTTTATGTTTACCTGATTAATTACTACCGATTCTGCAATGAAGAACATCGTTGTAAGATATGTTCTGGGAAACTTTTTGGGTTCTCATTTGCTTCAGAAAACAAATGAAGATCTTAATTTAATTCTTATGCCAGAATGTAAACTTTGTAAGGCACTAGTACATACCTCTCATGTCCCGACCCTCTCTCCTCTCATACTTGTTGGCTGCCCTGATATTTCTTTCTCTCTCTATTCCCTCCTATCTGCAAGCCTCTCCTACTATCTCCTCTTTTTTTTTTTTAAGTATTAGATGGTGGTTTCTTTATTTTTGGTTTATCTGTATGGGTATTTTTCCCTGCCTAGATGTTTGTACATCATGTGCTGGATGCAATGCCTCCAGATGCCAGAAGAGGGTGTCAGATCTTCTGGAACTGGAGTTACAGACAGTTGTGAGCCACCATGTAGGTACTGGGAACTGAATCTGGGTCCTCTGTAAGAGCAGCCAGTGCTCTTGTCATCTCTAAGCCATCTCTCTAGTCCCAACTATCTCTACTTTCAAATAAGTTTTCCTTTGAAGTTTTCTATTCTGTGTGGTGTCTGATCATCACTCCAGTCTCCAAGGGTGCTGATGAGTTAACTCCTGATCCTGTCAAGTCACATTCCATATTTCTTCAAGTCTAAGATGTACATGACTGCAGGAGGCTACATGTCTTACAGACCATTGAGTAAAAGCACTTAGAATTGCAAGAATGCAGAGTGTTTGTTAGGGCTCGAGTTTAAAGGTATTTTCAGTGTGACGCAATGTGCATATTGGAATCATGAATTGTATTTGAATTTTGAAGGGAGTCTTCTTTAGGTGCCTTGGTGGTGCCTGTGGTGGATTGATGGACATCTTGGTGGGGAAAAAGGCTTGAAATCACAGGGGGCTTTGGATACCTATTGTATTATTGCCTGTATTTGAGTTTCCCATTGCCGCTGTAACAAATGACCATAAATTCAATGACTTAAAAAAACAAAAACAAATCAGTTTACAGCTTTGTGGGCTGGAAGTCTGCCATGTGTCTCACTGGGCTAAAGTGGAGGTGATGGCTGGCTCACTTCCTTTTTCTTTTTCTTTTCCTTTTTTCCTTCCTTCCTTCCTTCCTTCCTTCCTTCCTTCCTTCCTGCCTTCCTTCCCTCCTTCCTTTCTTTCTCCCTTCTTAATGGAAGAGGATTGGATTCCCTGTCTTCTCTGGAAGGTCATCTGTATTTTCTGTGTATGGTTTCTTTCTCCACTTTCAAAGTTGAGTGTTGCTTCCCCCTGGCCCTCCATAGTCATGTCTCTCGCTGACTCTCTTTTGCCTCCCTCTTCCCCTCTAAGGATCCTCATAATGACCTTGAGGTCTTTATAGCCAGTATAACCTTCCCACTTGAGGATCATCTGATTATCAACTTTAATACCTTAATCCCCATAGCTATGCAACCCTCATATTCACAGGTTCTGTTAGTAGAACATAGACGCCTTTGGATGCCATCACTATGTCTGTCACTCCCAGAACCCGCATGGCAGCTCAAAACTGTCTGTGACTCTTGTTCCAGGGGTTCCTTCTCCTCACACATGCAGGCAAAACACCAATGGACATAAAAATAAAATTAAAACAATTATTAAAAAAATCGTAAAATAGCAGTCACAGTATGACAACAGGGCTTGTGAAAATCAGGGTTGGAGGAGACAAGAAAGGAGTCTGGTTCATCTGGGTTGCTCCCAGCAGCTGTGCTCCCCTGTAAGAAAGAAACTAGCTTCTTTTGAATTGTGACCGTCTCATATTGTTTATTAGACAAGGGGTCAGAGAGTAGAAAGTGTGTATTTGGTGTAGGGCTGATATGATTGACTGGGCTTCCAGAAGCAGTTACAGAGAAGGCACTGAGTCCCCTAGCCCCATCCCACTCCTTACTTAGAGGCTGCAGGGCTTCCTTGGCTAGCAGGGCTGTCTTGCAGAGACAATCCTTAGGGCATCCCCTTGGGCTCAACACAGCTGGAAGGAAAGGAAAACTGAAATAGTTGGAGAGAGAGTGAATGTGAGAGCAAATATGGAAGCTAGAGAGAGAGAGAGAGAGAATGAGAATGAATCGCAAAGGGGTCTCAGACAAGATTCCATCTGGAGCTTTGAAGGTGGGCAAGGAGCCAGGCCTTTGTTGAAAGGATTGATGTCTAGATGGGTTAAAACAGTCGCTGTTGTTAAAATACATAGCTCTCTCTACCTTCACTGCTCTTTGTGACTGAATATCAACAGCCTGCTTGTGGGTCTCATTGTCTGTAAAGTGAACTTTGCAGATGTGTTATAAATACTAAGAGAAAATAAGCATGCAGAACTGAGCATTTACCCAGGACTTGGATGATGTGATCAAGTCCCTCTTTCCCAGGATAATACATAAGTTGTACTGTAGTTGACAAATATTTCTTTGCAACAGCCTCTTAGAAATGTAAGGAAACGGTGGACACTGTGTAACCAGGGAGCAGAAAGGAGCCAACCATTTGCATTTGTGTACTCCTAAGTTGCTATATCCAAGAAACTACAAACTCAAGTCTAAATAGTGTTGAGATAATGCAGTGGTGGCTCTGCAAGACAGCCCTGGTAGCCAAGGAAGTAAGGGGTGGGATGGGGCTGGGGGCTCAGTTAGCTTCCTGTGAACAGCTGACTTTGGGCTGCTTAGGCTGGTTGCTCCCTTCTCCAGTAAATAAGACTTTAGAGTAAGAGAGAGAAAGAAAAACTGATATCCATCTAGTGTGCTGTGCAGAGGAATAGTGTTTGCCTTGAATTTAAAGGGCACTGTAGTACCTGGCAGTCACATTTAGAAAGCCTTTTCTGTTTGTAGCCATGGTGCCAAATGCCTTGTAATCTCACTTAATCCTCACTTAACTCTCACGATGTTCTGTCCACTTTACATATTGGGAAAGAAAGACTAAGAAGTGAAGAGAAGGTTGGTGTAGGTCACAGGAAGTAAACGGCAGAGCCGGAGGGTGAGTCTGGTTCATCTGGGTTGTGTGCTCCCAGCAGCTGTGCTCCCAACAGCTGTGCTCCCCTGTAAGTGTGCTCCTAGCACTTGTGCTCCCCTGTAAGTGTGCTCCCAACAGCTGTGCTCCTCTGTGTGATCCCAACAGCTGTGCTCCCCTGTAAGTGTGCTCCCAGCACCTGTGCTCCCCTGTAAGTGTGCTCCCAACAGCTGTGCTCCTCTGT
>CAJQZJ010016855.1:282711-315494 GCA_907164525.1 Lophiomys imhausi | reverse complement strand
CTCCTCTGTAAACACTGTAGTTTCTTCTTTCAGTAAAGTACTTCCAGAATCTTAATTTCCAGGATCTCTAATAAAACTTTTGGGGAACATATTTTCTAGATCTACCCATTCTTCCTCAGTCAAACTTTTTCCTAGCTTTATTTTTTTTTTTTCAGAACAGAAAGAAACTCTTCTCTTTTAAAGTTTTATTTATTTATTTGGGCAGGGGGCTCACTTACTTATACATGTGCCATGGGATGTACACAGAAATCATATGCCAACTTTCTGGAGTCAGTTGTTTCCTTCTGTCTTAAAGCAGGGTCTCTCTTGCTGTTTCTGCCGTGCTATGTACTCCAGGTTAGCTAGACAGTCCTCTACCTCTGTATCCCATCTCACTATAGAACTGTTAGGATCACAGGTGTGTGCACCACCATGTCTGGCTTTTTTTGTTGTTGTTGTTTTTGTTTTTTGGTTTTTAGATACAGGGTTTCTCTGTGTAGCCCTGGCTAGCCTGGAACTCACTCTGTAAACCAAACTGGTAACTCACAAAGTTCAGGCCTCTGCCTCCTGAGAGCTGGGATTGAAGGCGTGAGCCACCATGATGCCCGGCCATATCTGGCTTTTTACATGGGTTTGAACTCAGGTTATCAGGCTTATCCAGCAAGCTCTTTCACTCACTGAGACATCTTGCTAGCATTTCCTAGCCTTAATCATTATATGTACACAATAGATGCTGTTGTATGTGCAGAACCATGTTTGATTGGCTTCGGTAAGCAAACTCAAGGATAAGTCACACACTGCTCCAACCCTCAGAGCCAAAGCTAGGAGCACAAGAAGGCCTGGCTCTGCCGTGGTATGGTACCCACTCCTGTGTCCTGCCTCCTAGGCCACTGTAGCGCCAAGAATGCAGATTTTTGTCTGTGCTTTCTCCCTTTTGTGTCTCCAAATGTTGTATTTAACTTTATGATGTGAAACACTGCAGTATAAACATGGTCATATGTCAGGTGTGTATGTGAGTGTGTGTGTGTGAGTGTGTGTGTGCATACGCATGTGCACTCATGTATTTATATCTAAAAGCCAGCCTCTCTGCACTAGCTAAAAATGTGAAGCAATCTCTATGCTGGAAATTGAGGGCACCATATGCTTGCATTTCTAGGTCTTCCTAAGAATGATATAACTGCCCCCAAAGCCAAAAGGGCAGGATCAAGGCCAGCTGTGGGACATATTTCTAATGAGGAATGCCAAGGAAAGGCCGACCTTGAGGAGAACTAGCTTGCCAGTCCATGGAATGTTCCAAGCCTTGGAGTTTAAACAAGAACAGTATTCAGAGGTTGAGTGTTCTGTTGAAAGGAATCTGTCTCCTTGCTTTGTCTTGGGGACTTATCAAGGTGAACCCTGGCCTTGTGAGGCACTGGATATTGAATTTAGAACTGGGCACTGCAGCCAGAGATCTTCTAGCCATTTCTAATTAGCAGGCTCTGGGGGCCCTGGTTCACACATCCCAGGCAGCTGCAAGATAAGCTAGAGTTCTAGTGTCCTCACTCCCAGAATAGTGCAGCAGAAAGGCATCCTGGGAGGAGAACTGTGGGAGGTAACATAGCCAGTCCACAAAATCTTATCAAGGGCTCACTTTGTGCTGGCCCTGCAGAGAGGAAAGTATCTGATTGGCGTATTCCCACTGTGGTCCTCTCCAGTATTCTTGTCCAGAAAACCCTCCCTCCCTTCCCTCCATTCCTGCTCACTGTCTTCCTTGACTAAGGCCCCAGAACAGAGATCTGAGACTTAAAGGTTTCATTTTCAAATATGGATCATGAATCACTAGTAGCACATGTAATTAATTGGTTTAGTGGGTGATAGTCACCGTTTCCAAAAGTGCAGAGAGAAATTAGACTAGACTAGAATAGTGCTGTAACTGGGCTCACGCAAGATAAATGGAGGTAAGTGTGGCTCCTGTTCTAGTCACGTGAAAATTACATCATGATCTAAAATGTAATTTTTTGTTGTTTTCCTTCAGTACTAGGACTGGACCTAGGTCTTGGGCATGCTAGGCAAGCGCTACACTGTGGGAATGGGCGAAGCATATGGAAGTGTTGACAGGTGAAGTGACAAAGTCAGGAAGAAGTGGTGATAGGAAGATGTAAAGAGATGACACAAGATTGACACAATGCCAGCCATCATTCAGGGTAGATGATGACCCCTGGATATCTGTTATATTATTATCTGTTTCTGTGTCCTGTGATAGAAACTTTTAATTAAAAAAATTTAAAAGCACACACAAACACAGAACAATGTTCATGTCGCAAAAATACTTTGAAGTTAAAGACACAAACAAACAAACAAAAAACACTAAAGGCACTGGAGTGATGGCCCAGTGGTTAAGAGTGTTTACTGCTCTTATGGAGGATCCAGCGGGGCTCCCAGAATGCACATAGCGGTTCCCAACCATCCACAGCTCCAGTTCCAGAGGATTCAATGTCTACTTCTGACCTCAGCAGGGACTGCACACAAGTGGCACACAGGTAAAACACCCATACACATAAAATAAAAATAAACAAGTCTTAGAAAAAAAAAAAACAACCAAAAAATGAAAACACCTGAACCTATAGTTCCAGGAGGTCCGATGTTCGGGTTTCCACGGTGTCTGCACGCATGTCGTGCAAATAACCTCATACAGGCACACACATGAATACATACTTCTTTTTAAAAAAAGATAAATACCAAATCAAAAGGTTACCTGTTAGGACAGGGAGTGGAGCACTTGCTTATCATGTATGAGGTCCTGGATTTGACCCCTAGCAAAACTCAGCCCCTCTCCCTGCGGGGTTGATTTCTTATAAACTATAAGAATGAGAGTTGGGGATGGTAGAAGAAAAACATAGAAAAGAGAACTGGGGAAAGATTTGGCCTTCCTACATTCCTCCAAGACACTCCCCCTCCCAACCCCATCACTTCAATTGAGGGAGACATACATGGTCGTATCAGGACTAAGGGACAAGGTGCACTTGGCAGGCAGCCAGCAGGAGCTTCCCAGCACCTACGTTTTTTGTTTTGTTTTCCTCAAGAAGCTATTTCTTGGGCTTCCAGTCCCAGGGCATGGTTCAGCTCTGCCTTCCGGAGCAGCCTTTCATTCTTTACCACACATCATCTTGAGACATGATTATGCCTCCATCTTCCCCACCACACCGAGAAGCAGTCTGGGCTGGCTGATTGTTATCTGTGTTATCCTCATGGTGCTCTAGAGTGCTCTCTCCATTTGAGCATCAAGGGAATGGAGGCCCAGGGAGGCCAAATATCTTAAGATCACACTACTAAAAGGAAGTGGAGCTAGGATCCATTCTGTCCATAGAGCCAGTATTCTCAGTCCCTGTACTTCTGCCTTGAGGGAGGGATGGACACCACTGGGGTTGAGGAGAAGCACTGGATTCTCCCAAGGTGAGGGCTGAGCTTGAAGATGTGGTTCTGGGTGTCCTGTGGCTGAGGAGGGAGGGAGTGACCAGAGACGTTGAGAACAAGAGATGAGTGTGGCACAAATAACCATAGGTGGCCTCCAGGAAACTGTGGTCAGACCCAAAGGCCTTCCCTAAGGGTTAGGGGCTGATTGCCTGAGGCTCAACTGTGGTCAGACCCAAAGGCCTGCCCTAAGGGTTAGGGGCTGATTGCCTGAGGCTCAACTGTGGTCAGACCCAAAGGCCTGCCCTAAGGGTTAGGGGCTGATTGCCTGAGGCTCAATCCTCTCTCTTCCCTTCAGTCTCCCCACCAATTTCTTTTCCAGTTTGAGACACCATCTCATGTAGCCCAGGTTGGCCTCAAGCCTTCAAGGGTGACCTTGAACTCCTGATGCCCCTGCCTCTGTGTTTCAAGTGCTGCGATTTCAAACGTGCACCACCACCTGCAGCTTCTAAGCTGTTCTTAAACACTGATTCTCAATCAATGGTGGTTCCATTCTCTAAAACACATCTGATAATGTCTAGAGATAATGTTTCACGGTCACAACATGGATGAGGTCATGTGCTAGTCAACTCTAACCTGATTGCCCTGAGACGTGGGTAGGAGACTGGTTAAAAACACACTTTTGGTTGTCTGTGAGGATGTCACCGGTCATAGGGGGGACTGCTCTGAATGTGGACGCCACCATCCCCGAGGCTAGGACCCAGGGGGAATAAGAGGAAGGAGGAAGAGGCATGTTGCTTCATGACGTGGAGACCACGAGTGGATCAGCTCTGCTCTATGCGCTTCCATTACAAAGGCTGGCCTTGCTGCAGCCCAGAAGCATGGAGCCAGCTTCACGGGGATTGGAACTTCGGAAACTGTGAGCCAAAATGAATCTTTCCTCCTTTTAAGTTGTTTCTCTCAGGTACTTGTCTCCCTCTCCCTTCCCCTTCCTCTCCCTCTCCCCCTCACTCCATCTCTCTCTCTCTTCCTCTCCCCCTCACTCCATCTTTCTCTCTCTCTCTCTCACACACACACAACACAGTTGATGACATCTAACAGGTAGAGATCAGGGGTGCTGCTAAACATGGCATGGGATACAAGAGGAGAATCCTCAACAAAGAATTTTCTGACCCAAAAATATTAGCAAGGCCAAGACTGAGAAACCTTCCTTAAACCATTATTTTCTTGTTTGTCTGCTTGCTTATTTGGTTTTATATGTTTTGTTTTTAATTTTGGGAGATATATCTATTGAAAATAGAACTTGAACTGTAGTATGCAAAGACATTGTCACTATTTATTACATATTAATCTTTATTAAGTGAGTGTGTTACAGTTGATGCAACTAATTCTTTTATATTTTTGGTTGTGAGCCTAGCCTTTAACGGCTGAGCCATCTCTCCAGCCCTGCAACTAATTCTTAAATGAAGGATATCACAATAGATACAATTGAGTTTGAGAAATGGAAATAATGTAAAATATAGTATACACCATTAAAACACACAATAGTGAAATGAAACAAATGATTATACCTTTTCATTTCATACACATTTACTTTGTTAAGACAATATCTTAATGAAATCACATTCATGGTATAAAAAGATACTGCCTTCTAAAACACTTAGTGAATAACTAACAAAAACCCTAGTACTATAGATTTAATCAAGACCAGCAGATTTTCCACCTCTTTTGGGAGAAATATTTAAATAGCACTGAGGAAATTAATCATGCTTTAAGGTAGTTTTGATTGCCATGTGTTCATATTCTGGGTAATGCATTGCCACATACTCATTCCCATCTTAGCAAGCATATTGATTTATTTACAACGTGGTTGCTATTTTCTCTCCCATTATTTCTCCCCTTCTCTATTTATAATATAGTCTCATATACCATTTGCAAGACTTCAAAATGCCAGGACCAGCTGACACGGGAATGGGAAATTTTCACAAGACCCCATGCCTACATAACAAACTATGGGCTACCAATGGCTGATAAGAGAGGGAGAATCAGTATTCTCCAGAGCTGAGCTCCATCATAAGTGGTCAGCCCCAAAGACATATGAATACAGGCAACAATAAGTGGATGCACCACATTGTCCACACACACATATGCCCAAATTTCATATGTGTATGTATGTAAAAAAAATAATTACAGAAGAGCATGAATTTGATAGGGAGTAGGGTAGGGGTGCAGCATGGCTGTCCTGAAACTCGTTATATAAACCAATCTGAACTCAAAGTCGTAAAGATTTGCCTTTGTCTATCTTCCAAGTGCTAAGATTAAAGGCATGTGCTACCATGCCCAGAAAAAAAGTGTAATTTTTTAAAAAGATGTTATTTATTTGTTTGTTTGTGAGTGGGTGTGTGTGTGCACATGGGATATAGCACTTTGGTGTGCACACCAGGGGCCCCGAAGATCAGAAGAGGACATCCGAACTCCTGGAACTGAAGTTACAGATGGCTGTGAACTCTCATATGAATGCTGGGAACTGAATCCGGGTCCTCTGCAAAAGCAACAAGGGTTTTTAATGGCCGAGTCATCTCTACAGCTCCCCTTAAACTGTTTACCTGAAATATGGGTCTGAAATTTTATCCACTCTGCTGCCTTGAGTACCAGACTCTCAGCCCCCACAGGCTCTAAATACCAGGCCTTGGCACACACAGGATATTGTAGAGTGCTGCCTGAGTGCCAGGCTGCGGAGTCTCATGTAATGGCATTTATTTGATAGCTTGATGCAGCCGAGAGTTACTGCACCACACTGCCTTTCCACTCTCTGGTGCTCAGTCCCACTGGTGTGTTGACTGGCATTTTACAGCTGCTCTTGGGGAAAGCCAGTTTTGCCCAGTCTGTGGTATTTGACCATTTCCATGGTGTAACTATTCTAACCTTTGCCAATTTTGTGTTACCAAGGTGAAGTTTGCTCTCTTGCAAAATTTATAAAACTAAGTAAAACAAATGAAGTGCCACTGGTGCAAGCCAGCTCCTTCACACCATGGTTTAGTCCCAAGTGTTTTAATCTTCTACCTTCTCTCTTTAGCTACACAAAAGCTTTATCTACTGAGTCAATGACTTGGTGAAAGCAGAGTTGACTCTTCACACACGAAGTAGCGCACACTTCATATTCCTACTCTGGCAACTCTCCCGCTCCCGTCCGGAACCCAATCCCATCTAATAGCAGCTCAAGACTCAGCCTCCTTCTGTTTTGTAGTTTCCCACCACTCAAAGCACTGGTTCTCAGCTTTCATGAGTGCTGGAATGACTTGGTGAGCTTAAAACCAAGTTTCCCTCCCTCCTTTCTTCCTTCCCTCCTTCCTTTTCTTTTTCCCTTCCTAGACAAGATCTCAGTGTGTAGCACAGGCTGCATCTTGAATTTCCTATGTAGTAGTCCATGATAGTCTTGAAGAGGCGGTCCTCCTACCTCAGCTGCCTAAGTTCTGGAATTGCAGGTGTTCACCATCAAACATGGCTAAGAATGAACATTTTCTAGCAAGTCCCCAGGTGTTGCTGATGTTGGTAGACTAGACACAGTTTTAAGAGCATTACCTTAAGACAAAGGCTCTTAACCTTGGCCTCACATTGGCTGGAGACACCTGGGAGTTTGAATAGGTTCTGATGCCTGCCTTCCATTTCCACGGCTAAATTTCTCTGTGTAGCCAAAAAGGAAGGCGGAAGTGGTGCTAAGGATTACCACTGTTTCCCCCAACACCCAGCTGGTGGCTTTTGTGATGCTTTGGATATATGCATCCCTCTAAAAGGCACATGTGTTGAAGATGAGGTCCATAGCGGATGGATCCAGCCATTGAGAGGGAGGATCCAGTCCTGCGGACTCTGCCTTCACTACTAAACTAACTAATCTATGGATGGATTCAGGATATGGTGGTTTTATGGCGAGTTGGTGGAAACTTCTAGAGGTGGGCCTAGTTGAAGAAATAGGTCACAGAGTGTATTTTTAGAGGCTGCATGTTGTCTTGGGCCCCTTCCTCAACTGTGTCCTACCAGCTCAGGTAAGCTGGTTTGGTCTATTAAGTAGTTCCCTCTGTGTGACAAGAACACACCTGGGCCTCTGGCCCACAGCAATGGAGTCAGTTAGGAATTTAAATCCCTGAAACCAGGAGCCAAAATAAATCTTCCCTCCTTCATGTCAGGTGTACCACAGGCATGTGGAAAGCTAACTTCGAATACAGGGAGAGGATAGCTTTAGTTAGGGTTTCTATTGCTATGAGAAGACACCATGACTACAGAAACTCTTATAAAGGAAGGCATTTAATTGGTGCTGGCTTAAACTTTTTGAAACCTCAAAGCCCACCTCCAATGACACACTTCCTTCAACAAAGCCACGCCTGCTCCAGCAAGGCCACACCTCCTATTGTGTCACTACCTATGAGCCTGTGGGGCTCATTTTCATTCCAACCACCACCACAAAGGGCTTATGACTGAGCCTGGGATTGATGCATGTGTTAGGCTAGCTTACAACCCATTGCCTAGAAGATCCCTTGACTGAACCTCCAGGAGCCTGGAAGATGCGATCCAGCCGGCTGCTGCAGAAGAAAAGGGTAGGGCTTACTGAGTAACTGTTGGTTGCTATCACCACAGCTGTGTGGGGAGCAAGTACGCCTCAACGGATCTCCAGGCGGGGGAACCTACAAGGATTTGTGCCTATGTTAGTGTGCAAGGTGAGCACATTAGGGTGAAACAACCAATGGTGATACGGGTGCTTTGAATACCCATCCCCAGATGGAGTATATGTCAAAACCGAGTCCTACAGACAGTGCTCACTATGTCTTCAACTGCTCCAGTCTCCAGCCTTTGCAGACCTCGCTGTGAAGAGGGAATAGTGTCTACCTGGATCTGTTTCATGGGACTCAACATGATGAACAGCCATAGGCAGTGTGCAGGCAGGAGCAGCTGCTCGGTGGCTGTTGGTTCCCCTCCCCTGGTGGTGCCAGTACTATGGAACGGAAGCAGATGGTCTGGGGGTGCGTACACACACGGGGCAGAGAGCTGGCTTTGATGCTTTCGCTGTCTGTCTGGGGGTAGGAGACACTCACAGAGAAGACTCTTACTGTAGTAATGAAGAGTGTATGTTACCAGGGCAACGGTTGACACTCATGCCCTTCCTGTCTGCCACTCTAGGAAAAGTTTTAAACCTTTGCCATGGGTTTTTAGTGGAGCCATTATTCAGACTATAAAAGGATTCTTCGCATATTGAACAGCCCGTTTAGACATTTCTGCTTTCCTACACACGGATTAACTGCACTGAGTCAGAGCCCTAAATGCAGAAAGGGAAGGGAAGGGAAAGGTGGCAGAGGGGGCAGGCAGGAGGGAAGAGAAAGGGACCTCTGCTTTTCAGAAAAACTGGTCTGAAAATGACAATATTACACAAAACAAAACAAAACAGAAAAACCAAAAAGCAAAACACCATCATGAGCTGAGGCAACAACAAAGCAAAACTTAAAAGCTCCGTGACTGCTAGGGACCAGTTAACAATGCAGAAGCCCAGAAGCCATCTTCTGCAACCTGTAGGAGGTACTGGACCTGCCACCTTCACAGAGAAACCCTGCCTGTCCCAAGCCAAGTGACTGCTCCAGAGGCCGGGGGAGAGACAGGCCGAGCTGCCCAGGATTACAGCTGCCTGCATCATGCTTCCCAGCTACACAAGTTGCAGCCTGATTACTCAGGTCCTGGGGGCAAATTCATTTGAGTAACTGTTCAACAGCCTCTGCTCAGTTCCCAAGAAAGTTTCCATGCTCTGGTTTTAATGCCAGCTCTAACCTCCCCTGTTCTTTGTTTTTATAAAAACATTGCCCTTCTCTGGTCCTTGGCCCAGCATTAGCTCTCTACCACAAAGTCAAAACTTTCCTAGCGTCTGGTATGCTAGGGACAAAGCATTAACATCCCACATACCACATTCAACTGTCCTAGGTAGGGGTGGAGAAGGCAGACTTGTCACCTTCTGTCACTTGTCAGCAGTATGGCACTGGGCAGGTCACATCATGTCTCTGGACTTCAGGTTGCTGTTGTTTGTTTCACTAGCAAATGGTTACTACTTAGAACATTGCCTGGCCTGCGGCAAATGCTATATTTAAGTATTGCACTCCACCAAGTAGGAACACCAAACTTTCCCCCTTGATGAGGGGTTTAGAGAAACCCTTCAAAGAAACGGGGTTGAGGGAATTTTTATCTCATTTTTTTTTTTCCAATGAAGGCCCAGGCACTTGCCAAGCTCTTTCTGAAGTTTATTTCATCTTTGCTGGACCCTTGTGAGGAAGGTATAAAGGCCATCGCACTTCATAGGTAGAGAGGCTTGACGAGGCAACGACTTGCCTCAATGGGCAGCTGAGAAGCCAATTTCTTAATGCCTACCCAGACATACCCACCTCCAGATGCACAGGAGAGGGGGAATCTAGCACTTAAAACTGCTCCATTCCTAAGGGTGTGTGTGTGTGTGTGTGTGTGTGTGTGTGTATACACACGTGCCCAACAGGAGGCCCTGTCCCCATGGACATCATGCCATGCTGTGCCTCAGGTTTGTACCTTACAGAGTGGTTTGGGGGAAAGTGTGACCCCCTTCCATCCCGGATTTACACTCTGGAAAATGGTCTCTTCCCCCTCCTGAGTAGAGAGTACTGGCCATTGTATGACATGTTCTTTGTAAGTCACTGGGCTGAGTACAGGACTCACATGGTAAGAGACATAAGATTGGGAACTGCAATTAGAATTGGGCATGGAGCACAAGTCAGCCATCTAATCTGCCGTCCCAACCTCACCAGGGAGGGCTTCTCATAAGATCTTGTGATACCCAGACCAACCACAATACTTTAGAACCCAGACCAGTCCAGGGTCCAGTGTCCTTACTGATGCCCTGTGCCTCTTGGAAGAACTTATCTTCTTAATGACTTTGATGTGGTCCCCCACTCCTTAACTCCATATCCAGTTCTAGGCACCTGCTCATTCTTTTTTTCTTTTTTGGTTTTTTGAGACAGGGGTTCTCTGTGTAGCTTTGACTGTCCTGAAACTCACTCTGTAGACCAGGCTGGCCTTAAACTCACAGAGATCTGTCTGCCTCTGCCTCCCAGGTGCTGAGATTAAAGGCGTGCGCCACCATGCCCTGTGTAGCTGCTTATTCTTAAACTCTGATTTCAAACTTCAGTGTAGAGACACTAAATCACAGGCTGGTGGCAACCTGGGCACAGATCGGGTAGGGTAAGCTCCTCCTTTTGAGAAATAGTGACGGCAGTGAGCATCCAACTTAAAATTACGGCTGCTTAGGCATTGTGTGCACGTGTTCTATGTTATATTATATAATTATAAAATGTGCATATATATACACACACATATACATGCGCATTCACACTTACGTATATAATGAGTAAATCAACAAACAGCCATATCTGGATTTGGGCAATTGGAAGACACAAAACCTTGGCCACCTTGTTGGAGCCCACATCCTGGTGACTGCCTCAGCATGGGGAGAGGTCTCTATAGCTCCAAGTTTTTGGTTTGGGCAACATTGATGGATGCCATCACTGCTCAGAGCATGTACATTTTTGCAGGGGCTCGAACACACTTGCCTTTTAGGATTAAGATTCAAGTGGACTGTCTAATTCCTGAATACATGAAGACGCCCATGGCCCAAGTGGATATAGGGAGGGAGGACCAGATTAAAGGTGGAGATCATCCCAACAGGAATATAGAACCAGGACCTTCC
The DNA here is from genome assembly GCA_907164525.1 of Lophiomys imhausi. Taxonomy (NCBI): domain Eukaryota; kingdom Metazoa; phylum Chordata; class Mammalia; order Rodentia; family Muridae; genus Lophiomys; species Lophiomys imhausi. Next base: position 304,378 of record CAJQZJ010016855.1, on the reverse strand, counting down.
TAAGAGAACCAAGGAGCAAGGGCAGGTGAGGAAAGGGGAGGTGGAGTGAGCAGAGACTGGAGGATAGGAGCTGTTCCGGAAGTGGTTCAGCTGTCATGGGTGCTGCTGAGGCCAGGGAGGATTAAGATGTGTCCACGGCTGGACAGTCGGGTCAAGGGTGACTTCAGCCATGTGGTTTCAGTAGGCCTGCCGGTGTCAAGGGGAGCCAGAGGAAGCAGAGTTCTGATCAGGAAATGAACAAGGAGAGAGGAGAAGTCATTGTTCTTCCTGGGACCCAGAGAAAGTGTGCAATGGCCACAGGAAGGAAGGGGTGGGAGTTCAGGATGCACAAGGCCATCAAGACTCACGTTCACAGTAAAGCTGAGAGGACCAGTAAAGCAAGTGGTACATGGCCCAAAGGCTTGTGGAACATTGAAAGGGCAGTCAGGGCAGGCTCAGGTGCTTGGAAACAGACTGATTCCTGATGGGCTTATGTAGCCGGCATGTGCAAAGGAGCTGAGAGCCCAGTGCTCAATTTCGCAAGGGTGGGAAGCCCCAGCCACCGGGGTTTTGGTAACAGCTCACCCTGAGCTGCAGGCTACTTAGCTTCTTTTCCTACATCAAATATTTCACTACAACTTATCCAATGATGAGTGATCATCACATAGAAAAGGGCATAAATGTCCTGGTGGACATGGGGCCGAGGCTCAGAGGCCCTTCTCCCTCCAAGGTGCTTCCCAGGTTAGAACAGTGGCGAGACTGACTGGCGGTAAGCTATCCTTCTAGGGAGAGTCCAAGGTCTCAGGCTGACTCAAATTCTTAAATCTGGAAATACCCATGACGTTCACCAGCACAGTGTACTCTCGCTGGCCAACCCCCAAGAGTGACAGAGATTAGACATACAAAGTGTGAGCGCTGGGACGAACGAGCAGGCCTGTGGCAGTCTAAGCCCACAGCCTCCTCTGGCAGTCATCCTACAGGCTCTCAGCAGCCTTGGCCAGGAGGCCCTGTCTCCCAGGGTCTCCTGCTTGCTGCATCCGGGTTTCCATGTTGGTTTGAAAGACAACTCTTGTTGAAGATGACTTGGTTGCAAGCATCGGATCAGCCAAAGGAGCCCAAGGCAAGAGGACTAAGATGCCCCTCCTAGGTTTGAAGTCATGGTGGTAGGAACGGGGGTGAGGGGGGAGGTAGGAATGGGGCATTTACCCCTCTATGCACACTTCAGAGTAGCACAGAAACATGGCTGATGGGTTAGACTTCTCAGAAAGCCACACAGACCATCTGGTAGATGATGGTCACTATTTGGAGCCTGAGGTGAGCACAGCTTGTCATACTTCCTTGGGAATGGCAATGGCAGGCAGAGGTGCAGGGAGTTAACAGCCCTGCTTAGGACCGAAGGCCCCTGATGCAGTTCGTGCTCCTCCACATGACCCTGAGGCACAGGGAACCTTCCATCTTTTCCTCAAGGCCTTCTGGCATGCAACCACTTCCTGAACTGCTGCTGGTGGCGCTTAGAAAGGAATCTATGGACAGAGCCCCAGAGTACACTGGCGAAGGCCACACAAACTTTCCCTTTTAGACAAACTGGCTGTGAGGCACTTGGAACTATCCTAGGTTTGGAGAGCAAGCAGGAAGGCCCGAGGGACTGAGATTTGCATAGGCCTCTGCTAACTGAGATCAGGAAATCACCCAGGTGAAGTGTTCTACTAAGAAGCCAAGAGCCAAGAGCAGGTGGCATTATGGCTAAAGTAATCAGGGCACTGCCCAGGAAAACCGGGCAGGGGAGCTCATGTATGTGAAGAATACAAGCAGTTTCCTCTTGGCCCCAGGCTCTCATTTGTGGGTGTCAGCCACCTGGGGAGCTTATTAAATATACTGCTGACAGCTTTCCTTCCTAACAAGCCCCAGAAGATGCTTCAGAGCTGAAGGCCTGGGGATCTACACTTGGAAACACACAGCTCACCACATACAGCCTCTGTACCCAAGAAGTGACAAGGACACAGAGCAAATTCCATTATAATAGCCATCTTTATTTGTAAAAATCCAGATATAAAACGTAATCTTTCAGTCTTTCCAGGTTTTCCTTTTTTACAAAAACAAAAAGGCACATAGAAACCTTCCCCAGTCGTTCCTGCACAGGGTGTTTTCAGGCAGCCCTCCCCCCGCCCCCCATTACAGCTACATGCTTCATTCCAGGACGTCTGGCTCCCCACATGCTTTGGTGCCTTCCTACCAGGATAGAGCTCCAAGACTTGAAGTACACAGAGGGGGTGGGGTGGGTGCAGTATGTGGCACGATGCTCCACGGCGTGCAGGGCAGTGGGCTAGTAGTAGGTTTCCTTCTCCACCCAGCCTGAGAGAGAGGAAGAGAGGGACACATGGAATGAGTCCTCTTTTGGGAAAAAAACAGGGCAGTGACTCCCTAAGGATAATCCTGTGCGTGCTGTGTGTGTACCTGAGGCCTCAGTTGTAGCTAATTAGCTCCCTCCAGGAATACTGTGGTGTTGGGTTTATGTCAAAATTTTCTTTACATTACATTTGGTTTGTACTTTTTACAAACCTTAAAAACCATGATCTGTTTCGACCTTACTTCAGTTCTGTTTGTGGAGGACATGCTGTAACCTGACGCGGGAGAAAGCCCAGACCTGCCAGCCCAGCCGTGCACTTACCGCCAGGCCGTCGCCTGATGATGAGTTTCCTCACTTCATCATACACGAAGATGAGGAGGGAGTAGGGGAAGGCACAGAACCACCAAGTAGGTCTGGAAAGAGAGTCAGTACCAAGTTAGACACATCTCAAGGAAGACAGAGAAAGGGCAGCTCCAAAGCAACTAGGAAACCATCAGGTGACTACCCTTAACAACAGACTCATTCAGACTTAAAAAAAAAAAACAAACAAACAAAAAACATTAGAAGCAGATTTCCCTCCCCTGCTAGGCCTGGAGCCACAGAGGCCAGCCTGCATTTTCATGCAGGAAGCCCATTCGTCTTGAGTTTGGCTTTCCTAAGCTGAGGGCATTTTCTGTTGACAGTCTGGAAGTGACTGAACATTTTCTTTCCTCCTTTCCTGAAGTGCTTAAGCTCCCAAGTGCATTTGTCTCCTGCCTTGGCATTTGCAAAGAGCTGCCAGTGTGGGTCAAAGCCAGTTTATTCAAACCCTGAACTTGGTCTCTGACCATGGAATCTGGGGGGACCAGCTGGGCCCTGAAAGATGACAAAGGCCTTTGGGGGGCCTGGAGAGGCTGCCACATGGTCCCAGCATAGAGACAGGCTCTGGGGCGGCCTCCTGCTGGCACCAGGCTTCTTTGACTACAGGCTCCTGGGTAAAGAAAGAAGGAAGGAAGGCCCTGCCAGTTCGGCACTCCCCGCCCTTCCTATGTGCCCTGAACAGCACTGGAAGGTGACCTCACTGCCCCAGGAAGAGGAGCAGAAGCACCGACCAAATGGAGTAGAAACTGCCAAGAGCATGTCAGGTCACAAAAGACCCAAAGTGCCTAGAAAATGATAATGTCCTGAGGCTCTACTCTTCCTCACTAGGACTTTCCATAGGGGTGTTTAGAAGTCTGTGATCTGTTCTATCCTCCTCTCATTCAACAAGGCTCAAGCCAATAGAATCCAACTCGGACGCTTCCTGATGCATCTAACACTCTGCGCAGGGTATATAGAACCTAATACACAAGGACACTGTGACCAATGCCATAAAGACTATTATCTGGAGAGCTGAAGCAGCAATGCCAACAAACAGATGAGAGCCCAGGGCCAGGCGGGCAAGACTGCATGGAGACAAGCCCCAAAGGACCATCAGGATTGATGGGTTGGGAGGGAACATCCTTACCAAAGACATAGGCAGAGAGGTAACAGTGAACTGACCTACCACGGCCTTGGACAGGCTGTAAGACACACCCTGGATGTCAGCCCCACCTTGCACCACGGTACACTCGATGAGGCCAAAGGGTTTTGAATCAAAGATGGGATCAGTGGAGGGAAGCGTTGGCAAGAGACCATCTTACTGATGGTCCAGATGAGTCTGAGCAACGACAGGGCAGGTGGAATTCAAGAGACTGGTGCTCTCAAAGGCTCTTGTGTTGGAAGAGCACTGTGTTCTACAGCTCAACGTGTTTAAGCTCAGTCTCAACTAGTTACCGGGCAGCAGCAAACGTATGTGGAAGTTTCCACCAGCTGCCTGACTTCATGGTGAACCCTGTGTGTAAAAGCTGAGGCCTAAGAGAAGCACAAAGTCATTTGGTATGTTTAAGGCTGGGCTGCTTCTGAACAACAACTTGGATTATCTACATTCTAAACTGTTCAGCTTCACTCATGACTGACTGTGAGTCAAAGGAACCCGGGATCCTCTCCAAAGTCCTTTGGAGTCTCCAGAAAGGTGGAGAGGTGACATGTGACTAGGGCAAGCAAACAGGACTCAGGCCTGGGCCTCCAAGGCCCAGAAAAGCTCTAGGTGGATCTAAGGACAGCTGGACTCTGACAGCAGAGGACCTGAGGGCTCAACAGTGTGCTGTGGAGTAATTTCAAGGAAGCAGAGTCTATACAGTCTCACCTTGGGCCAAATCCTTGGCCCCGGCAGGTCTTGATTTGCTGGTCTGGTTTACTGGCAGGTCTGGCTTTCCTACCTTCCAGTGCAGAGGAACGCAAACACACACCACCCAGAAGCTGGGCAAGAACAGGCACTCACCCGGCATAAGGGGAAAAGCCACACAAACTATGTCCACACCTTCTGGAATGCAAGAGGCCCAACTTACTTGAGAGGATACATCCTAAGAGCAGCGCCCATCCCAGGGCAGTAGGACAGAAAAGCAGCAAGGGCTGTCTCTTCAAAGAGGCCAAATATTAAGATCTTGTTCCTAAAATTCAAGGGAGACAAAGTTTACAGGTTGCAAATGCAGATTTCCCTCCTAATGCTGTGTGTTAGACGGCAGTATGAGCTGTCAGCAAGATCTGAGAGGCAGGATGGGGAAGGCTGAGCATTGTACTATGTGGGTGTGGATAACATTTTGGGATTACAACACTCTGACATCTACAAAGTACAGGCTTGAGGACTGCAGGTGGTGGGGAGGAATAGGAAAAAACACCAAACATGACAAGACAAAAAGTTCCAAACCCAAATAACCCTTTAAGCTTAAAACTTTGCATTGGGCTCTATTCACATGTATCTTGATTTGATGCAGCCTTCGGGGTGTAGGCTGGACATGTTGGGTGGCGATTCCAGGAACTTGGGAATGGGTGTTGGATGCTGGGTATATTCTGAAGGTTTGTGTAAAAATTACCAGATCCTTCACAACTTACTTCATCCCCTGCTGGAAGACAGAATTCCTTCTGGTCTTGCAGATGACCAAATCGGCCCATTGCACCACCACAATACTGACGAAGAACGCTGTATGGCAGGTGAACTCCACAATCTTCCTCTGCTCATAGGTCCACTGCTGCCCGTAGCTGTCCTCCACGTCATTGATCCAACGGTCATCCCAGGTCTCTCGGATGCCCAACAGGTGAAAGGGCAGGAAACCATTTTCAGCCAGAATCACAAAATAAGTGAAGAAGCCTCCCAGGGCCTGGATCATACCTATGTTGGAACAATTGCCTGTTAGACCTCGCCCAAGGCTCCTTTCTCTACACCCTTGACCCCATCACCTCAGCAGCCCCAGAGAATTCGAGGACAGAGATGGGGTGGGTTTCCTGGATCACCAACTATGAAGACATAGGAAGACATGCCAGCCACTGTCCCTAGTGGGACACACTGGGTTCAGGGGACCTCTGCTCTTTGAGAGCTGTAAGATGCAGAGGTCTTCTTTTTAAAACACTCACTTCCCTTTCTCCATCAGCTGCTTCTGTCAAGGCACAAACCTGATAGGAAATCAGCTTTTCTACTACCTAATCTAAAAAATTATGACTTCTTTTTACTTTAAGATTTCCACACACTGCCACTTCATTAGCCAGTGAAATACCTGTGACCACCTCTTTTTTTCCTGTCATCCGATCCAGCCAGGACACCCCCAGTTCCCCAGGACAGTCATCGTTCTCTCAAAATGAGGTCTTTCTCAAAGATGTGGGATGCTCTCAGTCAACTGCCCTGCTGCCAAGAGCTGTCTAAGGGACACTGGTCGTAATTTCAATAAGAGATAAACCCGCCACCTCATGCCACCTCTCCCAAGTGTTCCCAGACCTAACTGCTATCGAAATCAAGTCACGTATGGTGGCTTTCACCAGATTCTCTTCAGGGAGAAAGGCATTACAATTCAGGGCCTTTGGACTTCTTATCTCCCAGATCTGCTGCTGGCTGGCCACTCTACTGGAGTAGAAGCCAGTGGGAGGAAGAGGTGGGGAGAACCATCATTCGGAGAGGACCCACTAACAAACTGTCAAACTGATAGTTTTGACTGGGTTTTTGATGTCAAACTCTCCATCCCAGTGACACAGAGGAAATGTGACACCCCCCCACCCAACAAACACATACCTCAAACCCTGGGAAAGCTGCCTGAGTTCACAAGTACAGACAGACCCAGGTACCTGCTATTCCACAGCGTTCGGTGAACAAGGTTGCCCTCAATGCTCTAAAGAACTACAGTTTTCACAAAAGCCACCAGTCAGACAGCCAAGGACTTCTCCATGGCAGACACTCCAGTCTGGTCCCATCTGTTTCTTCTGCACACTCAGAATTGAGCCCAGAGTCTACTCTATGGCTGAGCCCTCTCTCCATCCTCACACTCAGCCGAACCCTGACACAGCTTATCCCAGACAGAGCACATCCCTCCAGGCCCTTCCTAACACCGCTCACCGATCTGTCCATAGGCCATGCTGATCAGACGCTCATTCACAAGTTTGTCAGTTTTGGGATTTCTGGGCTGTCTCTTCATGATGTCACTCTCAGCCTGTTCATAGGCCAGGGAGATGGCGGGAACCTAAGGGAGTCGAGAAGGGACAGAAGTGGGTATTATGAACTATAAAATTCTTGCTCCCTCTTAAAAAAAGATTTTATTTGTATGTGTGAGTGTATGTTGATGGTATGGCAGGCACTCTAACCACTGACCCATCTCTCTAGCCCCCTGCCCTCTTTTTGTCTGAATGTTTTTCTTTTTGGTACATGGAGCAATAACAGGGAACTCAAAATTTGTTTTAAGTGAAATTATATAGAATTGAGAATTTTTTTTTCTGGTAAGTAAATGTGGACAATTGCCCCTATGACTGCTGAGGCTGGAAAGAATCCTGGACATTCACTGAGAATCTTTCTATACACCAGCCTCACAGGTCCCTGGAACGAGAGTGGGGAACAGTATATGGGGATATGTTACCACTACCTGTATGAGCATGACACTCACCACTACATGTATGAACATGACACTCACTTACCATGTCAGTGCCCAAGTCAATGCAGAGGATGGTCACGGTCCCCAGGGGCAGTGGAATGTTTGCAATAATAAATATCAGGAAGGGGGTGATTTCTGGAATGTTACTGGTTAGGGTGTAAGCAATAGATTTCTTCAAGTTATCAAAGATCAGGCGACCTAGAAAAGCAAGATATTTTATTGTATGGCTTGAAGAGACAGTCAGATGAGAAACTGAACACAAGCACACCAAATGCCCGTTGGGATGAGCTGTTTTTGAGCCTCTTAAAAGTGCTCTCACCTTCCTCTACTCCTGTCACAATAGAGGCAAAGTTGTCATCCAGAAGAATCATGTCAGCAGCTTGCTTGGACACATCCGAGCCAACAATCCCCATGGCAACCCCAATGTCTGCCTTCTTCAAAGCTGGAGAGTCATTGACACCATCACCAGTGACAGCCACAATGGCACCCTGCCCAGAGAAGGAGGAGATGTGTAGGTTAAGAAAGCCTATTTCTTTGCTGTCCTTCTCCCTCTGATTGGCTGAGTGCTCACATGGACCCCACTCACAATAACAATAGGGAGAAAAGACAAGCATATCATAGTCTCCCTATTCAACCTGGGGCTACTCCAAGGAATGACCTTGGTGACTGGCACTGTGGCAAGTCCTGTCCCTTAAGGCACAATGGTTAAATATTAGGGGAGGGTCTCCTGACAACCTCCACTTCTACTGAAGACACACTAGGACCCATTCTGCTGTTCCAGGAGTCTCACTGAGGCTTAGCTTTGAGCTACAGTATGGCAGAGTCCTTCTTCCTATGCCTGTAACTCCCTACCACATAGACACAAAGAGTGTCCTCTCCACTTTGGCTCTGCTTTCACTGGACCCTGGAGCCCGATGCCCCATGGCCCTTGAGGCTCTCTGACCTGCCTCTGGCAGCCCTCTACGATGATGAGCTTCTGCTGGGGGGAGGTCCTGGCGAACACAATCTCTGTGTGGTACCGCAGAATGTCATCCAGCTCCTCGGACGTCATGTCCTTCAAGTCACTGCCGTGTACGACACAGGCCTTGGCATCTCTAGAATTGGGGCCGGGAAAGTAACAAAAGCCCATTCATCAGCACTTCAGAAACAGAACCAAGACCCAGATGACTTCCCCAACGCTTAAGAGTTGGTCCCGGTTGCACAGCCATTCAAGGCTTCACAACTGCCTGTGGGAGGCCTGCCTGCCACCTCCCTCTCCCCAACTCTATCTGACAGATGGAGATAACATGGACACATTTTTAGAAATGGCAGAGCTGAGAAAAAAAACTTTCCTAAACCCAAATTAGTGTAAGAAGGCCCTAGACCACAACAGAATGGAAACAAATTGAATCTGTCTCCACTATTCTGCTTTTAAATTAGTGTGTGCATCTATATACATGTGCCTCCTGATGTGTGTAGGAATGGATGCCGAGCCATGCATGTGGAGGTCAGAGGACAACTCTGTGCAAACAACTCCAGAGATGTCCCTCCCCTTCTACCTTCAGATGTGCTCCAGGGATCAAAATGAGGTCTTGAGGTCTCATAGGCTTTCTGCTGTCTATATTCTACTTTGATGCCTCTTCCCCTCTTTATTGCCGAATTTTATGAACAATTGTTCCTTCTCATTTATTCTTAGTGTGAAGCTGGAAACCGACTAGATACTAACAGTTCCGTGGCTAGTTCTGACTATTTATTATTTGATTTCTTCAGTTCTGGGCACTCTGAACATCTCTAAGCCTCTACTTCCAAGTCTGTAAGTGGGAGGGATTCCCTCCCAGCCTATTACCTCATTCCAACAAACACTCAGAACAGTGAGTGCCATGTGGACTTGTGGGACTTTCTCTCTGTGAACAACAAGGTAACTCTCTAGCAGTGCAGGTTCATTCCCTACTCTCTTGGTGCAAGCCAAGAAACAAATTGGTCCAGAGCCAAGAAGAGACTAAATACTTAAGCTTCCCACCATACCTGGGGTTCACCTGGTTCACTGGAATGTTGAGGCGGGCAGCGATGTCTTCCACAGTCTCATTACCTTCTGAGATGATGCCCACACCCTTGGCAATGGCTTTGGCTGTGATGGGATGGTCTCCTGTGACCATGATGACCTGAAACAGGAAATCGGGTGATATGTATCAATTCACCAAAAATATAAACATGTATTTACAGAAAGAAACCACAGCACAACACCAAGATTTTATGACATGTGGTCACATGGTACTGCATATATTATATCTATTTTGTACAGAAACATAAAATGTTAATTTTACTAAAAGTCTAGTCTTGGTGTGACTCTAATATGGTGTGTATACTGCTGGTTAGTACTTTCACACACAGCCAATTCTGAAGAAGATTATAGATTGTTTTTAAATGATGTGTACATGAGCTTGTGTCAAGGGGTGAAGGACAGCACACCAAATACAGGAGTCCTTGGAAGCCTGAGGCGTCAGATCCCCGGGAGCCGGAGTCACAGGTGGTTGTGAGCTGTAAGATGTGTGTGCTGGGATCCAAACTCAGGTCCCATGCAAGAGCAGCTCTTTTAACCACTAAGCCAAGTCCCCAGCACATATTCCTACTTTTTTCAATACTTAGAAAAATATCCTTTAAAAGAAACAAAGTACTGGGAAAATAATTTCTATCAAGCTTCTCAGTGAAGTATTTTCATAAGCATGAAAACGGGAACCGGAAGGGTAAATATGTCACAATGCTGAGCCCCTCAGAAAAGACAGACAAACAGAACTAGTCACTGAAAAGCATCTGAAAATACTGGGGGACATGCCATTCCCTGCACTTCCAATTTTAAACCTCAACTTTTTTTTGCCCTTTTCTTTTACTTTGTTTGTGTTTCTTTTACGGAAGAGTAAGATTCTTCTGACCTCCAACTTCACATCTGTTCTTTACCCCCAACACTTTAATAGTATCTGATCCTTCAGGGTTGCACTTAAGGGTTTGGAAATGAGAAATTGATAGAGATTCCAACAGAGAAAGTAGCTGTGTGGACCTGGGCAGTGTTCAGACACCGCGCCCTGTGATGGAGACAGTGAGACACAGCGGCCCTACCTTAATTCCCGCGCTGCGGCATTTGCCCACAGCGTCGGGGACAGCGGCTCGAGGAGGGTCTATCATGGAGATGAGACCCACAAAGCAGAGGTTATCCACGGGGAAATTGACTTCATCAGTGTCAAACTGGAAGCCTTCGGGAAACTGTTCATCAGGCAGAAGGAGGTGGCAGAAACCTACAAAGGAGGGCAGGGAACCCGTTAGAGTTCACAGCACTGTAGGCAGTGAGGGACAATCGCAACCCTTCAACCGTCAAGACTATCTTGGGCTGAATGTTTAATGTGGAGGAGTCTAGTTTAAATAATACAGAGTCAGTGAAAGGAGAGTGGATCCTTCTTGGGGTTACAAAAAGAAAAACAGCAAAATGACTTCAGAGAGGACTGTAATCTTTCAGTTGGGCAGACACATGAGAGAAACACCACCTATGGGTTAGTTTTCAGGAAAAGGTGTCTGGCACAGAGAATCGAGTCAAGTAGTCAGTTTTCAATTATTCTAGCAGGAAGACTCAGATCATGAATTTGTACCCATCAATCCATAAAATACTGTAAAACTGCCACTTGTTCAACTAAACTTCTAATCCTTGGCAGCTCCCAGGCTACAGACGGGCAGCATCCTGGCTTCTGGTTGACTGGTGGTCTCATAAGTGGGGTGGTCACTTCCCAGGGACCATCCACAGCCAACCCAGAATTACTTAGGCACACCCAAAACTAATAGGTTTTAATTAAGCTTACAGACCATGGCCATAACAACAAGGTTAGATAATAAAGTCCCCACCCCCACCTGTTGTCACATAGAATTGACCATCATGAGGTCCAGGTTAGTAAACTATCAAGCCTGTTTTCCAATATAACTTATTCCAGTATCATTTCTCCACCACTTATTGGTTTAAACATTGTAAAGCATAAAAGAAGCAGGATGGCCCCAGAAAGAATTAGAGGAATGTCCACAGGACAGAAATAAGAAATTGCTGTGGTTGTCTATGACACAGCTGTGCTCAGGGGCCACACGCAGTCACCTGCATACCTAGCACTCGCTCTCCGAGGCCTCCCAGCTCCAGGTAAGCATTCTGAAAGGCGTCTTTCAGCTCTTCGTCCAGTGGCTGCTCTTTGCCATGAAGGAGGATGGAGCTGCAGCGGTCTAGGATCCTCTCTGGGGCGCCCTTCATCACTAACAGGTGTTTAGGCTCAGATGTATTTGGGTTCTTGTGAATGGACAACTGTGAAGATCATTCAGGAAACATTAAGTGGCTGCATGGGGCAATTCGGGGAGAAAAGGCAGGCTGTCCTCACTAGTTAGGATTTACTATAAAACAAGCTGACTTGTCTCCTTTCTGCACCCCTAAATATCTCATGATACATGTCGAATGCTACAGAAGGAAAAAGAGCAGTTGCTATGTGCCTCAGTTCATGTGTGAAAGCACATGAACATGCTCACAGAGACAATCCTCCGAAAGAACCAAGAGGCTGGCCAATGCCTGTATAAACACGTTCTCCCTCCTTCCAGCCCCCAGCTCCAGGTCCTGAACAGCATTCTGAGAGAGGTTTTGTTTCTCCTACTGATAATCAAATGAAAGGAGACTTCCAAATGTAAAGTCAGACCGTGTAGAGCCTGAGTGGAGAAGGTCTCTTCCTCCAGCTCCCGCCCCCAACCTCCCCCGCCTGTGTGAGTGCCCTGGACCTGCACACCTGGTACTTGTTGGTGGAGTTGAAGGGAATCTCCACTATCTTGGTGTATTTCTCCCTCATCTCCATCACGGAGCCGCAGCAGACCTCAATGCACTTTAAGAGTGCAGACTCAGAGGCATCTCCTGCAACTGATCGCTGGGAACAGAGACATCATCTGTTAATGACCTGGAAAGACTGATTCCCAGGGCATCACTGGGAAACAGAAGACTCTGGCTATAATCCAATCTTGTCAGCATCAGGAGAAAACAGGTGAGAAGTGACCCACACCAGGCTGTTCACAGTGCCCCGGGCTGCAGTCTATCCTCCTTCCCCACCCATGCCAGCTTCAGGTGAAAAGGTGCCTGAAGGCGCCACCAATACACCCTCTCCCAACCTACTGCGTCTATTTTTACCTTCCCCTGGCCTGCTGACAAGCCTCACACTCACCACTATTCACAATTGAACATTTCTAGTTATAACTCATGGAAAAACAAACTAACAAAAAAACAAAACAAAACAAACAAAACCCCTAAAGCAAATATCTCTAGTATCACTCATTGGCCCAGACTTTAAAGTAAAATGGCTTAGAGTTCAGAGCGAGGCACAAAATGTGACAAGGGCAAAGCAAAGGGCTCCATGCTCTAAACCTAATTTGGTTGTGTAAAATCACTGGGGCCTGAAGTTTATGAGCTGGAAGCTGTTATCAGCTCTGGAAGCAGCATAATCAGCTGTATTTTAGTTACTGTCTTCACTCTGGGGACACACCTATGTTTTCCATGATCTACTTACATAGTCACATAACTATTTTCACCCAGTAAGCATTTTTGTTGTAAACAACTTCTACATAGGTGAACAATTTACACCTCTGGCACACAAGCCTGGATACGCAGGTGAGCAAATGAAGGCTCACAAGCACAGCAGCCCTATGTAAGAAGGATGGTGGCGATGATCATTAGAAAAGAAAAAAAGAAGCTGAGAGGTGGTACACATGCTTTTTTTTTTTTTGGTTTTTCGAGACAGGGTTTCTCTGAATATCTCTGGCTGTCCTGGACTCGCTTTGTAGACCAGGCTGGCCTCGAACTCACAAAGATCCGCCTGCCTCTGCCTCCCAAGTGCTGGGATTAAAGGCGTGCGCCACCACCGCCCGGCTGGTACACATGCTTTTAAATCCCAGCACTTGGGAGGCAGAGGCAGGTGGATTTCTGTGTTCAAGGACAGCCTATTCTATGGAGTGAGTCCAGGACAGCCAGTGTTACATAGAAACCTTGTCTCAAAAAGACACACACACACACACACACACACACACACACAAATTACTTTCAGAAACCTTGTTAGGGAGGGGTAGTAATGCTATTATTGACATAGCACAGGTACCCAAATACTTCAAATATCTCTCTTGATAATCTTCCTTTTTTTTTTTTTTTTTGGGGGGGGGGGGTGTCTGGGAAAAAACAGAAAATGCTCACTCTGAGGTAAGGCAAGACATCTTCAGTATAACTCCCAAGATAAAGAACATCATTCTTAAACCAACTCCAACTCAACACCAAGCAAGCTGGCTTCAAAGAATAAACAAAACTGAGCCTTGCACAAGAGAAACCATCTCAGTTACATTGGAGCCATACTTTTACATCTGAGCCATACTCGCTTTGGAGACTGGGTTCATATAGAGAACTCCCACAGGGAGGTGGCTTCACAGAGGACAGAGGGAGCCCAGGGAGCCTCAAACAACTCCTTGACATCTGTAACTCATGGTCCTTGTGGGATTGCATTATAACTTGAGCAACACAGTAAAATCCCAGCCATTTCAGACTGCACGAGTATTCCAGGAGGCTGAGGCTCTGCCTTGAACTTATTTTTACATCATTAGTAAGCAAGCTAAGAACGAGTAAGATAAGGGGAATAGTTAAGCTATTTTAAGAACATAAATGGCTTAAGGGATTTACTGGAATCCAGTGTATCCTAACATGCAAACACAATTAGAATCAGTAAGGCAGTCTCACTGTCCCCTTGGTTAGGTGCTATCTGAGGGACGGGTAAAACTGGTCTACATAGGCTTTTAACCAAGAAAGACGGTCTCAGGTAAGATTTTTACTTTATTTTCCCCCTTTTCCCAATCAATATGGACTGCCACCACTGAAAGCACTTTGGAGCTCCAGGCAGCACAATGTTTGCTATATGGAGCAAAGAATCCCACCAAAGACCTCAAGCATTCTGCAATGAAGTTGTTTATCTATACACAAAGGCAAGGTGCTGGTCAGAAGACATGGTGGCAGTTCTTACATTGTGACCATACCCTTTTTCCCTGCCCTCACCCCAAACAGCCAAACAGGCAATAGCACTTCTGGGGGACATACCTTAAGAATAGGCAGGTTTTCTTGGTTAGCCTGAAATACTGCTCTGTTACAGAGACCAGCAATTCTGGACAGAGCGAACCAGGTGGCTGATGTCTTGTCAAAGGAGACACCTGACAGAAGCCAGAAAGCATGTCAGGAAAATGATGTGCTGACTTTTAAAAAATTAATAATTAATTTTATATGTGTGTGTGTGCATGCTTGTATGAATTTCTGTGTGCCATGTGCATGCAGGTACTTGGATAGGTGAGAAGGGCACCAATCCCCAGTAATGGGAGATGCAGGCAGTTGTGAGCTGCCTGATACTGGTTCTGTAAATCAAACCCAGGTCCTCTGCAAGATCAGCAAGCACTCTTAATGGCTGAACCATCTCTCCAGCCCCAAGATTTGTTTCTTTGAATGTTGTGCCACATTATCAGTTCTATTAAAGCCCCACAAAAATCTGAAATGATACATCCCACTTTCTAATTAAACCATGTGCATAGAGCAAATAATTGTTTTTTTTTCTCTCTCTCTCCCTCCCTCCATTCAACAATAAGTATTAAACCAAAAATCAAAATAGTCTCATGAGCTTAAAAAAAAAAAAAAAGCAAGTGGTGGTGGCAAGATGGCTCAGAGGGTGAGGGCTCTTGTTGCCTAGTATGATGATCTGGATTTGATGCCTGAAACCAACATGGTAGGAGAGAACAGACCCCTGCAAGCTGTCCTCTGACTTTCATATGTGTGCAATGGCACCTCTGCACCCACATGCGCAAAAATAAATAAGGCAAAGTGAGCAGGAGTTGCCCTGTGAGGTGGACCCCAGTCCTACCACTCTGATTCTCTGTGGTGTCGGCTTCATGGATCTGATTGTCAAACCACATGTGGGCCACTGTCATCCGATTCTGGGTCAGAGTTCCAGTTTTGTCTGAGCAGATGGTAGACGTGGACCCCAACGTCTCCACAGCTTCCAAGTTCTTCACCAGGCAGTTCTTCCTTGCCATACGCTTGGCAGTGAGGGTCAGACATACCTGCCGAGAGGACAGGCAAGAAAGGGACATTACTCATCCAGGCTGAGGTGCTCCACACACTCCACCACATCCTAATATGGAAAGCATCTATTTAAAATTCAAGTTTTCCAACCTTCTCCCAAAGTCATGAAGATGGCGGGGACTTCCTCCCACCTCCAATAAACAATGTATTTTAAAAAATAACAGAATTTATCAAGTCTATCCTCCATATTGACCTCCAAGTCACTATTTCCCTGAGTTGGATTATGTGGTAATTTAAGAACATAATGGTGTGTTTTGGGGTTTCTGAAAAACCTATAGTGATGTTTTCTCCGTCAAAGTTTACCATGTGAAGTGGAATCAGACACTGTACAGACAAAAAAACAGAACATAAATATAGAAGTTGGCAACTCTTTAGGAGGCTCATGGCTGAGCCCTGCACCCTCACTAGCTGATTTGAGTGACGGGGACTGATGTTCTCAGGCATCTTACCGTGACAGTGGCCAGCAAGCCTTCTGGCACATTGGCTACGATGATACCAATGAGGAAGATGACAGCTTCGAGCCAGGTGTACTCAAGGATCAGGGAAAGAATGAAGAAAGACACTCCCAGGAACACGGCCACACCCGTGATGATGTGGATGAAATGCTCGATTTCCTCAGCAATGGGTGTCTGACCTCCTTCCAGCCCAGAAGCAAGGGTGGCAATTCTGCCCATCACGGTGCGATCCCCAGTGTACACAACAATGCCACGTGCAGTTCCTTGAGAGAAGGGAGTGGGGACTGTGTCAGCCAGAAGCCAGAGAATGTGCTTGGTTTCAAAGAGAGTCAGAACACACGTAGACTTCAAGGACCCGCTCTCTGGGGAACTTGCTGTCTCTTTTAGAGCAGAGTCTGGGGAAGGGATTGCTACATATTGCCAGGAGAGCAGAAGCCACAAGGCCTGCTGCCATCAGCACAGAGCACTGTGTGTGTGAAGGAGAAACTTCCTGGGCTTTCCTGGCAGGTGAAGCCTCTCTGCTCTGTGCTCTCTCTCTCTCTCCTTCTCTCTCTCTGCTCTGTGCTCTCTCTCTGCTCTATTCTCTCTCTCTCAACACCCACAATAAATATGAAGTCATGCCAAAGAGTGCCTTAAATGGCCGACCTTCCACACAGTTGGTTGAGAAGAAGGCGATGTTCCTTGTCTCCAAGGGGTTCTCGTTTGTGAAATCCGGGGACCGAGTCTGCGGCTCTGATTCACCAGTGAGTGAGGAGTTATCCACCTGTATGTGAGGAAAACCAGCATCAGGGAAATATCCCCGACTCACCTCGGCCCTCGGTTCACCAAGTCTACCGAGCAGAGCTAGTCAGGAGAGGCCTCTCCTGACCAACCTACCTTGCAGCCGTTTGCAGATATGATTCTGAGGTCAGCAGGGATCCGGTCTCCACCTTTCACTTCCACCAGATCCCCGACTACAACATCCTCTGCATTGATGCTCATTTTCTCACCATTTCGGATCACAAGGGCTTGCTTTGGAGGGGAAGATGGTTAAGACCGTTAGATGGATCCCAGCAAAGCAAGGGTAAAGTTCAAACTAAGAAAGCCAAGTTACATGTGAGCTTATCCCAAGTTACCTGAGTCAAAAACAAAGACATCGATCATCTTTATACAAAACCCAGCAGTTTGCACGACAGTTACCCTGAACTAGTCCCACTAGAGTTTGTTTAGACAACATAACTTAATAGTTGGACTGCCTTACTCTCACGTTAATTTATGTTGTGGGAGCTGACAATCTCTCAAAAGGGAGGACAAAGCAGTGGGTACCTGAGGGACCATGTTCTTGAAGGATTCCATGATCTTGGAACTTTTAGCTTCTTGATAGTAAGAGAAACAGCCAGTTATGATGACTACGGCAGAGAGCACAACACCGAGGTACAGCTAGAAGGGAGCAGAGCAGACAAGTTAGGTCCCTGACTCTCAGCAGAGACATGGGAATAGTCAGGTGTTTCAGACTGAATTAAAAACAAATCTGGAGAGGCCATGGCTTCAGAAATAGGAACTCATGTCTTCACATTTCTCTCTCTAGAGCCTGTGGACAGAAAGTTCAGGGACGAATGGAATCAGTTACTGACCCCTGGACATTAACTTGATGAGGCTTTTGCAAATATTCTAGGCGAATCTATTTCTCCTGATTTATTGAAACAATGATATCTTCCCGAGGACTTCTAAAGAACAAATGTTTCTAGGCAAATGGAAAATGTATAAGTGCAGCGGTCAGCTCCGCCATCTACTAATGGCAGCCAGATCCAAGCTGGGACCCCGGCAGAGCTGCTGCCATACATCAGACCGACACGCCCCACCCCCCGCAGAAGGACCCAGAGTGGAAGAGGAAGGGGTAAACATGAGTAGGGAAGGCCAGGCAGGGTTAGGAGGTGTCCCCGCTCCTGTAACTATACAACTCACATCATCGTTTGGTGGTTCCTCTTCTGTAGCACTTCGGATGCCATAAGCCAAGAAACAAAGAATAGCTCCAATCCACAGCAACATAGAAAAGCCCCCAAAGAGCTGCCGACAGAATTTGACCCATTCAGGAGTAGTGGGAGGGGGTGTGAGGGCGTTGGGGCCATCCCGGGCCAGGATCTCGGCCGCCCTGGCAGGTGTTAAGCCCTGAGGAGTAGAGAGGCGTATATCAGACAGAGCTAACTCCACCAAAATAAGCAGGGAATTCCAACAGACAAACAAAACCCATTCCCTTAGGAACTCATAACACCCTAAGACCTCATTTAAAACTCTTTTTAAAAGGAACAGTGGAAAGTCTGAATCAGGTTGATTTTTTTTCTGAGTTTTATACCATAAAGATAGCTATTTTAGCTAACTGGTTTGGTTTTGCAAGCTAGGCGCTCTGAGAATTTTCTGTGTGTTGATTCTATAAGGGGGGGGGGGGGAGAAATCTACAAACAGGAAATCAGTAAAATTTTTCTGCAGGAATCCAAGCTCTTACTGACAGCCGAGTTGTGAGCACAGAACTTCATTCTCACAATGGTAATAAAAACACTGGCCTGGCAGTGAAGGGCTCACCCACACGCATTTTTCAGCTAACTCCTGGGAAACCCGTCAGTTTAACAGTGTTCATTGTAAAGGCCACTGAACAGTAGCCTGCATGGTCTAATGGGCCTTAAAATCTGTCTCCGTGGTGGACACAAGACTTACAGTAAGAGGAGAAAACAGGATTTCTTTTGTACTATCAAAATATTAGGCTAAAAAAAAAAAAAAAAGAAAAGAAAAGACAGAATGCATTGCTGTCTAAAGTGTCTGTTTATATGTACTCGGTGTCTGTATTATTTTTAATATTGGTGCTAGCTATTTAGTGTGAGGAAAAAAGAAAGAAACAGTATGAGAAAAAAACAAGGAATTACTTAGCATGCTCATCTGGTTCAAATCCCTGCTGGGTTATCCACTGTTAGGTTAATAAAACAATGACCTAACATTTGATCCGTAGCTACACCCCAAGCACTGGGCTGGGCCCTTTAACTAGCCTGCATAATTTCATGACCATCTTAGACACCGACTTTGCGTCCCAGATTGCCCACTAACATAAGAATGTAATAAAAACAAGAAATAATGGGTGAGATGCCTGGAGAAGAGACGGCCTGGCCCACACTGAGCAGAGTAACCACTGGCAGAGGGTCTGCAGAAAGCCGGGGCCCACACTGAGCCCGGTGAAGTTGTTCCAACGGCCTCAGCTTGTCCCACTGACTCAGGGGCATCCATTGGAGTCGCTGCACTGACTGCGACTGTAACAGCAATACCATCCTTCCTCGGACTACTTTTCATGGTGGTGGTAGAAAACGTTAAGATATAAAACACATTTTAGGGGTAAGGTGTGTTTTGAAATTTGTATACAAATTGTAAATACACACCAGGGTAACTGAAGTTCTGACGCACCACCATGAACCAAGCCGGGAAAGGTACAGAGATGCTGACTGCTAAAAACTCAACTAGCAGATGTATGTGCCTCAGTTTTACAAACAGAGACAAATGATGGGAAGCAGTCTGGCTTTAGAACCACCTTCAAAACCTGGCGCTCCTAACTCACTGGTTGGCAGCACTAGAGAACAGAGAAACCAACGTCACTCCCACGGGTTTCAGAAAAGAAATGGCAGCGTACAAGTCCAAGTTCTGTGCGTGTCACCAGTGGCCAGTGGCTGTCCACACCCTGCTCCTAGCAAGGTCGGACCTGTAAAATGGAACAAAACACAGACAGGAAAAACTCTGATCTGGTATGGCAGGCTTCAAACAAGTACATACTCGGCTCAAATCTGTTCCATATTTACGATGGAGTTCGTCAAGGCTGAGTTTATGGTCATCCTAAGGGAAAACAGAAAAAAAGAATTACATACCCTAAAATGTGGGGAAAAAGCATCCACACCACCCATCCCTATTAAGCTCATCAATGAAACTTTCTTCCCACAACTGCCAAGGTTAAGCATCAAGCTCATGGCGGTCTCCTGAGAGAGCTTCCTCAAGGAGAGCCAATGCTGGGTGATGGAGATCCATTATCACCTGCTGAATCAAGTCAGAAATCCAACAACTCTTGGATGTCTAGAGCAGTGGTTCTCAACCTTCCTAACGCTGTGACCCTATAACAGTAGCAAAATTAGAGTTCCTCGTGTTGTGGTGACCCCCAACCATAAAGTTATTTTCGTTGCTACTTCATAACTCTAATTTTGCTACTGTTATCATAATGTAAATATCTGATATCCAGGATATCTGATATGCAACCCCTGTGAAAGGGTCGTTGGACCCCCAAATCCACAGATTGAGAACCACTTGCATAGATGAGGGCCTCATCTGCCCAGATTGGCTCCAGGTGGGTTATGTCATAGAAGCCTCCATAGCTTAAAGAAGTGTAGGTCTAGTACTCAGCAGACTTCAGATAAAAGCAAGGACTGTGGTACCAAGAACACTTCCATCACTATCAGAGGGTAGAGAAAGACCCTGCTTAACCCTTTAATAGCTTTTAACATTGACCTCTGCGGTCCTGGAAGGAAACTGCTACAAAACAAATCCTGCGACTGCCTTTAAGCCAGTTCTCTGGTGGACAGACGGCCAGGCGCAGAAGCATACACTCACAGGTCCAAAGTGCAGTTCATTTTGAAGAAAAACTACAAAACCAGTTTTCCTTTCGGCACTTACCATAGACACTTCTTTCTTGAGTTCATCCATGTCCCTTTCCTTCTTGGCCTTTTTGTCCTTTTTGTCGCCATGTTCCGATACAGCTGCAGGCTCATATTTGTCTCGTCCAACCTACAGAAGGGAGAAGGGGTAAGGCAGGGGGTGAGCTCCGTGCAGCACCTGGGAACTCAAGGTTGTGCTGTGTGTGTGTGTGTGTGTGTGTGTGTGTGTGTGTGTGTGTGTGTGTAGGGATGGGAGCTACACACTTGGTTGGAATTCATCACAATACAACCTATGAGCTTCTGCTGCATGGTACATAAAGTCTGCATGGATTACAGCCACCAGCACTCAAGAAGACATCTTAAGTCTACTCTAGGGCATAAAGAACAAGGAAGTTGTTAACAGACTTCAACCTGCATCTGGGGTGGACAGCAGTCACGATGTTAAACTCTCTAATCTGTAGTCTTGTCTGCCCACTGAAGGAATGCAACCATGTCTCCATCAGTAATCTTGAGGCCAGTCCAGTGCCAGACAGACACTGAAGTTCTGAGACCCACTAGCTACCAGTTAAGGAAGTCTGAGGGAATTCACCAACTCCTAAGGGTCAATTTCTCTTTCTACAACATAAGAACAGACAACCTCAATCAGCATTTTTGAGGATTTAATGATAAATCTAAGTGCCAGTCACTCTGACGTGATTAAGTTCTTCTCACTGCAAAGACACCACATACAGTTAAACATCTTTAATGGTCACATAAGGATACTAACTACATTTCATTTTTTCAGAAAGAAACAAAACATCAAAAAGTCCCTAAAATTTTTAAATAAGCTACAAAAAAAAGGAAGAGAAAAAGGAAGAGTCTTCAGCCCATTCTATAACCTTAAAATAAAATTCCCCAAAATGAAAGGCCCTGGAAATGTTTTGACACAAGCAGGATGCAGGAAAAGCGTGCGCGTTATCTCGTAATTCACAGGATCCACCTACACCTCTCAAAACTGGAAGAATTTTTAGAGAAAATGTTGATTCTATAGTTTAAATTTAGATCGTTCCACTCCCTCACCCTGTTTAAAGTGCTTGAACCCATCTGCATGAAATCTGAAACTGGTACTCCAAGTCAGT